>OX457042.1:31136615-31246615 GCA_949752735.1 Lumbricus terrestris
GATTGACATAGACAAATCTGATGTTTGGACATCACTCAACGACCCCTTCAACCGGGCCCGACTTGGAGCGGTGACATCTCCACACGCCGGGGACTGGATGGCTACTGTGCCCTTAATATCATGTGGGCTAGGTCTTAGCAATGAGGCCGTCAGGGTGGCTATTGGTTTACGCTTGGGTCTAAACCTCAACGCGCCACACCAGTGCCATTGTGGAGATTTGGTGGATCAAGGAGGTCACCACGGTCTGGTCTGTAAACAATCTGTGGGGCGAGCCAGCAGACACTTCGCGCTTAATGACATTGTTTGGAGGGCCCTTCAGAGAGCCCTCCAAGCACAAAAGAACCGCCTGGGCTTTTCCGAACCGACGGCAAACGACCTGATGGAGCGACTCTGATCCCGTGGTCGCGAGGCAAATACGTTGCCTGGGATGCCACTAGCATCCACACTTGCGCCACCTCATACATCCACGTGACATCGACTACACCGGGGGGTGCGGCCGAAGTAGCAGCAACACGAAAAAATGTAAAGTATGCTAACCTCCCCGCAACACATGACTTCGTCCCCATTGCCTTTGAAACACTTGGCCCCATAAACAGATCAGGCATTGAATTTTTAACTGAACTTGGACGGCGTTTGTCAGTGGCAACTGGTAACCCTCTCGAAACCACGTACCTTTTCCAATGCCTCTCAATTTGTACGCAACGATTTAATGCAGTGGCATTTCGAGGCACGTTCCCACAGTTGTCCTGTGATGAAGGTCGCTAACTCATGAACAAAGAACTTTTTATGCTTTTTCTTGTAAAACATGTTTCGTTTAATAAATGATTGTTATAATAATAATAATAATAATAATAATAATAATAATAATAATAATAATAATAATAATAGAAATCATAATAATAATAATAATCATAATAATAATAATAATAATAATAATAATAATAATAATAATAATAATAATAATAATAATAATAATAAACATGTACATGTTTATCCAACTCACTCACCGATAAATGCGACCAGGCCCGTTTGAATGCAATCACGACTCAACATGCCGGAGACTGGCTGCACGCCTTGCCGATCACGTCTTGCGGTTTAAGATTAAGTGACGAAGCTTTGAGGGTGGCAGTTGGATTGCGCTTAGGAGCTAACATTTGCGAACCACACACATGCACCTGTGGTTCACTTGTCACAGCAAGGGGCGAGCACGGTTTGTCTTGCTCGCTAGGTTTTGGCCGTATGGCCCGCCATGGTACACTGAACGATTTGATATACCGTGCTCTTATTAAAGCTGGATACCCGGCGGCCAAGGAACCTCAGGGATTGGTAAGATCGGACGGCAAACGACCGGATGGAATCACGCTCATCCCATGGAAAGCCGGCAGAGGTTTGGTGTGGGACGCCACAGTGGTGGACACATTGGCACCGTCTTACCTTACTGCTTCAGCCATCCGAGCCGGATCAGCAGCTAGCCTGGCGGAGGAAAGAAAGAACCAGAAATACAGTGCCCTCCTTGACGCTCATGTTTTCGTCCCGGTGGCTTTGGAAACCCTAGGCCCAATCAACAACAAAGGCCTAGACTTCATCTCAGATTTGGGCCGGCGTCTAACACAAGCAACCGGGGAGCCCCGAGAATCAAGTTTCTTGTTCCAACGTATTTCAATGACAATACAACGCTTTAATGCTGTGGCTTTCACAGGGTCGTTTATTAAGCCCTTAATTGACATGGATGAGGGTGGTTTGACTCGCCCAATCGCACACAGCTGTTGCACTGTTTGACTGTTTGCAATAATTGAATTGTTGAATCAATAATAAACGGATGAAATAATAAAAAAAAAAAATAAAAAAAAAAATAATAATAATAATAATAATAATAATAATAATAATAATAATAATAATAATAATAATAATGTGGCCCTTTGAATGACCGAACAGCTAGTTTTATTCAGGTTATCCACTTGCTATTATGGTCCTCTATAATGAGTCTAGTGTATTATTGCTTCAGGTCTGTTTCTCGGATTGTATATGTGTGTGACTCTTTTATGATCTTGGCCGTCAGTCGGCCATAGTGCAATCAGCACGACTCCTCTGAGAAGCTCTTGATTTCGACGTAGGACTAATTATACAATATTATACAGTGTATAGACCTATATATAGGCCTTCATTTTACATGCTAGATATTTTGAACACATAGGCCTACATAGGCATCTGTGATCACTAGGAGATTTAATATCTAGCCTATAGAAGATTTTGATATATAGATCTATGGATCCGAGGCACGTTACCTCCTCCTTTTCTAATTGTGAGTGCATGATGTATCGTGGTAGAACGCCGAACACGTGATTATATGAATTATAAATGATTACACGATGGATTGTTCCAATTAAACATCAATAAACTAAGGAGATTCGCCACAGTCAGCAGCGCACGCAGACAATATGTTTCTCAATAGGGCGTGGTGGCGCAGTGTGTATGTTCGTTGCCTTGCAGTCGGAGGGGTGCAGGTTCGAATCCACCTCAAACTGCCGCGTAGGGACCTTGGGCAAGTCCATCACTAGCAATTGCTCAGCGCTTCCGCGTGAAACTCTGATTCAGTGTCCACGCTGGAGTCGGGAGCGCTTCTGAGTATAGCAATCGTGAAGAGGCGCTATTAATCTCCTTAATAATAAGACCTCCTTTCTGTTGAAATTTGAATGTATTGTAAGCCTGTTATTTACTTGTGTGTTCAGAGATAGAGTATGCTTTGGTAGAGGTATTAGACAGAGATGGAGTGGTATATGCATAGATTAGGCATAGATAGAGCATCGGCATGTTGCAGATGGGTATAGATAGAGATATTAGGCAGATAGATATGGAATTGGCATGCATATATAGAATCATATATGGAGTCGGCATAGGCTATAGATGATGGCATAGATGTGGCACAATAATTATATAGCACGGTTAAGGATGGACGTAGGGAGCATGTGCATACGTGAATGGAGCATGTATAAACAGATGGAGTGTTAAATGGACATGGATAGAGGGTGTAAGCATGAATATAAAGGGAATAACTATACGCAGTAATTTGTGGCATGGACTTGTGGCATGGATTTGTGGCATGGATCAACCCATGCAAGCAACCATCCGACAGCTTATCGTCGTAAATATTTGACCTTCAGTTGAAGGATTTTTCAATGCCAAGGGTCACTCCCTTCCAGTCTAATTTGGCAGACGGGCGATCTTAAATAACCTTGGGTTGGGGGTTTATTCAGTTCTTAAAAATCCTAGTCGTGGGAACCAGCTTATACGCAGGCACTCGTAAAAAACCAGTCCACCGTGGCAGGCAATGACCGATTACTCTTTTAGAGTTGAACAATGTTTTCCATTGAACAATGACTTTGATCATGCCTTGTGCGCTAATTGCCACAGGGTTGTTATTCATCAGTGAGGCGACTGTGGCGACCGGACTTTGAACAGCAGCGAAAATCGATTCTGTTCACTGAAACCACGCAGTTGTTTTTTAGGATCGATATCCACTGATTGATTACGGGATCGGGTTGCATGATCGATGGCTGTAGGTAGACTGCTGCAGCAGTTATGGTTGATGCAGCGCAGTGCCGCGTGTAATCTAAGCCATGGCAAAAAGAGTCTAATCAATTTTTTCATTGCACTCCTTTCCAATCCACTTCAATCCATTCCACTCTAGTCCAGTCTAAATCACATCTATAGATCTATTCAATTCAATTTTCAATCAATTCAATCAATTTTATTTTCAATTTTATTTAATTTAATTTTCAATCAATTGAATCAATTTAATTTTCAATTAAATTCAATTTAATTTTCATTCAATTGAATAAATTTAATTTTCAATTAAATCCAATTCAATTTTCAATCAATTGAATCAATTTAATTTTCAATTAAAATAAATTTAATTTTCAATCAATTGAATAAATTTAATTATCAATTAAATTCAATTTAATTTTCAGTCAATTGAATAAATTTTATTTTCAATTAAATTCAATTTAATTTTCAATCAATTGAATAAATTTAATTTTCAATTAAATTCAATTTTATTTTCAATTTATTTCCCGAATGAACATAATACCATAAAACAGTCATGGTAGTGACCATAACAATTGACATTATTTGTGACTGTTAATAGGAGACCCACAAACCCGCTTATAAGGCCACTCAGTATAGCATAGGCCTAATCATGTAAATAAAAATAAAAAGAATACGCATCTAATCAAATCGATCCTAAATCTATTCCAAGTTCCACCTAATCTATAGGGATTGTGGGAGGCGCGGTGGTGTAGTGGTATGTTCATTGCCTTGCAGCCGGAGAGTTTCAGGTTCGAATCCATCTCAAGTCGCCGTGTAGGGACCTTGAGCAAGTCCTTCACTCGCAATTGCTTGGGCGCTTTGGTCTGAAACTCCGATGCAGTGTCCGCACTGGAGTCTGGAGCGCCCTTGAGTAGAGAGCTTGAAGGGGCGCTACAGAAATGGAGAAATAAATAAATAAATAAAATCTAATCTAGTAAATTCCTTTGCGAATATCTCGATCTGGATCTTTGAGCCTCCAAATCTAGATGCGAATATACACACATCCATGCACGCACACACAGACTCGCCAAGGACAGAAATACAACTATACACTCAGACCTTAACGTATACGTCATGTTTGTGGTAAGTGCAGTTGAAAGGCGACTCCGTGGTGCGCTTATCGACGCCTTATGTCAAACAAACATTGCGAGTTCGTTGTCATCCATACATCATGCCAAGACCCACAACCAAGACCTATTATAATACTCTCCACAGTCCACATCTATATTATACCTACAGAATAATTATAAGCAATTTACAACACATAATTGTATAATCGACCTCATGTATAGACGTTATAAGTTGCATAGTAAACGTCCTTTGGCAAATTATTAATAGCAAAGCAAACTAAGATTCCAGAATGCAATGTAAATGCTCGGCTTGCAAATGGAGCGTAGTCGATTGCAGAATTTACTATCTAGGCTACCTCGTTCATTAGTCAACCTTTTGTCCTTGAATAACATGGCAGGACAAAGGAACATGACGTCAGAACAGCAGTCGTAGCAACTGAAAACGTTTTTTCATGTGGATTGCATGGCTTCGTAACCTTGGTTGATCCATTGAAATGCATATTTGGGCCTGTGTAAAGATAATATATCACTACCAGTATATGTATAGGCCTATGTATATATATATATATATTAGGGTGTGTCTAAAAATTAAAATTTAGATGCTAATAACGACCAATATATTTTTGTGTTCCACCTTCAGAAATATAGTTACCTGCCAAATTAGATGAAAATCGGAATAGATTTAGGACTTGCTCAAAGCACTGGAAGAATAGCCACTTAGGCGACATTGTGACACATTGTAATTTTCACAGATCCAAGCAAATTTGAACACATAAACATCAGATATAAGGCAAAATCCAAAGAGGTACTGTAAGTTGTCATAGTTTATTCCTCTTAGGACATTTGAAAAATCTGGTTTTACTTGACCATTGCAGAACAAATTATTTCTCCCCCTTATTTCTGACGAGGACTTTATTGAAGGACTGGATAAAAGTCACTCTGCCAGGTCATTCGTCACTCTTAGGTGGGGTCAGATATGATGACTCAAGTATGGATTCCCCTTTGGGCTTCATTGTTTCAGGTACATACAGATGAAATAGCACTTCACGTGAGACTAAGTTGCTGTCACAGAGAGTGGCACTTCAAGTAAATGATTCCATACCTTTTCAGAGTTGGATGGTCGAGATTATCCTTTCTGTGCTCTGACGTTGCTTAATGGAAAATTGATAACTGAAAAGCCACAACTCGATCATGTAAATCATCCAACGCCCTCGTTGAAATGCACCTGGTTACCTGAACTTTATTCCCTTAGTGGAATTCATCTTTGGAAAACGACTATTAGATCTAATAGCTCTTGACTATAGACTTCCCATACTGGAGTCCCTGCAGAATCATGCAGTGAAACACTTTTCCAGAGCAATTTCAGATACATGGTATCGATGGCAAGGTTCAAGAGGTCCTTTCCTAATTTCGCTTCCAGATTCATCCATATGCCGCCCTTGCAACTCGTTTTACTCCACACTGTGTCCAAACACATGGCCAGGATTTTGTCTTCCAATCTCCAGCTTCAGATCTCAGCCAACAAGAATCTGGCTTGACTGTAGCTGTCTGTCACTGATTGGAGTATATAAGACGATGGCCAATAGTTTGGTAACATCATTTTGAAATATACCATTATTGTAACATCTGGCATGATCTTGTCATTCAAGTGAAGATTAAGGGAAACTGTGGCTCAGAAGAATCTCTGCTGCCAAGACTAAAAGATCATCTCTCCCAAATAGAAAAGTGCAATTGGTACTCTCTCTTAAAGGTTGTCATCCAGACTCTGATTCCTTGGTGTAGGCGTAAATTGAGTAGTACCCTGCATCAGTGGCGTAGCCAAGATTTTCTGATGGGGAGTTGGGATTTTTATGGCCTGACCGGATGCCCTTTCTGACACCAAACCAACAGTGTTACAGTAAATAACAAGGGAATAAAGTAGCAAAGAGAATAAAGTAAGAAAAACAATTATTACTATAAACAATTGTTTTGTTTTTCTTATTTAAGTGAATAAATAATTTTTTTTAAATTTCCTAAGCAAATGGGGGGTTTTAACCCCCGAAACCCCCTTGGCTACGCCACTGCCTTGCATGGGAACCTCTCCTTTGTGAAGACAGCTTCGCATAGCCGAAGTGATATCAGTATACTGCCTATCAACTAAATCTCAGCTTTTTGTAATAAATTTTGCATTGCGCCTGCCATATGATACAAGAATGAAAAGCACCACTTCCCACCATTTGCAACACATGACCAGTGACAAAAATAACATCATATCAGTTACGACATGATCATGAATGTTTATTTGTTGAGAACTAGTCACTGAGAAGGGTTCTATAGCATGCAGCTCGCATGTATTGAAATAGTAGATTGTAATGCTTGCAATGCAACCGAGTTCCTAACTTCAGTCCTCTTGAGCAAGTCCTAAATGTTCAGCTATCGAGATATAATTTCAGATACTCAGTTTACACATGATTTGGCACGATAATTTCACTTGGTCGTTAAAACATCTTTTATTTGAAAATTTCACATGTACCTTAAAAACACCCTAATATATATGTGTATGTGTATGCGTATGCGTATGTGTATGTGTATGTATATGTATATGTATGTGTATGTGTATATGTATATGTATGTGTATATGTATATGTATATGTATATGTATATGTATATGTATGTATAGGCTATATTATAGTATCTCGTTCTATGTTGAATTCTCTGATCAAAAATGACCTTGACCCTTATGCTGCACAAAATGGCTAAAAATACATCGCAATGGGTTAATTTGATCTTATCTGACATGATCTGGTTTAAATTAATCCATCTTGTAGTATATACTAAGCAAGTCCAAATCAAATCGTGACTAGCCTCCTTTATGAGAACACGCATTCTGACATTGTTGTAGCTACCCCGATAAGCCTCATCACGTCATGTGTTTACTGTTCAAGTTGCTTCTCTGTCAGTTACATGTATAATTGACGTGTTATAAATAAGCATTGATTGAATAAAGGTCTAGTCTAGCATCGTCTAAACTGATCTAATCTAATCTTTGTACATGTATGTACATCCATAGCAAGACTTATCAAATTGGCATCAGTAGGCCTATATAGGCTTAGTGCGTGAATTAGAATAATTCTAGATGTACAATTGTATATGTAGAATTGAAAGGCAGAATAGAAGAAGAAGTTACATTATTGATTGACGCTTAGACAGCAGCAGCAGCAGCAGTAGCAGCAGCAGCAGCAGCAGCAGCATCAGCAGCAGCTGCATCAGCAACAGCAGCAACAACAGCAGCAGCAACAGCAACAGCAGAAGCAGTAGTAGCAGCAGCAGCATGCTCCTGGACTAAGTCACACGTGAATGGATACTTTAGTTTTATTTCATCCTATTAGATTTGTATAGCGCAATTATACATTGACGAGCATCAGTCTATGTTGCTAAGCAACTGCCAGGATATACGTACACACAAAAGGCTATAACATACACATTACACAAGCAAACACGTGTACACGTACGAATTGGTATACTCATGCATTGTCACATTGAGCGTTTTGATGAGTCTCTTTTGAACTGGCGCTCTATGAATTTGCAAATGCCATTATCACACAATGCTCGTGCACGTCAATAGGACTATACAAGCAGCGATGATAATAATAATCAGAAGGAGGTTCGAAACCAATGCCATCATCTCAAGGTGAACGTTGTTCCATTCGGCTTCTGAATCTTACAGCATAAGATGTGGCTTAGCGGTCTAAGTATGGTTTATAGTAATTCATTCATTCAAGGATTTATATAGCGCTTCTTCAAGGGGACTAGGCCTACTCAGAAGCGCTCCTGACTCTAGCACGGCAAAAAAGGGACAAAGTATAATGCTCAATAATGACGTATCTGTTGTAATGTAATGTACATGTAATGTAGTGTACATGTAATGTACATGTAATGTACATATAATGTACATGTACATGTAATGTAATGCAATGACGACGATTTCTATGGCATTGTCTGTTCTTAGCAGACATTGCTTTATAGCTTGTCAGCCACAATGATTTGTCACATGCACACCGTTACTGCAGGTGTCCTCGTATATAGCGACGTGTTACGGCGCCATATAAATTATCATAATTATATTTATCCTCCATGGTCTTCTTTATATATACGTTATACACACAGCGTCTTGGAGATATTTAAAATACGCTATAGAAATGGTGAGTTACATTACATGACAGCTCAGTGTAACTCATAGTGTGGTGGGTTACATTACATGACAGCTCAGTGTTAGTCATAATGTGTCCTTGACAGCAGGACTTGTCCCTTTGGAGTTCCCATTAAATTTTAAGCGCACAACTGGATACGATCCCTCTGTTTTACGATGATTATGTTGATTATTCTTCCTGTTTATTTCGATGCAGCTAGTCGTTAGCGGTTGCTATTTTGTTCGTATTCAATATGTAACGTGGGGCGCGATGGTGTAGTGGGTATGTTCGTCGCCTTGCAGCCGAAGGGTTGCAGGTTCGAATCCACCTCAAGTCGCCGCGTAGGGACCTTGGGCAAGTCCTTCACTTACAATTGCTCAGCGCTTCGGCGTGAAACTCCGATGCAGTGTCCGCTCTGTAGTCGGGAGCACCTCTGAGTGGAGAGCTTGAAGAGGCGCTATAACAAGTGCACATAGAAACAAATGGTTATTTCATTGATTTTGATATTTGTTTCTTCAGGATGACGATAGTGATTCGGACGGATGCCTAATAATAATTCGACGCACTTCAGTTGAATCTCTGCACTTGATCAGTTCACTTCAACTGCAAAGGACGAGGAGGAGAAGGCACCTGGTCATAGCACGATCGACTGTTGCACGCTTGATTGACGGACGGCCACCTCCCGCGTCGAGTGTCAACGTCACTTGACGAGCAGCTCTGTCCTGCCTCAGTGCTCCTCAGTCATGACTCAATGCTCTTCGTTTACTGACACAAGCTACTCGGAAGTCCTCATCAACCTCGATCAACAACTACCTCACAGTCCAGTTCGCTTTACGGGCAATCGAAACCACTCAGGCGAAACGGAACTCGGTCCGTGGCGGGACCATGGACATCTGGAAGGTCAGCCAAGCGTGACGGTCAGATCCGGTTCCGATCTCAAGTCTGTGGCATCGACGCCGTGTCGCGAACGCAATCGAGCGGAACGGATGACTTCCGCGAACAGTTGGACCGTGACGCCGCGGTGGGAGGAGATCGCCCGGCGCCAGTATGAGCAGCAGAGAACGGCCGCCGGACTCGATCCGGGGTTGTCCTACTTCCGGCATTTCGTTGACGGGGATCCGACGGTGTCCATGAGGTCCTACAGAAGGAGGTGCACGGTCGAGGACGCCGGGAACTCGACCCTGACATTCGATCAACTGGATGAGGACGAGGACCCTTATCTGAGGAAGTTCAGAATCTCAGGGTATGTGTATAAATTGTGTAGTGTGGTGTAGGGTGCTGAATGTAGTGATATTGAATGTAGTGTAATCCAGTGTAGTGTTATTGAATGTAGTATTCTCGAATGTAGTGTTATTGAATGTAGTGTTCTCGAATGTAGTGTTATTGAATGTAGTATTCTCGAATGTAGTGTTATTGAATGTAGTGTAATCGAATGTAGTGTTATTGAATGTAGTTTTCTCGAATGTATAGTTTTATTCGATGCACTGTTATTGAATGCAATGAAATTAAATGTAGTGCTATCTAATGTAGTAGTGTCATTGAGTGAAATGTCATTCAATGTAATGTCATCGAAAAATGGTGTTGTTGTTGAATGTAGTTTGATCGAATGTAGTGTAATTGAATGTATTGTTATTGAATGTAGTGTAATTTAATGTGCTATAATTGGATGTAGTTAAATTGAATGCAGTGTTATTGACTATAGTATTATTAAAGTGTTGTTTTGAATGTAGTGCCATTGAATATAGTGTTATTGAAAGTAGTGTCACTGAATTTAGTGTCATGGAATGTAATGTAATTGAAATATAGGGTAATTGAATGTGTACGTATGATTGAATAGATCTATTCTGTAATTCAACGCAGTGCAGTCAATGTAGTGTTATTCAATGTAGTGACATAGTAGCGTAACATAATACAGTGTAGGCTATGTAATGCAGTGTGTTTTAATCTATTTATTTGGTCTGTTTGTTGTTCCTTTCTTAAAAATTATTGTGGCAATGTGTTTCAGGTGATACTGGATAATGAACATGCATTACTGGATAATGAGCATGTATAATGCTTGTGCCAGTTTTGTTATTTGTGTGAACGTTGTTATGTTAGACTAGCTGCGGAATTGTATACGTTTCTCAATTCTTTGGTTCCACTGCTTCGTAATTTACATTGAAATTTTAAACCAATCGAATAAATATTTGGTGCTTGACGATATTATTATTATAATATTATTATGATTATAATATTTTGATGCTATCGTATGACGAGTAGGTGTAACCCTAATTAACGGAACTCCTGTCTCTTTTAGATAACCCTTTTTATCCAAAGAACTTACACCATTTTCTCTGTATGCCGTTTCAATTTCGATGTTAAGAGCTTTCCTTTTTTCGCTGTTTTTTTTCTTCTCTTGCGTTCTCGACTGTTCAGCGTCATTTTGGATGGCATTCCTGCATTTATGTTCATATTCCAAACTTATCCGTTGCTGCTATAATTATAGCCTACTACATCCAGTCGAGATGGATGAGAGCGATACGACATCCTGTCTCTTCTTCCACATCTACTTAATCTAGCGTATTGCTGGAAGTGATGTTTCAAATTAGGAAATGGACCGGTCATTTGCGACCCCCAACAAATCTGTGTCAGATATCATTTGAGCATCACGACGCCACTGCAGTGACAAATTCTTTAAAATATTTGAAAAAATATTTATTGGCTAAGTTTTATAACAGAAATAAAACGGGTGGCGTGGGGATCATACGTGACTCCACTCAGTATGGTTACGGTCAATCTTATCCATTTTAATGTGTTTGTCTATAATATATTATATCTTTGATTCGTTACCATTCCTCAGGCAACCTTACGTTAAACGATTTACCACAGATTTGTGACTGATCTTGTTAATATATTTTCAGGGATTTGAGCGAGAGACTGCGGCTTCTGATGCTGGTAACCAATTCGTCACCCATGGCAACGACGTAAGTATCGCCAGTCTCTAAGCAGATGGCCGCATTGATCTTATGCCAGGTTACCATAAACCTCTGGCAGAAAAGTTCTCATATTTCGCACGATAAAATAATCTTATTGCCCAGCGTATGCTCGTTAAGTAGTGTACATAACAAGTAAGACACAATTAACACATTTTATGTATTATATAAGAAACTTTTATTGTGAAATATGTCAATGGCTTGAAATATATTGGGTAGAGACACCATCTATTGGGTATAGACACCATATATTGGGTAGAGACACCATATATTCTAGATTCTAGAATAATTCAAAGTCACCCAAATATTCCATATCGTCGTGATTGTCGACATCATCCGCAGCTTTCTTGATCCTCTTCGGAAGGTTCGATCGGTACTTTCATTTCTTGCAGCGATCTGAAATTAGTCGGAATTAAATTCTTGTGGGAAGCATGTGGAGAGTGTATATGCTAGCCTTAATTTTCCGCAACACAATTAAAGCGGGGGTGCGAAATCTGAAAAAATCCTTCTATAGCAATCGATCTATGATGAGTCGCCATTTTCCTCTTGCAATGAATTCTAAATCTTTCACTGTCCCTTTTTTATATCAATGGAATCAGTTCCTGCATGTTGCAAAACTTCCTTGTTTTTCTAAGAAATGTCATGTTTCTAGCACATGCAGTTTGTAACTTATACGCGCGTTGTGTTGGTTCCTTGGAAATTATTTAAGATTTGCTTCGTTCAACTCGCTTGTCCCTCCCACAGTCCCACTATAATAGCGGACAAGTGGGTAAGATGGATGCCTTAAACATTGATTGAGTCGGGTTCATCTTACCCTGGGTTCATCTTACCCCTCCGCGCCCTACCCTAACGTTCGCTTACTAACCAGTTGGAATTCTATCATGGTGTCTCTACCCAGCAGACTGTGATCTTGACTACGGTTTCATTTGAGGTCTCCGGCGATTGATTGATTAGATTAGGTTCGATTACATTAGATTAGATTAGATTAGATTAACTGTAGGCTAATCAAACGCATTTTCGTCACCTCAAGTGCTTACACTTTGCTCTGGCATATTAGCCGACGTCATCTTCATCGTGATTTCCTTCAACATCATAATCATCATCATAATCATCATCATAATCATCATCATAATCATCATCATAATCATCATCATAATCATCATCATCAGCGTAATCATAATCATCGTCATCACCACTGTGCATCGTTACCAATCCGGATAATTATCTCTGTTTGTGCGATTGTATCTGTGCACGTGTATGTAGGCCTATCTGTGCATCATCTGTGCATTATGTCTGTGCACGCATGTTCGTGTGTTTGCCCAAATGTGTGTGTGTGCGCGCGCGCATGTGTCCGTGTGTCCGTGTGTGTGTCTATTTACATGTGTGTGTCTATTGCATGTGTGTGTTTGCGCATGTGTGTATATGTGGTTGTGTGGGCGTGTGTGTCATTGTGTGTGTGCGTCAGTGTGCGTGTGTCAATGTGTGTGTGCGTGCGCGTGTGTGTCTACGTGCACGTGTGTATTTGCGCATGTGTGTATGTATGCTTGTGTGTGTGTGAGTGTGTGTTCATGTGTGTGACGTCGTTTGCATGTCAAATGGACGGATGACGGAATTCACGTCCGGCGATTATCGCGGCAAACGGAACAAAGTCCGACGAGAACAACAGTAGACCTATCGACAGTGATGATTTATGACAATAAGAGAAGAGTCTTACATAGCAGCCTCCCTCCCTCCTTCACCCCCGCCCCCCACCCCACCCCCCCCACCCACTCATCTCCCTTCATCGGTCTCTTTGGCTCCGTCCCTGCCTCCTACCTTCCCAACCACTCCACGTGTTTTGGCTCTCCATTTCTCTCCAGGCCCCCTCCTTCCACACCACTCTGCCATCATCAAGTTAAGTCTGACGTTGTTATCGTAAGAGGCGAATAGCAATAATTGGTCACCAATCGATCGATTACTTCGTCTAATCACTTTAAATTAATTAATCTTGCAATATATATTGATGTGTTAATTAATCTTGCAATATATATGGATGTGTGCGTCTGTGGTGGGTGAGTGTGTGACTGTCGTTGACTTGTCCAAGTCCGGCTACCGGTTGGCTCAAGTCTTTCTCCTACACACGTATAATATCATACCTAGCCTATGTTTGTTTGTTTGTTTGTATGTATGTGCACTTGTTATAGCGCCCATTCAAGCTCTCTCTCTACTCAGAGGCGCTCCCGAATGCAGAGCGGACACTGCATCGGAGTTTCACGCCGAAGCGCTGCGCAATTGTGAGTGAAGAACTTGCCCAAGGTCCTTACACGGCGAGGTGTATTCGAACCTCGAACCTTCCGGCTTCAAGGCAACGACGACACCACTACACCACCGCGCCCCACATATGTATCTATTGTATGCAGTTTCTCCTCTAAATAGCTATCGTTTTTATGGTCCGCTATATAAATTCTATAGATTGTAATCGTAATCATGATCTCCAAGATTCTAAAGTGCCACTCGAAAGTCAAACGCAATGGCACCAGCTGATTTACAAACGCGGAGATAGCCTAGATACATGTAGATAAATATGGACCGTACAATCCTACACAGGAGTTGATGGTCAATAGCCAAAATCGACATGCTCTTTGGCGAGTGGGCAGAGTGGCGACGCTTATCTGCCGCGTTGATTATTTCCATTCTATGCCAGCCACACAAAAACTATATTTATTAATTGTCTCAGTACATGTAGGATATCTCTGCCACCAAGGCCGTAGCCAGGATTTGATTTCGAGGGGTGTTTCCCGCCCGAAAAGCTGATGACCTTTTTTAGTCATCGGGTCTTTTTTTATTATCCGGCCGAAATCGTCAGAAAATGTCACAAATTAATTCAATTTTTTACATTACAATTTTCATTTTGGGGGAGGTGTTTTCATGGTTTTATTTCATGGCTTTTACATCATGTGCTCGTAAATGCATTCTATTATTTTAATATTTTCCATTTCGGGGGGTGTTTAAACACCCAAAACACCCCCTTAGCTACGGCCTTGTCTGCCATAACACTACCTCTTTGTCTGCTCGATCCGTCAGAATTTCCCCCTGTCTCTTGTCGTCGCTGTGCCTTCTTGACGCATTTAAAACGAGGCAGACACCCTCTGCAGCTTTCCCATATTTCTCTAATACTGCAGCAGACTTTGCGCCAGCTCTCAGACTTGGACGTTCACGGCGCGGTGGCGTAGTGGTGAGCAAAGTGCCTTGGAGCCATAGGGTTCCACGTTCGAATCCACCTCAACTCAAGCCGCATCGTGGGGGCCTTGAGCAAGTCCTTCAATTGCAATTGTTCGTGCACTTCGGCGTTAAACTCCGATACCGTGTCCGCGCGCTTTAGTCTGGAGCGCCTCTGAGTGGTGAGCTTGAAGAGGCGCTATAGAAAAGGAGAAACACAATAAGAATAAAATGAGACAATGAATGGCATGTGCGAAGCTTCCGATGAGTATCTGTGAAAGTATCTTTCTCTGTATATCTAAGTTGTCTCTCTGTGTCTCTGCCTCTGTGTTTGTTGTATCTCTTCTCTTTGATTTTTTGTGTCATTCTGTCTGTCTTTATCTGTATATCTCCGTGTATTTGTCTGTATGTGTGTCTGTCCTTCTCCCTGTCCCTCTCTGTCTGTCTCTGTCTTTGTTTCTGTTTCCGTCTCGGTATATGTTTCTCTGTCTCTCTGTTTCTCTCTCTCTGTCTATCTCTGTGTATCTGTTTTGTATTTATATATCTGTCTGTCTCTGTCGTTCACAGTCTGAGTCTCTCTGTCTCTCTCTCTTTCTATTAGTTTTGTTACAAAAAATGAAGGATGAGATTCATTTACTTTATGTTGTAATTGCTTTGCGTTTCAGTTATTCTTCAGTCAATGCTTCTAATGTTCGTCACCATTCCACTCCAACCAAACCTCTTCCTGATCAGACTGATCAGCGAACACTTAGGACTCAGAGACTCGACCTTCGCTCATCGTCCTTCCCCACCCAGCCGCCTCATTCTCCAGTTCCACCTCCGATCTATTCCTCCTCCTCCTCCAAGTCAACCATCTCCGCATCTCTTCCAGTTCGCTCCGTTCCAGCACAACCCGACCAGCTTCTCAGATCCTCTTCGAGCACCGGAAGTGGCAGACCAGACGTCGACGATTACTACGCGGATCAGATGACGTCATTTAGGGAAGCGGTCTTCTCGTACGTCCGCGACACGCAGCGCCCCCTACTGGCCGCCAGAAGTGGCCCGGGTCCCACCTCTGATGTCACCCGACCCACCGTGCGTCAACATTCGCAGACCCCCAAGTGCCAAACAGGGTACAAGTCAACGCATATGGGCCCCTCCAACACGCCCAGGACGAACTCTGTCATTGCGGACTACCGAATGACCTTGTCCGGTGCGAAAGCGGACTCTGGGAAGGTCAATCGTAAGAGGGCTGAATCGAGTCGAGCTATAATGGCTAGGTACGTTGTTAAACCGGGTCTGATGAGGCAGACGGTGTCTAGTTCTGCGAGGAAACGATACCTGCGGACAAACTGTAGCCCTAAAACGACTGGGCCCCCATTCCAAAGGTGCAACGATAATACGATGTTTATCCGACTCGGTTGATAATTGTAATAAATTTAGACGTTTTCTATGGTACCATCATGGTCTCTATGGGGTGGTGGTTTTTCAGTTTAACGTCACTGTGTGATAACAAAGATCATTAGCGACGCCCTCCTCCTTTATCCACGCTTGGGACTGGCACTTGAGGAGTGCAACCAGTGGTGGAGTTATGGCCTCTATGAACCCTCACTTGTCAATGCATTGATCAGGAGAGATCCGTCGCCTCCGTAGACGACAGTCACGACACCATAAATATAATAACCCCGGACACAGCCTGCAGTAAGATTTTTTCCTCTGCCAGCTTCGATGGGTGACCCCCTTTTAAGGTTTTGGTTACGACTTACTGTTCCGTGCAGTGTTTAATGTAAAGAGCTATTTACTGGTAGAATAATGAATAGAATATAAAATCAGGTGATTAGGCTATACTAAAAAAAGAAAGAGGTCATCAGATTATAATTTCCTATCTTTTGCATGTACATGTTGGAAGCATAAAATTATCTTTACCCAAAATTGAATGTGCATAACGTCGGATTCTGTTCGTAGAATTGGATAAAAATTTTCAGGACACATTGATAATGTATCCATCTTACATTCTCTGAAATTTGATACAGTTTCATTTAGAATTGGAAAGTATATCGCCAAAACAAAAAGGGTTTCAGTTCAATAGGGACAACCGTGTAGATCTACACATGTTGTATAGTCCAATCGCACTGGGACTGGTTTGCTTTATGGCGTGTTTTTGAGCTTACATAATCGTAATCGTAATCGTCATCTCAAATCTTCTAAAGCGCTATTAGGCCTACTACTCGAAAGCCAAACGCAGTGCACGAGCTTGTTTTATGTTTGCGGGTGGAACCGGTTGTTTAGACCACGGCAAGGTACATGTACATGTATGCCAATGGGTAAGTGTAACGGTTGAAATTAAAATGTGATTATTATGACTGTGGTTACGATTGACTAAGGTCATAATATGTCAAGGATAATGGCGTATGGTATCGATCGGAATGAACGGATCGTGGTACGATTTATTGAATTGGTCGGACTATAACATAGTGTTGAATGGAAAGTCTGTAGAGTGAGACCCTGAGACTCTGAGCAGCTTGAAATAACGGTACAGTAAAACTTGAATCGCGTTTCAAGCAGGCTGCTTTCGATTACTGACGGTCCGCATTTGAATGATTATAGACCCAATTTACCAGACAATTAATGTATAGCAACATAGGCTACTATTATAGTATTAGTTATAAATATTTTATAATAGGCCATCTCTTGCCAGGGATGTTTTAAGGGATTTTTATAACTGCACAACCCCTTCTTTTCCTTCCCATCCAGGCCATCCTCCATGGTATATTACTTCCAATCGGAGGACAATGACTATTGTTTTGCTAGTTTTAACTGCACAACACGTTAAAAAACTGTCTCTTGCGAACTGAACGAAAATGCGTGCCATTGACGTTGAACTAGGCCTACTTAGGCTACTTGTGTGCGAAGCAGCCACAATACACGTGACGTAATTTTTCTTTAGACGTCATCTCCCGACTATTTTTCTGGTTAGTCTATACGTCATCTTTAGACCGACTGCTTCGCGCCATGGCAACGAGTTTCAGTTGGAAAATCGTCTTCGAAGAGAGCAGACGTAAATGGCGAGACATTTAACATAGATAATTATCGCAATTTGTCGATCAGAAGAAATATATTGAATTTAAATTCGTCTAGACGAACCGCGCCATTTGAAGACTTAATAATAATATATGAATTGACCAGTAATAAATAATATATGAATTGACCAGTAATAGGAAGATCGACACGAAATGTTACTTCGAACAGAAAATCATCTAAAATTGAAATTTCAAATCTGCGAAGGTAGGTTATAGGTTATCTATTCGATCAGTCGTTCAACTAAGCTAAGATAAGAATATTTAATGCCGAGATGGCAGTAAATGGTATGGGAAATCCTATACCCTCCGGCAATAAAGGGTTAATTAATATACCAATTAATTGCTATCCGCATTTTGGTGTATAGACATGGTATGATAAACAAACGTACATAATTTCTGTATCCAACTATTCATTTGTCCATTCATCTATCGGTTCATTCATCCAATGATCTTATTTATTCATCTACTTGTTCATCCTTGATCAATGATCCATCTATTCATCTATTTGTTCAGGCATCCATCTATTCTTCTATCCATCTATTCATCTAGTCATTTATATACTCATTCATTCATCCATTAGATGCATTTATATAGCGCCTCTCCCAACCTCAATAAAATATACATCCATTGATGTAATTCAATTCGCATGGCGCGCAACAACGATTTGAAACTCTGCCACTGTAGGATCGAGACAAAGATCGAACGACAACTGAATTTCATGAAATCGATTGCAACTTGAAGACCGATTTGAGGAGAAAAATCCAAACTGAAGACGTCAAAGGGACGGGGAATTTTCTCCACGAACCACTGCGCATCTGGTAAGCCTAAGCCTCGTTGTTCTCTAGATTAGCTTGTCGTGTTAGAAAATCAGCATTCTGTACCCACTAGGCCTACCCATTGAATAATTATGATCATTCATATGTGCCCAATGTTGACCATTCTTAAAGGACACGGGGAAATAATTATGTCCAATTTGGAAGCGTGCATGTCCTGATCGAACAGTCATACGTACATGTATAGGCTACATTGTGGCACATTTCATACAGGCTGATAGACAAGCATAGACAGGAATAAGCCTACATGGGCCTACATACAGATTTATTCTTTTATATGCATTGGTTCTTAGACGTGTCAGTGTATACACTGTCAGTCGATTTTGCTATAGCACTGATCAAAGATGTTGCCATTTAGAGACTAGGCCTATTGCTTGACGCTTATAATTGAGTTGTGTTGTAACATAGATAATAATGAATTATAGCGCCGCCCTCCACCTTTATCCAGGCTACGAACTGGCTAAGACAAAGCATACAAGCCATACATGCTTTAAGAGAGAAGTTCTCAATCAGTCCTATAATTATGTATGAATGTGTTTAAGTTCCCCTGGAGGACATGCACAGTGGCGGCGCTAGAGGGGCTAAAGGGCTAAGCCCCCTATAAGGGCAACCCGGGGGCTAAGCCCCCCTAAAAAGGTCATCCGGGTTTTTTACATGCAAAACTGAAATATTTCCACGATTTTCGACCGGATGACTAAAAAAAGTCGCCAACAATTTTGGCGGATGAAAATGGAAAATTTCTATGAGATTTCAACCCGATGACTAATAAAAAGTCGTCAAATATTTTGGCGGATGAGAATGAAAATCTTTCCCGCGATTCAGCCTTCCCCCCCACCAAAAAAGCTGAAATCCTGTCGCCGCCACTGGACAAGCATCGATCAAGAGGGGAGAACATGTAGGACTGATGCAGACATGTTCTTTCGGATGGTGTCCAATAATTCGACATTCACTCGCTCAACCAGCACCATGCACCACAACCTTTCTATTTCCTTTAAAATGGCAATTGGCCTTTAATCCCTATTCCACCTCTTTAACCTATTATACTCCTAAATACAAACGCTGATGTGTGGTCGATGGCTTACGCAGTCATAGTAATGTAATGCTAAATGTAATCACGTCTGAGGAGCCTTTTCCCACCTCTAGTAAATAGCCATCTATAACTTGCGCCCTAGACCGCATCCTTTTGTTCTACCATTAAAGGATGATACTGTAGAAACTTTATTCCGAGGGTTCTTTTTGCCTCCAATTAATGACAGACATTGTTATGTTCACAATAGTTTTGTACGTGGATGCTGATTTTTAATGTGCTTCGACGTGTACCGTAACTGGGTGCGGTGTGTCACCTGGATTTGTCTCCTTTCTAATTAAACGAAGATTATTATTATTATTATATAGTGCTATCGGTTGGATCAATTAGCCAAGAAGCGAGGCACGCATTTCTTCATACAATGAGAGCAGATCTGTCATAACATGTGTTAATTATCTTCGTGGATTTTCTGTTTTGCTTTAGGAACCGCTACATTGCTACGTGATGGGATTGGCCTGAAAGGAATGTGAGGAGCGATGGTTGTTTGAATGTGTGGCTCTGTGTTGTTTTTGTTGATGTGTGTGTGTGTGTGTGTGTGTGTGTGTGTGTGTGTGTGTGTGTGTGTGTGTGTGTAATTTTATTTGTATTAGTACCTGCCGGGCCTCTGGCGTGGCGTAAAACCCCGTAAGCTTCTCGCAAAGGCAGGAGGGCCCCTGGCGTGGCTAACTATAAGCTTATCTATAGAATCCCGCAAGCCCACTATTATTAATTTTAAATTTATTATTTTATTTTATGTGTTGTGCGTTGTTGAGCCGAGAGTGATGAGAAAGGGGATGAAGGGTCGGAAAGATTAAAAGAGAATTCAGTGGTGTACGTGGAGCAGATCGCAGTGTGTCGTCGAAACGACCTCAAGAGAAGGACTGGACTGTCTCAACTCAATCGGCTATGAGGCGGGCGCTTATCCGACCTGCAGCACACAAACTCTTTGTTACAAGTCTTAAACAGACTTTTTGCAAATATGAAACGATTGACAGTTGCGGGACGAACACTTCTCAATCAGATGAATTTGTAAATTTGTAATAAATATAGACCTAGCAGCTATCTGTTCAGTTAATTGTCTTCTTCATCATGTCGTTGATTTGATTTGATTTCTGACTGTTCTAGACTGTGGCTGTACGTCGCCATGCTGTCGACAGCATATATAGCTATCTGGCAGTTTTGCCACAAATGTTTTAGAAAAATGTAATAACTTTTTTGCTTCTAATGTTCTGAACCGTTCATATTACTACTACCAAAGTGTGTGATGAGTAGCCAGAGGCCTACGGGAGATTTCAGCAGTGGGAGGGGGTAAAGATTTAACTTCTGCCCAAAAAGTAAAATCCTGAAATCTCGTGGAAAATACTATTTTTTCCCAAAAAAGTTGACGACCTTCTTTTTTTAGTCATTTCCCGCTCTGATTGCCCGAAAAACAGTTTTGCCCAAAATTTGGGGGGCATTTGCCTCCTCTGGACCCCCGCTTCGTACGCCTATACTATACAGTTATGCAGGTAGGTCTATGGTTAACATCAATCTTACCTACTAACAGAACAGACAGCCTGCTATAGCCTACAAGCGCGCTAATAGCAGCGTACAAATAAAAGCACGTGAATCCTACGTGGGCTTCTGGAATCGAACTCAGTACTGGTACCTCCGCTGATCCCTATGAGGCTATGCCAGTGTGTTATCTAATAAGCAACCAGATTCCCAGTCTAGAAAAACTTTCCGTGAGTCCTGCCTAGCTTTTTCTAACCTTTTTGGGCCGTATCTGACCCTTTCGGAAAATTCACTGTGGCATCGTTTGGCATCGCCTAGCCTACTCAAGATTATAATTTATATAATATGCCACTCAAGCTACACGTAGATCTCGGATTTTCGGCCTTATCTAGGTTTCTTGGTTTTCTTGTCGAAATGTAGGGTAGTTTTTTTACGGCGGCTTTTCTGACTTTTTTTCAATATAGACTTCTGGGAAAATATACGAAACAGTAGTAAAAGCAGGAACATTTAGGCTAAAGAAAATTTCTGATTTTGGACCGAACGACTAAAGACAAAAAGTCATCAGAATATTTGAAAGGAGGAGAAAATAGGAAATCTTGAAATTTTCGGACCTAAAAGACTAAAATAACAGGTCGTCAGAAATTTCAAGCCGGAAAATTCAATGTATTTTTCAAAATTTCCTGACCAAGCCTTTCTAGCCTTTTTCGGCCCGATCTGACCTTTTTTTAAATCAGAGTGGTTGCTGCTGATGACCAAAGATTTTAACGGTTAAAATCTTTACTTCATTGACTCGCCATTTTGTCGACCGCATAGAATTTAAAGTCCGACTGGCGTTCAGTAACAATTTCTAATGCAAAAAGGGGTCGGATTGTAGTCCTAGTGTATTGCTTTGCTGTATGTAATGGTGACGTATGCTCCTCTAAAACAGTTATATCTATAATTGTGATATTAATTTTTTTATAATTCGATTAAAATTTTTTCGCGTCTTCTTACCCTCTGCCCACTGCAGCGAGGTCCATTAGGCTAGAACTTCTGCAAGGGTGTCACAATTTCACCCTCCCCAATAAAGACGCGATAAACTTTATCACAAGAATGTTATTTTAAAGCATATAGGCCTACTGATGGAGCGCCTCTGAGGAGTTCTCTTGAAGTGGCGCTATATAAATGTACGATTACAATTACAACCTAGAATAATACTAACAAACTCAACCATAAGTAGGCCTACTGATCGAGGAGCCATGCTGTTAATTTTTGTGTTAATGTAAGCCTACAGTCTTTTTCCTGTTTTTGAAAATTAATATAGCCTACATGATAATCTATCGTTTTGGCTTTCAAAATTATTCGCCATTGTATCGACTTTGTCCATGGTTATTTTCCATAGCTTGTAGCAAAGACCTGTAACTAGTACGAAAATACACACATGCGAACCCATATGCATATTGGAGAGAAGCCCGACAAATGTCAGCTAAGACAGCTAGACCTATGTCGGAAATTATTTGGCAGGGGCAGTACTGTCGTTGGTTGGGAAACGTGTTTTTTAACGTTGTAAATTATTCGCTATTGCATCATTTGTATGGGTTTTAGATCTGGTCAAATACAGTTCGGAATGACGAAAAGGATTCTTGCTGACAGAAAGTCTGATCAATTGATGAAAATAAATTTTATTGAAAGAGAAGTGCGATTTATGAAAACATTCTTGATGAAATCGAAGCTGGATTGATGAACAGTAATTTTTAATTAAATGGGAGTTGTTTTGATGAGCAAGAACTGCTGCCTAAATAGATATGGGACTGATTGAGCCAAAATCTTGACTAAACAGTAACTTTCCAAAATAGGAGCTGGATTGGTTAAAAATTGATAATGATCGATGCAATGAGCGAATACTTTACAACATTTTGCTTAACTACACGTTTATTGCAAAAATAATGGTAAAAGTGCTTTTTACCTATTTTAATTAATCGCCAATTGTAGCATTAAAATTTTCAACAGTCCAACTTCTACTTTGGCAAAAATCATTTCCATCAATGCTGCTTATGTTAAGGTAAGAAGGTAAGAGTTCTTTTCATCAATCAAGCTACTAGTTAGAACACAATTACTTTTCATCAACACAACTTCTGCTTAATTAAGAATTATTTTTCAGCAATCAAGCTCTATTTCAATAATAATAACAATAATAATCGCTCTACGCCAGCGTGTTATCCATTGCGCTACCGCTCCGCTCCCCCCCACCCCCACCCCCCCAATGACAATGCATTGTTCTTCCCTTTGACCCAACTTCTATCCGAGAAAAAAATTATTTTCATGAACCCGACTTCTATTTAGTAAGAATTCTTTTTGTTAATCTAGGTTGTATTCCGCCAAAATTAAATTTCATGCAATGGCGAATATTTTAGTACTCTGAAATGCACTTTTACTTAAATAGCAATTTTCAAATACTGAATGTGCTTTCTGTTACTTCGTGGATTACCTGTTGATTCAACTACCTGTTCATTCAACCGATCATGGAATTCATTATGACCTATATGAAACACAATAGTCATTAATTTGAACAATAATTAAATATTTGTTTTGTCTTGAAACAAGCTGTTAATGAGATGTTTCTATTCTTCACTTTAGCAGACCTGTGCACGAAGTTCTATTAATTTAACAAAAGCTTGAAGACGAACAAAATTTTGTTGGAACTTCTCAATATGGTTATCGTACTTCAAAAGGTTTAAATCTCATTGACCTTCATGAAGAACTTTAGAATGGATATATTTGTCTACAGCTTTTGTTATGATCAGTTGTATCTTCGTCTCTTAAAATAACGGAAATTTGTTCTCTTCCTCAGAAATTGAATGGTTTCAATATTTCATTGCAAAAGATAATTGCTTTTAGTGTGATCAATTTCATTACTTTATCTCAAAAGATCTATTAATCACACATGGAACTTTCGAAAGGCTGTACTTGCAGTTCAACAAAAGTAAAAAGTATCTAAACGTCCATTTACTTTAAAATGGATACTACTCATGCTGAAGAAAGGCCATGGAAATCCGAATTATGTGAAGAATCAGTTGCAAATCCTGGTGATTTACTTAATTGCATTGGAACGATTTTTGTTAAAGAGTCACGGAAGCACCAACTACTTCAGAATTCATGTGCTGAAGGTGATATTCTGGAATCTCCTATTAGAAAACATAGTAGAGAGCAACCATGCAAATGCCAACTATGTGTAAAATCAGCTACCGATGTGTGTTGCTTGACAGGGCATACGACAACCCATGATTATGAAAAACCTTACAAGTGCCAGTTATGTCAGAAATCATATACTCGAAGTGTTGATCTGAAAACACACATGAAATCCCATACCAGTGAAAAGCCATATAGGTGCCAGCTATGTTCAAGATCATTTTCCATGCATTCTTATCTGAAAAGACACATAATAACCCATACAGGTGAAAAACCATACAGGTGCCATTTATGTCAGAAGTCATATGCTCAAAAAGTTCATCTGAAAATACACATGAGAAGCCATACTGGAGAGAGACCATACGAATGTCAGTTATGTCAGAAATCATATGCTCAAGGTATTCATCTGAAAACACACATGAGAGGCCATACTGGGAAGAAACCATACAGATGTCACTTATGTGATAAATCATTTACTCAGAGTGGTGCTCTGACAAGACACACGAGAACCCATACTGGCGAGAAGCCTTACTCGTGTCAGTTATGCCAGAAATTATTTACTGAAGACGGTTCTCTGAAAAGACACATGAAAGGCCATACTGGGGAAAGGCCATACAGATGCCAACTATGTCAGAAATCATTCGCTCAACGTCAGTATCTGAAAATGCACATGAGATCACATACTGGAGAAAAATCATACAGATGCCAGTTATGTCCAATGTCATTTTCCAGGCATTCTAATCTGAAAAGACACAAGGTGACCCATACAGGTGAAAAACCTTACAAGTGCCAGTTATGTCAGAAATCATATACTCGAAGTGTTGATCGGAAAACACACATGAAATCCCATACCAGTGAAAAACCATATAGATGCCAGCTATGTTCAAGATCATTTTCCATGCATTCTAATCTGAAAACACACGTTATAACCCATGCAGGTGAAAAACCATACAGGTGCCAGTTATGTCAGAAGTCATATGCTCAAAGTGTTCATCTGAAAATACACATGAGAGGCCATACTGGAGAGAGACCATACAAATGTCAGATATGTCAGAAATCATATACTCAAGGTATTCATCTGAAAACACACATGAGAGGCCATACTGCAGAGAGACCATACAAATGTCAGTTTTGTGACAAATCATTTACAGAGAGTGGTGCTCTGAAAAGACACACGAGAACCCATACTGGCGAGAAGCCTTACTCGTGTCAGTTATGCCAGAAATTATTTACTGAAGGCAGTTCTCTGAAAAGACACATGAAAGGCCATACTGGGGAAAGGCCAAACAGATGCCACCTATGTCAGAAATCATTTACTCAACATCAGAATCTGAAAATGCACATGAGAACACATACTGGAGAAAAACCCTACAGATGCCAGTTATGTCCAAGGTCATTTTCCTTGCATTCTAATCTGAAAACACATGTAAGAAGCCATGCAGGTGAAAAACAGAACATGCATCCTGATTCTGACGGAAAAACCATTGCTCGGGAAAATCTTGCGGAATGTCTATGTATTAACAGAATCGAATCACCTAACGTGTTTCTTGAGAAATCTTTTGGATGTGCTATTTGTGACAAAATGCTTGAAATTGAGAAGGAATTTCTAGATCATTGTTCTAGCCATGATTCTTCCTCACACGACGGTTTATTTTTTGCACAGTTCTATTGTTATTCCAAGTCTTTGTAGTTAATATATTATTCATTACATGTTGAGACAATAACATTTAGATTGTGAATTGTGTGTGCTTGTGCAGTCCAAAAATCCATACATACAAATTCTTTCTGGATATTTACACGGTGCTGCTTCTAACAGATTTTTGTGTCTGGTTCCAAACTACTCTTTTATTGCATTACTGTAAAACTGCAAATTTGTTGAAGGTCAAAATAAAATTTCGAATGATATTCATAGGCATAGTGAAGTATTCTGTTTTGAGCTAACATTTAACATTTTTGTCTCTTTTATATTGGAAGTGTTTTGTGCATATTTCAGGTATCAGTCTTAAGCCATGCCTTTGCTGTGCAAAATGGTATCCTGTTAACGTATTTAGCTTGGAAACTACTGTGACGATATGAGATGATGTGACTTATTACTTTAGTTGACAATTATGGACTGTGTACTTATTTGTTGGAGGAAATTGAGCTACTTCGGCCATGTGATGAGATCTAACGGTTTGGAAAAGGAGTTGATGACGACATGCGGTGAGTGAAGGAGAAGACGCGGCAGACCAAGGAAGATATGGTTGGATGAGGTGCAGGAAAAGTCTGGCATGATACTGGAGGAGCTAAGAGAGGCGACAAGAGAGAGGAGACACTGGAGAGGATACATCAAGACTGTCGCCAGAGCTCCAAGAGGTGACGGCACCAGGTGACCAGATGACTTATTTGTTTATGTGCTAGGCAATTTCTGGTCCGATTTGACCAGGGTCTATATGACAACAGAGGCCCGTTACCCTGGACAGAAATTTGCTCCGCGTACTACATCACTTAAGAGCAAAATTAAGGTACTAATAATAATATACCGTAATCAAATTAACGATTAGGTGATTGTAATAATATTATTTACTATTTTAATAAATGACAATCATAATTATTATAATGAATATGATTTAATATTAATAGGCCTAGCTACTTGTACCAATACTATTTAAATTGTACAACTAAATGGCTTCTGTCCAGTGTTATATTTCAAATTTCAGACTCAAATTTCAAAATGTGTTCCTTGAACACCTAGTAAAACAACTTCATTATTACGAAGGCCTACATTGTATTTTCATTCTATTGCATTGTACTTTATCCATAAATTTATGCAACTCTTCTATCAGTGCACATTGATCAGAGTCGCTAAGCACAATGCATGACTGCCTAATTTTGGCAGCTTGGTAGTTCATGCCTGGTTTGTAACTTTGTGTACCATTTGTAGCAATTTCTGCTAATTGTATCTTGATCAGCAATTCAGACCGTTTTGGGCAATAGAGGGTTACTTCTTCTTTACGTTCTCTGCCATCAGGCAGGTTCGTATGTCCTATAACGCCATTTTCTCTGTTCTGTGCTTCTCTCTTCAGTGCACTGTATCCATCCTCTGTCAGCATCCAGTCCAGCAACATTGTTCTTGGTCTACCTCGCACCCTTTTCTTCTTCGTTCTTCCCTCAATGATGTCTCTTAGTAAGTAGGGTGTCGCTCCTTAAGATGTGTTCTATCCATCTTCTGCCGCCCACGTATAGTTCCCATCAGTGATCTCTTTTCTTCCACCAGCTGTAAGATTTTCTCATTCGTTCTTCGCTCAACCCAGCTGATTCTCTCCATTCTGCGCCAGATCTACATCTCGAAGGCCTCTAGTCGTTTTATGTCTTCTTGCCGCATTGTCCATGTTTCCGAGCCGTAGGCCTACAGCTAGGCAGGGCCGTATTTACCTTGGTGGAGGCCCATGTGCACCGCTGTGGTGGAGGCCCAATGGACATAACATATAGGATAACATATAGAATTACAATTACAAAATAATTTTTTTTAAATACAATCTCATTGGCACCGTACCAGAGCAATGCCGTTACAAGGGCGCACGCCTCACCTACAACTAACAGCAGGATATAGACCTTACAAAATAATAATTTATAAAGTTTAGGCTGTAGCCTAGTAGGCTACAGCCGCTGTAGCCTACTACATGTCTAGCATATGCTATAAAACTGGTTGCATAAATAGCTTGCTTGAAGCTTATAAGTAGGTTTATATCTGCCGTGTATTAGGTCTATGGCATAGCCCTAATTATACACTGCAGACATAAACCTACCTAGGGGCCGTCCATAAAGTAGGCCTACGTCACGCTATTTTTGAACATTTTTGACCCCCCTCCCCCTGTCACAAACTGTCACAAATCTCGGATCCCCAACTAAAGTACGTCACACTTTCGAACAAAAAATTTAAAAACAACCATTTACGTAACCCTCTAAACCCTAGGATACTAGTAGCTATTCATAATCCCTCTGATAGTGACGTGTGTCCCTAAACGCTTTGATAGTGACGGGAAATCAACTTTTATCCCGCCAGGCCGGGTTTTAGACACGCCTGGCTGGGCAGGGTCGGATTTTAGGTACTAAAAACAAAAAAATATAAAAGAATTTAAAAAAATAAATGTGTAACGTCACACGAGGCTTGACCCCCTCCCCCCTGTCACAAACTGTCACACTTTCTTACACCCCCTCCCCCTGGAGCGTGACGTACTTTATGGACGGCCCCCTAGACTCTACGTATAGATGACCGAAAACTTAAAATAGGCCAATTCTTCGCCCTCTGTCATACATACGGTGTCACAACAACTGGCTTACATACAGACAATTAACTCGTCTAACGACAAGTGGTCTCCAGATAATTCGTCTAACGACAACAGTACTGGTCTACAGACAACTTCCTGGTCCAGCGCTTGAGAAATGGAAGTTGTATGAAAGTTTTTTACAGGTGAAATGGAGGTTGGATTGATGAAAAAACGCAACAGAAATGAAATCTGGATGAAGGCTCTTTCACAGGTGAAATAGAAGTTGGATTGACGAAAACAACGCATGAGAAATAAAAGCTGGATGAAGGTAGGCCTATTTCTAGATCTGAAATAGAAGCTGGATTGATGAAAAAACGCTTTAGTAATGGAAGCTGGATGAGGTTTCAGTGACCCCGATGAATGCTTTGGAGATGAGCTTTGTGCAGTTTGTTGACACATTCAAGGACGAACAAGCTCTGGATCTATATATCTCTCTCTTCTCTCTCTTTCTCTGTCTGTCTGTCTGTATGTATGTATGTATGTCTGTCTGTCTCTCTGTCTCTCCTAGCGATTTTAGCGAGTCGATCCGTCCTCCTCTTTCAAACTGATCTGACTAAAAAGAATTATTTCCTACAAGTTGGGGTTCTATCCCAGTCGTTAGATTATCTTAGGCCTACTGCTCAGCATATACTCTATCCCATGGTTTCGGTTCCACGACAACTGGTCTACCCAGGGGCGGAGACCTGAGCGGAGATTTGGGGGGGACGGACCGAAAAATTTCCATCTTTCGCCGGAAAAAATTTCTGGCCATCCGCCAAAATCTCGGAAAAATTTCAGTTTTCGCCGCCAAAAAAAGTTGATGACCTTTTTTTTTTTTTTTTTTTTTTTTTTTTTTTTTTAGTCATTCGGGCCAAATTTTCTCGAAATTTTTCTATTTTCGCCGCCAAAAAGTTGATGACCTTTTTTTTTTTTTTTTTTTTTTTTTTTTTTAGTCTTGACGCTCAAACATTGGGGGGGACAAATACATGGGCCGTCCCCCCCAACACCTTTTTTGAGGGGGACCGTCCCCCCCTGTCCCCCCCTAGGTCTCCGCCACTGGGTCTACCGACAACTCGTCTACCGACATCTCGTCTCCGGACAATTGGTCTAACGACAACTGGTCTACAGACGAATAGTATTGATGATACAGAAGCTGGATTTATGAAAATGTTTTTTTTAGCTTAAATGGAAGCTGGATCGATGATTTTATTCATGTATTTCGACATGCATCCAGCTTCTACTTCAGATCTAAAAATACCTTCATCCAGCTTCTATTTCTCACCCGTTACTTTCGTCAATCCAGCTTCTATTTCAGATATAAAAAATACCCTTATCCAGCTTCCATTACTTAAGCGTTTTTCATCAATCCAGCTTCTATTTCAGATCAAGAAATACTTTCATCCAGCTTTTATTTCTCATACGTTATTTTCATCAATCCAGCTTCTATTTCACCTGTAAAAGAGCCATCATCCAGATTTCATTTCTCTTGCGTTTTTTCATCAATCCATCCTCCATTTCACCTGTAAAAACTTTCATCCAGCTTCCATTTCTCAAGCGCTGGATCAGTTGTCTGTAGACCAGTTGTCGTGGACGAATTGTCCGGAGACCACTTGTCGTTAGACGAGTTGTCGGTAGACGAGTTGTCGTGACACCGGTTTAAAGTGGGTGGGAACGCGTGGGAACTTTGGCCACTGGTCTCGAAATTATATATGCTTGCGTTCACACTGCTCACCTGCAAGGAACGCTGGAATTTAGCCTGGAAACCAATGCATCCTTGCCAATGCAATCCAATAAAACTCTTCTTTGAAGTTCCAACTGCTCACCCATTCAGCGTTCCCACTGCTCACCCAAACCACTTTAACAACTGAGCCCTCTAGTTCAAAAGCGGTTCAACGACAATTTTGCTGTTTTGAGATAATCGACTTTGAAGTTTTGGCCTACTCTAGTTGGTCTAGTTCAAATCGGAATGAAAACGTTTGGGAATGAAAGATTGATATTATAAACTGTAATGGTGCATATAATCGGCATGGATAATGCCAGTAGTAAATATTAGTGAACTTTGGAGAAAATAGCATTTTTATAGCGTGGGCCAGTAATGAATACACAAGAATATTCGTAATTTTTACGTCAAAGTGAATCAACTTGACTTGATCCGTTCATGAACTGAATGTTTTACAATTTACAATATTGTACATGTGACTCAACCCGAGATGATTCACTTAGGTTAATGTCTGAATAAATGTTGAAAAACAAATACAAACTCAATCAGTTTTCAATTATTGTAGCCTATCTTATAAATATTAATATTGGAAAGCATAAACGCACAAATACAATTCTAGGTTAATGGAACAAAGCTTTAAAGTGACACTTTTTTTATTATGTAACCAACATTTTGCAAGCACACGTAGGTTTGACTGTCTCCCCTACAGTTTGTACTCGACGCTGCTGCTAGACTTCTACAGCTCTGCACCCAAGTAAGCTCTTCCACACAGTACAACTCTGCGACGCAAGTACAGCTTTGCCACACAAAACAGCTCTGCCACACAAGTACAGCTATGCCACACAAAAACAGCTCTGCCACACAAGTACAGCTCTGAACACAAGCACAGTTCTGCCACAAAAGTACAGGTCTTACTACCACACAGTACATCTCTGCCGCACAAGTACAGCTCTGCCACACAAGTACACCTCTGCCAAACAAGTTCATCTCTGCCACACAAGTACAGCTCTGCTACACAAGTACAGCTCTGCCACACAAGTACAGCTCTGCCACACAGTACAGCGCTGCAAAGCAAGAACAGCTCTGCCACACAAGTACAGCTCTGCCACACAAGAACAGCTTTGGCACACAAGTACAGCTCTGCCACACAGTGCAATTCTGCCACACAGTACAGCTCTGCCACACAAGAACATCTCTTCCACACAAGTACATCTCTGCCACACAAGTACAGCTCTGCCACACAAGTACAGCTTTGCCAAGCAAAACAGCTCTGCCACACAAGAACAGCTTTGCAACACAAGCACAGTTCTGCCACAAAAGTACAGCTCTACCACACAGAGCATCTCTGCCACACAAGTACAGCTCTGCCACACAAGTACAGCTCTGCCAAACAAGTACAGCTCTGCCACACAAGTACAGCTCTGCCAAACAAGTACATTTCTGCCACACAAGTACAGCTCTGCTACACAAGTACGGCTGTGCCACACAAGTACAGCTCTGCCACACAGTACAGCTCTGCAACGCAAGTACAGCTCTGCCACACAAGAACAACTCTGCCACACAAGTACAGCTCACAGCTTTGCAACACAAGCACAGTTCTGCCACAAAAGTACAGCACTGCCACACAGAGCATCTCTTCCACACAAGTACATCTCTGCCACACAAGAACAGCTCTGCCACACAGTACATCTCTGCTCTGCCAAACAAGTTCATCTCTGCCACACAAGTACAGCTCTGCTACACAAGTACATCTCTGACACACAAGTACAGCTCTGCCACACAGTACAGCTCTGCAACGCAAGAACAGCTCTGCCACACAAGCACATCTCTGCCACACAAGTACAGCTCTGCCATACAAGTACAGCTCTGCCAAACAATACATATCTGCCACACAAGTACAGCTCTTCCACACAAGTACATCTCTGCCACACAAGTACATCTCTTCCACACAAGTACATCTCTGCCACACAAGTACATCTCTTCCACACAAGTACAGCTCTGCCACACAAGTACAGCTTTGCCACACAAGTACAGCTCTGCCAAACAAGAACAGTTCTACCACACAGGTACATCTCTGCCACACAAATTCATCTCTGTCACACAAGAACAGCTCTGCCACTCAAGTACAGCTCTGCCACACAGTACAGCTCTGCCACACAAGTACAGCTCTGCCAAACAGTACAGCTTTGCCACACAAGTTCAGCTCTGCCACATAGTACAGCTCTGCCACCCAAGGAACAGCTCTGCCACACAAGTGCACCTCTGCAACATAAGTACAGATCTGCCACACAAGTAAACTATGTTAAGTTTTAGGCATATATTTGCATATTATACATACAAATTATGCATCCAAACCTCTACAAAAATAATATGTTAGGTGTACATGTAGGTCATATTTACATGTTATACATTTAGACCCAAAATCAGCTACAGGCTAAGAATAGCTATAACTTTTGTATCTGCATGGTGACCCTAACCATAATTCTTTACAATGATGCGTTTAATAATAGTGAACTAAAACAAGATAATTAGGCCTACAATTTTTCGTTTAAGTGAAGAAATATAGGCCAATTGTGGGCCAGCCTACATGCAGTGGGCGTTTTCGGGGGAACTTGCCCTATGCAAAATGGGGTTGTTTTGTTCCGGTGGTCTTTGTCCTGTGGGTAATGTCTTTCCAAGACGCCATTTTCTCCATATCGTTTGTTAATTATTAGCAACTTGGCGAGGTTCCTATCGAAGTTTGCGAGGTTTGCGAAACATGAAAATATTATGACACACGCAAGAATAATTTTCAAAGGAAAATTTTTGTTCAGTGCTAATTCAATAGGAAGACCGTGACTGAAACGACCAAAACCTTTGGTGGAAGAGTGAATCAAGTGTGAATGATCCACTATGCCTTGTCATAGATTGTCACTGAGTTAATAAACTTAAGACCAAAAGTGAATCAAGTCAACTTGAACCACTCTTGCACCAGCTTGCAATCAAAGTAGTGAACATTAAGAATGAATTAAACAGACATGATTCACTAATGAAATTTCGTATCCGTTGATTATTGTCAGTTCTATAACAAATATATAACAAATACGCCATGATAGAATCCTCTAGCGGCTTAGCTGAATGCACCATCGGAAAGAGCGCACTCGATTTAGTGGAAAAGTGGCTTAAAGTGAAAATCGCAAAAAATGGACTTGAACCGCTTTAGAACTAGAGGGTCCAACTGATCTATAGGCTAATGGAAACTAATCAATCGTTATTATATATATATATTCGTTTTAATGAGAAAAAGACAATCTGACAATAACGCAGAAATGCTAACATGAGTGATAATGAATAATTAGAGTTCAAAGTTCGATAATTAGTCTTAAAGTTAGCTAGTAAATATTTTTATATAACGATCGTGGGATAAATTGGGAATTGTCCTTTAATGGGAGAGTATGGTTGTGAGCTCTAGGTCTTAGTTGGTGAGAGGAGGGGGGTCGGAGAGGAGGTAGGAGTTGGTAGAGAACATGTTTGGGGTTGTGTGTAATGGAGAAAAGGAGTTTTGCATCAGCTGAGTTGGCAAGTTCGGAGACAGTAGGAAAGGTTTGCTCTAAGTAGCTAGAATCAATGGTAATTCCAAAGTAGGTTACAAGTCATGACTCATGATTGGACTAATTCGCAAGGCCATCTAGCCTATACGGTACCACAGTATAAATAATTTATACTGTGCCCATACCATAGGCTATAGGCCTACATGTATGCCAGTGTGTTACCCATTGAGATGCATGATATATATAATATACACGCTAGAGAGAGTATGACGTATCTGCCCTGCAATAAGATTTGAAGTCAAAAATTTAGCCTACAACGGTCGTATCGTTCCGACCAATCATAAGCGAGTTCTTATACAGACCAATCACGGTCTTACAGCATCAATTTGAAAAATAAATAAAACGACATCAGCATTTTTATAATAAAACGAAAATGTCGATGCTTGTTTGTTAATTTTGCAGTTTCTTGCAATATTGACAAGTGAACATCGGCAAGTTCGACTTATTATAAAAATGCTGATTTTATTTTATGTATTTTCCCCCACATCGATGCTGTACGACTGTGATTGGCCAGTATGAGAAATCGCCTATGATTGGTCAGCACAACTTTAGACAGATATGATGTGATTGGTCGGCACGACTTTCGTCGACTTCAATATAGAGACTTGATACTCTCTCTAGTGATATATTCATTATATAATACACCTCTATGGTGTTACCCAACACAATGCGCCACAGGATCCCCCATTCTAGAAAATCTTTCGTACTAGCTTTTTCTAACCGTTTTTGGGTCGGATCTGACTCTTTTCGAAAATTTACAGTGGCATGATGGCATCGTTTGCTGTCTGCTGATGACTCGCCATTTTGTTGACCGCGTAGAAGTTAAAGACCGGTCGATTGTCGTTCGTAAACAATTTCTAATGCAAAAACAGGTCGGATTGTATGCCTATTAGTTTGCTGTATATAATTTTGACTTATGCTTCTCTAAAACAGTTGTATCTATATAATTGTGATGTTTTAACCTTTTTTAAATCCGATTTTAATTTGTTCGCGTCTTGTACGAACTTCATTTCCTTCGTTCCCTCTGCCACTGCAGCGAAATCCATTAGGGGTCTATTCCGGCAAAGGGTCACATGTAATTTCACACTCCCCAATAAGGACTCGATGAACTTTATCAGAACCATGCATGTTATTTAAAAACATGTAATAACAAATTCAACCATAATACTAAGTAGCCATACTGTCAATTGTGTTAATTGATGTAAGCCTGCAGCTATTTTCGTGTTTTTTTTCAAATTAACATTCATGGTAATCTATCATTTTAGCTTTCCAAATTATTCGCCATTCCATGATTTTGTCCACGGTTATTTTCCATAGCTCTTGCTGTCTGAAAACATACATGCGAACCCATAGGACTACTGGAGAGAAGCCCGACAAATGTCAGCTATACATGTCGGAAATCATTTGTCAGGGACATTATATAGCCTACTGTCGATCGTTGGTTGGGAAAACGTGTATTTTTAACGTTGTAAATTATTCACTATTGCATGAGTTTTAGTGTTGATCAAGTACAGGTCGGAATGACGAAAAGGATTCTTGCTAACAGGAAGTCTGATCAATTGATGAAAATAAATTTTATTGAAAGAGAAGTGCGATTTATGAAAACATTCTCGATGAAATCGAAGCTGGATTGATGAACAGTAATTTTTAATTAAATGGGAGTTGTTTTGACGAGCAGTAACTGCTGCCTGAATAGATATGGGACTGATTGAACCAAAATCTTGACTAAACAGAGACGGGATTGATGGAATGTCTTCTTTCCAAAACAAGACCGGGATTGATTAAAAATGATATTGATGCATTGATGCAATGAACCAATACTTTACAATGTTGAACAACACGTTTATTACAAAAAATAATGGTAAAAGTGCAGTTTGGCTTATTTAATTAATCGCCCATTGCAGCATTAAAATTTTATACAGTACTATTTTCTCCAACCAAAGTGGCTGCATGATGACCTTTTTTCTACCCTACTTATATTTTAACAGATTTACCGATATTATCCTAACACTCTAGAAATTTCCGATGCTATTTTTGGTATATTTCTTAACTGTTGAGAGATATGAGCACGTGTTTGTGGTGAGCGAGGAACGGTTCCCCACCGCAAACATTGGTGGACCGTGACCGTCCCCATAAGTCTCCGCCCATGCCAGTAGCATACTGGCAATCTATCAAATAGCTGCTTTGCGATATTACCAGGAGGGATGTTCCCATCCATCGAAAGCATTGCTATCAACTTAGCAACAGGCACATCCGTAAATTTATCCCTTTCCTCTTATTATTTAAAAATTACACAAAGGCCATGTAAACTCTTGTTTTAAAAAGGTATTTGATTAAAAGAATAATAACATCAGCTTCTCTCTACAGATCGAAGTAAGCAATGCGTGTATGACAACCTTTATCACTAAATCACAAACGAATGTTGACATAATGTACAGTTGGGGTGCTGTAATATATCTCACCTTGTCGCGCAACTTCTAAACTTTGAGCAATTTCAATAAAATTTGGTATGAATCATTGACACATGATGCATAACAGAACAAAAGGGTACCGTCACGAATTTTTCAAACTTTTTTTTCCCCATAGCTTTGTGGACCACACTAATATAGGCATGTACTTTTCATCAACACAACTTCTGTTTTACTCTAAAATGCACTTTTGCCTTGATAGCAATTCAAATACTGAACCTGTGCTTACTACTGATTCATAGAGTACCTGTTTATTAAACTACATTCAACTACCGTACTTCATTAAACTACCTGTTCACACAACTGATCATGGAATTCAATATAACCTATATGAAACAACAATAGTCATCAATTTTTAACAATAATTAAATATTTGTTTTGTCTTGAAACAAGCTGTTAATGATATGTTCCTATTCTTCACTTTAACAGACTGTGCACGAAGTTCTATTTAACAAAAGCTTGAAGACGAAAAAACTATGTTGGAACTTCTCAATATGGTTACCGTACTTGAAAAGGTTTAAATCTCATTGACCTTCATAAAGAACTTTGGAATGGATATATCTGTCTACAGCTTTTGCTATCATCAGTTATATCTTCGTCTCTCAAAATAGCGCAAATATGTTCTCTTCCTCAGAAATTGAATGGTTTAAATACTTCGTTGCAAAAGATAATTGCTTTCTGTGTGATTAATTTCATTACTTTATCTCAAAAGAACTATTAATGACACATGGAACTTTTGATAGGTTGTACTTGCAGTTCAACAAAAGTAAAAAGTATCTAAACATCCATTTACTTTCAAATGGATACACCTCATGCTGAAGAAAGGCCGTGGAAATCCGAATTATCTGAAGAATCAGTTGCAAATCCTGGATATTTACATAACTGCATAGCAACGATTCTTGATGAAGAGTCACGGAAGCACCAACTGCTTCAGAATTCATGTGCTGAAGGTGATATTCTGGAATCTCCTATTAGAAAACATTGTAGAGAGCAACCATGCAAATGCCAACTATGTGTGAAATCAGCTACCGATGTGTGTTGCTTGACAGGGCATACGACAACCCATGATTATGAAAAACCTTACAAGTGCCAGTTATGTGAGAAATCAATTGCTGAAGACAATCTGAAGACGCACATGAGAACCCATACTGGAGAGAAACCTTGCATATGTAGTCTATGTCAAAAATCATTTACTGCAAGTGGTGCTCTGAAAAGACACTTGAGAACCCATACTGACGAGAAGCCTTACAAATGTCAGTTATGTGACAAATCATTTACTGAGGGTGGTTCCCTGAAAAGGCACATGAGAACTCATACTGGAGAGAAGCCATACAAATGTCAGTTATGTCAGAAATCATTTACTTCGTGTGGGTCTCTGACAATGCACATGAGGACCCATACTGGAGATAAACCATACAAATGTCAGTTGTGTCAGAAATCATATGCTCAAGGTGTTCATCTGAAAATACACATGAAAACCCATTCTGGGAAGAAACCATACAGATGTCAGTTATGTGACAAATCATTTACAGTACGTGGTGCTCTGAAAAGACACACCAGAACCCATACTGGCGAGAAGCTTTACTCGTGTCAGTTATGCCAGAAATTATTTACTGAAAACGGTTCTCTGAAAAGACACATGAAAGGCCATACTGGGGAAAGGCCAAACAGATGCCACCTATGTCAGAAATCATTCATTCAACGTCAGTATCTGAAAATACACATGAGAACACATACTGGAGAAAAACCATACAGATGCCAGCTATGTTCAAGGTCATTTTCCATGCATTGTAATCTGAAAAGACACGTAAGAACCCATGCAGGTGAAAAACCATGCAGGTGCCAGTTATGTCAGAAGTCATCTGCTCAAGGTGTTCATCTGAAAATACACATGGAAACTCCTACTGGAAAGAAACCATACAGATGTCACTTATGTCAGAAATCATGTGTAACCATAGGTCTTCTGGAATTACACATGAGAACTCATATCGGAGAAAAGACGTACAAATGTCAGCTATGTCCTAAGTCATTTTTCTTTAGCTGCAGTCTGAAAAGTCATATTGGAACCCATGCAGATGAAAAGCCATACAAGTGCAAGTTATGGCAGAAATCAATTGCTCAAGATAATCTGAAGACACACATAAGAACCCAAACAGGAGAGAAGCCTTACATCTGTAGTCTATGTCAGAAATCATTTTCTGCAAGTTGTGCTCTGAAAAGGCACTCGAGAACCCATACTGGCGAGAAGCCTTGCAAATGTCAGTTATGTGACAAATTATTTACTGAGGGTGGTTCTCTGAAAAAGCACATGAGAACTCATACTGGTGAGAAACCATACAAATGTCAGTTATGTCAGAAGTCATTTACTGTGGGTTGGTCTCTGACAATACACATGAGAACCCATACTGGAGATAAACCATACAAATGTCAGTTATGTCAGAAATCATATGCTCAAGGTGTTCATCTGAAAATACACATGGAAACACATTCTGGGAAGAAACCATACATATGCCAGTTATGTGACAAATCATTTACAGAAGGTGGTGATCTGAAAAGACACACGACAACCCATACTGGCGAGAAGTTTTTCTCGTGTCAGTTATGCCAGAAATTATTTGCTGAAGGCGGTTCTCTGAAAAGACACATGAAAGGCCATACTGGGGAAAGGCCAAACAGATGCCACCTATGTCAGAAATCATTCACTGAACGTCATTACCTGAAAATACACATGAGAGCACATACTGGAGAAAAACCATACATATGCCAGCTATGTTCAAGATCATTTTCCATTCATTCTAATCTGAAAAGACACGTAAGAACCCATGGAGGTGACTATCTTTATATTAACAGAATCGAATCACCTAACGATGCAAAACCGTTTCTGGAAAAATCTTTTGGATGTGGTATTTGTGATAAAATGCTTGAAATTGAGAAGGAATTTCTAGATCATTGTTCTAGCCATAGCTCTTCTCCACCTGACGATTTATTTTTGCACAGTTCTATTGTTATTCCAAATCTTTGTAGTTAATATATTATTCATGGCATGTTGAGACAATAACATTTAGACATTTAGATTGTAAATTGTGTGCTTGTGCAGTCCAGAAATCCATACATATAAATTCTTTCTGGATATTTACAAGGCTCTGCTTCTGACAGATTTTTTATCGGATATCAAATTACTTGTCTTTTATTGCATCCCTGTAAAACTGCAAATTTGTTCAAGGTCAAACTAAAATTTCTATTGATATCCATTGGCATAGTGAAGTATTCTGTTTTGAGTACCGGGTATTACTCGTTGAAAACTTGACTGCAATACGAAAATTGGGACTAAACAAAGGGCTATTGCGTTTTATTAAACATTAACAAGCTAACATTTAACACTTTTGTCTCTTTTATATTGGAAGTGTTTTGTGCATATTTCAGGTATCAGTCTTAAGTCATGCCTTTGTGCAAAATGGTATCCTGTTAACGTATTTAGCCTCCATTAAGCAGATGGCGTTGGTACAATGAGTGTCATTATAGTAGGACGTGACGGAGCCTTGCATGGCTGCCGACAGCTGATTTCGACTTATGTGATCGCTTGTGATTGTCCGTTCGTTGCTGATTGTAATCGCTTTGCGTTGTACCAAGCAGTTTTGAAAAATAAACGAAGATTATTTATTTTGCCCTGAGATCATTATTATTATTATTATTATTATTATTATCATTATTATTATTATTATTATTATTATGTATTGTGTATTATTATTATTATTATTATTATGTGTATTATTATTATTATTATTATTATTATTATTATTATTATTATTACAGTTTTCACATTATGCCAACTATTCTATGTAATGATTCAACCGTTCAAACAACTTTTCAGAATATGATTTACAGTGAACTTGCAGATCTTACCTCAAAAGTTACACACTAACATAACAATATTCAGAAGTTTACACGCCTATTACCGGTACTTAATAAGACGGAAATCAATTAATGGTCAGAAATGAAACACCTTGTGTATAAATTTACAGATCCATTACAAATCCCTCTCTTTCTGTCTATCTCTGTCTGTCTGTCTGTCTGTCTGTCTGTCTGTCTGTCTGTCTGTCTGTCTGTCTGTCTGTCTGTCTGTCTGTCTGTGTTTCATTCTCTCTCCTCTCTCTCTCTCCACCAGGTCTATCGCTTTAAAAGTATATGGAATCCCGACAAACTCACAATAATAGCTGGCATAGATATAGGGTCAACAATTATTGCTCGCATTCATAAAAGCCAATAAGCAATGTTGACATGGGCGGAGTTTATCGGGCTAGGGGGGCTAAAGCCCCCCAAGAAGCCCCATAGTCAGGTTTTTACCATGTAAATGGTCTATTTTTTCGGGCTTAGCCCCCCAAGGACTTCCAACTGACGACTAAAAAAAGGTCATGAACTTTTTGTCCGGCCGAAAATCGGCGCCGCGCCTTCTGGACCAAGTTTTTAGCCCCACCCCCCCCCCAAAAAAAAACGGAAACCAAACTCCGCCCATGAATGTTGACGTAAATGTACACAATGTATTAGATGTTGAATACTTATTGCTCACGTATGGTGAGAGGTGGCTGACGACGGGGTGCCGCCGCCATGGCAGACATATGGCATAAGCTTACTGGCTAACCTCCGACCCTGGTGGAAACTGGCCGTCGAGTTAGTTCCAAATGACCCCATGTGACATCGGAGGCACAGGGAACGTGTGAAAATTGGTGGTTGGGCTGGCTACCTCGTGGAGGACTATAGGCTATAGGAGACCATGGCGATGATGGGCCTGAAGGCTTCTGAGCGCATGGAGCTATCCTGAGCAGGCATTTTGTATCCCGCTGACATATGAGATTATACTCCAAGATCAACCAACGATTGGTGGTTTTCGAGTGATTTTGGAAGCTTGGAGTGACTTAGAGCGCCGCTCTAATAGTGAGGGCCTACTGAGGCTGAATATCCAAGAGCAAACTGTTTTTGAGGAGCAACCTAGCTATTTCTGGCAGCGCAAAAATCTGCCTAAAAGGATATTGAGAGTTTCTTATGGTGGTCATTACAGAAAATTTGAGCTCGCATACGCAACTAAGTGTTGTTGAAAACTGCATTGGAATTTTCAAATTTTTATATTCGGCATCCAAGTCTAGCACACTAGCTGCGTTCTTCAACATGAACTTGCCATCAGCAGGGCCTAGCGATTTTAGCGAGTTCGTCCTCGAGCCTCTTTCAAACTGATATCTGACTCAAAAAAAGAATTATTTCCTACAAGTGGGGGTTCTATCCCAGACGTAAGACTATCTTAGGCCTACTGCTCAGTATACTCTAAACCTGGATTTAAAGTGGGTGGAAACGCGTGGGAACTTTGGCCGCTGGTCTCGAAATTCTATGCTTGCGTTTCCACTGCTCACCTGCATGGAACTCTGGAAACCCATGCAATCCAATAAAACTCTTCTTTGGAGTTCCCACTGCTCACCCATTCAGCGTTCCCACTGCTCACCGAAACCACTTTAACCACTGCTCTAGGCTAATGGAAACTAATCAATCGTTATTAGAGTAGCTAAAATCAATGGTAATTCCAAAGTAGGCTACAATTAAGTCATGACGCATTCATTCATTCATTCATTCATTCATTCATTCATTCATTCATTCATTCATTCATTCATTCATTCATTCATGATTAGACTAATTCGCAAGGCCATCTATAGCCTATACCCAAAGATATTAGAGTTATATTAAAACTCTAATATCTTTGCTATACCTATAGGCATATGCCAGTGTGTTGCCCAATAGGCCTACAATGCGCCGCAGAATCCCCCCATTCTAGAAAATTTTTCGTTCTAGCTTTTTCTAACATTGTTTTAGCCGGATCTGACTCTTTTGGAAAATTCACAGTGGCATGATGGCATCGTTTGCTATGCTGTCTGCTGCAAAGATTTTAACAGGGAGCCTCCCTGTTAAAATCTTTGGTCTGCTGTCTGCTGATGACTCGCCATTTTGTTGACCGCGTAGAAGTTAAAGACTGATTGTCGTTCGGAAATAATTTCTAATGTAAAAAACAGGTCGGATTGTATGCCTATTAGTTTGCTGTATATAATTTTGACTTATGCTCCTCTAAAACAGTTATGTCTATACTTGTGATGGTTTTCATTTTTTAAATTTGATTTTAATGTGTTCGCGTTTTGTACGAACTTCATGTCCTTCGCACCCTCTGCCACTGCAGCGAGATCCAAACTCAACCATAAGTACTAATAGCCATACCAAAGATAAGGTCTTTGGCCATACTGTCAATTGTGTTATTGTAAGCCTACAGCTAGGCCTATTTGCCTTTTTTTAATTTAACAATTAACATGCATGGTAATCTATCATTTTAGCTTTCCAAAATATTTAATAATAATATCTTTTCTTTAATTAAATGCCTGGAAGACGCACTGCGCTTTACATTTACAAGTTATGCAGTAATCTTAATTAAACTTAACTACTAACTGAACAGACAGCTTTGTAATTACACGGCGCCGATGGCAGCCTACAAAGCAAATCCGCCCAACGGGGGCTCGAACTCAATAGGCCTACCTCTCGCACTCTTGGCCAGCGTGTTAACCACTACTCTACCGGGTCCACCCCACCCCATTCCATGGATTTTGTTCACGGTTATTTCCCATAGCTTGCAATCTGAAAACATAAATCCGAACAGTAGCCTAACTCATAGGACTAGTGGAGAGAAGCGTCAGATATATACATCTTGGAAATTATTTGTCAGAGGCAGTACTGTCGATCGTTGGTTGGGGAAACGTGTATTTTTAACGTTGTAAATTATTCGCTATTGCATCATTTGTATGGGTTTTAGATCTGGTCAAATACAGTTCGGAATGACGAAAAGGATTCTTGCTGACAGAAGTCTGATCAATTGATGAAAATAAATTTTATTGAAAGAGAAGTGCGATTTACAGTGGCGTAGGCAAGGGGGGTTTCGGGGGTTAAAACCCCCCCATTGGCTCCGGAAAAAGTTTTTTTTAAGGTTATTTTTCCGTTTAAGTAAGAAAAAATAGCAAAAAACAGGGTTTCCGGCCATAAAACCCCCCCATGAAAAATTCCTGGCTACGCTACTGGCGATTTATGAAAGCATTCTCGATGAAATCGAAGCTGGATTGATGAACAGTAATTTTTAATTAAATGGGAGTTGTTTTGATGAGCAATAACTGCTGCCTAAATAGATTCTTGACTAAACAGTAACTTTCCAAAATAGGAACTGGATTGATGAAAAATTGATAATGATGCAATGAGCGAATACTTTACAACATTTTGCTTGACTACACGTTTATTGCAAAAATAATGGTAAAAGTGCTTTTTACCTATTTTAATTAATCGCCCATTGTAGCATTAAAATTTTCGGCATAACTCCGAACGGCGATCCCAAATTAAAATTGCTGTTTTTCCATGCTATTTTCATACTACGCACACCCTCATTGCTGCGCACAGCCTATTTCTGTAGGTATATTTGCTCAAACTTGGGCTAATTATTCAGTTCAAGCGGTTGAGAATTGGAAGCTGGATGAAAGTTTTTACAGGTGAAATAGAGGTTGGAATGATGAAAAAACGCAAGAGAAATGGAATTTGGATGAAGGTTCTTTTAGGCCTACATGTGAAATAGAGCTCTGGATTGACGAAAATAACGCATGAGAAATAAAAGCTGGATAAAGGTGTTTCTAGTTCTGAAATAGTGGCTGGATTGATGAAAAACGCTTAAGTAATGGAAGCTGAATGAGGGTATTTTTATATATGAAATAGAGGCTGGCTTGACGAAAATAACGAGCGAGAAATAGAAGGTATTTTTATATCTGAAGTAGAAGCTGGATGCATGTTGAAATACATGAATGAAAATCATCAATACAGCTTCCATTTCAACTAGAAAACCATTAAATTTCTTCCATAAATCCAGCTTCTATTTCATCAACACGTTGGACATATCTATAGGCCTAACGGAGTTTATCAGCATGATGCAGTGGCGTAGCCAGGAATTTTTTATGGGGGGGGTTTATGGCCGAAAACCCTGTTTTTTTTACTATTTTTCTTACTTAAATGGCAAAATAACCCTTAAAAAAACCTTTTTTCGGAGCCAATGGGGGGGGGGTTTTAACCCCCGAAACCCCCCCTTGCCTACGCCACTGGCATGATGCTTTCCAGTGGCGCTTTAGCCACCAGTCGGATGTTTTCGGAAAGTACCTCAAGTTGTTGTGTGATAATTACAACATTTGACGATATGGACTATATATTTTAATTTGGGACCGCCGTTCGGAGTTATGCCAAATTTTCAACAGTCCAACTTCTACGTGTATTTTTAACGTTGTAAATTATTCGCTATTGCATCATTTGTATGGGTTTTAGGGTTGATCAAATACAGATCGGAAGGACGAAACATGCATAACAGGAAGTCTGATCAATTGATGAAAAAATTTTGCTGAAAGAGAAGCGCGATTTATGAAAACATTCTCGATGAAATCGAATCTAGATTGATGAACAGCAATTTTTAATTAAATGAGAGTTGTTTTGACGAGCAATTACAGTTGCTGCCTTAATAGATATGGGACTGATAGAACTAAAATCTTGACTAAACAGAGACTGGATTGATGCGATGTCTTCTTTCCAAAATAGGACCTGGATTGATTAAAAAATTATACTGATGCAATGAAAAAAATACTTTACAATGATGAACAACACGTTATTTGCAAAAAAAATTGTAAAAGTGCAGTTTTGCTTATTTAATTAATCGCTCATTGCAGCATTAAAATTTTCTACAGTACAACTACTTTGGCAATAATCATTTCCATCCATGCTGCTTTTGTTAATGAGTCAATCAAGCTACTATAGGGCATGTACTTTTCATCAACACAACTTCTGTTTTACTCTGAAATGCAGTTTTTGCCTTGATAGCAATTCAAATACTGAACCTGTGCTTACTGCTAATTCATGTAGTACCTGTTTATTAAACTACATTCAACTACCGTACTTCATTCAACTACCTGTTCCTTCAGCTGATCATGGAATTCATTATAACCTATTTGGAACAACAATAGTCATCAGTTTTGTACAATAATTAAATATTTGTTTTGTCTTGAAACAAGCAGTTAATTATATGTTCCTATTCTTCACTTTGACAGGTCTACCTGTGCAAGAAATTCTATTTAACAAAAGCTTGAAGACGAACAAAATTATGTTGGAACTTCTCAATATCGTTACCGTACTTGAAAAGGTTTAAATCTCATTGACCTTCATGAAGAACTTTAGAAAGGATATATTTGTCTACAGCTTTTGTTATCATCAGTTATATCTTCGTCTCTCAAAATAGCGCAAATATGTTCTCTTCCTCAGAAATTGAATGGTTTCAATATTTCATGGCAAAAGATAATTGCTTTCAGTGTGATTAATTTCGTTACTATATCTCAAAAGATCTATTAATGACACATGGAACTTTTCATAAGTTGTACTTGCAGTTCAACAAAAGTAAAAGGTTTCTAAAACTCCATTTACTTTCTAATGGATACTACTCATGCTGAAGAAAGGCCGTGGAAATCCGAAATATATGAAGAATCAGTTGCAAATCCTGGTAATTTACATAATTGCATGGCAACGATTTTTGATGAAGAGTCACGGAATAACCAACTGCTTCAGAATTCATGTGCTGAAGGTGATATTCTGGAATCTCTTTTGAGAAAACATAGTAGAGAGCAACCATGCAAATGCCAATTATGTTTGAAATTAGCTACTGAAGTGTGTTGGTTGACAGGGTATACGGCAAGCCATGATTGTGAAAAACCATTCAAGTGCCAGTTATGTCAGAAATCATTTGCTCAGGGTTATCTGAAGACGCACATGAGAACTCATACTGGAGAGAAGCCTTACATATGCAGTCTATGTCAGAAATCATTCACTGAAGGTGGTTCTTTGAAAAGGCACAGGAGAACGCATACTGGAGAGAAGCCTTACATATGTAGTCTATGTCAGAAATCATTTACTGCAGGTGGTTCTTTGAAAAGGCACAGGAGAACGCACACTGGAGAAAAACCATACAAGTGTCTGTTATGTCTTAAATCATTTAGAGAAAGTGGTGCTCTGAAAAAACACACGAGGACCCATACTGGCGAGAAGCCTTTCTCGTGTCAGTTATGCCAGAAATTATTTACTGATGGCAGTTCCCTGAAAAGACACATGAAAGGCCATACTGGGGAAAGGCCAAACAGATGCCACATATGTCAGAAATCAATCACTCAACGTCATTGTCTGAAAGTACACATGAGAACACATACTGGAGAAAAATCATACAGATGCCAGTTATGTCCAATGTCATTTTCCAGGCATTCTAATCTGAAAAGACACATGATGACCCATGCAGATGAAAAACCTTACAAGTGCCAGTTATGTCAGATATCATATGCTCAAGGTACTGATCTGACAACTCACATGAGAACCCATACTGGAGAAAAACCATACAGATGTCAGCTATGTTCAAGGTCATTTTCCACACTGTGTAATCTGAAAAGACACATAAGAATCCATACTGGAGAAAAACCATATAAATGCCAGTTATGTCACAAATCATATACTCAAGGTATTGATCTCAAAAAACATGTGAGAACCCATACTGGAGAAAAACCATACAGATGCCAGTTGTGTCCAAAGTCATTTACCACAGGTTGGAGTCTGAAAAGGCACATGAGAACCCATTTTGGAGAAAACCCATACCAAAATGAGGTGTGCAATATAGTACTCCCACAACTTGGAAGTGTACAGAAACAGATAAAATTGCATGTAAATGAGGAGCAATCCATGTCGTGCAAACCCTGTCGTAAGGGCAGTTCCTCAAGCAAGCAGTTTAAACCTAATGATGAAAACCTGTTTCTGGACAAATCTTTTGGATGTGGTATTTGTGACAAAATGCTTGAAATGGAGAAGAAATTTTTAGATCATTGTTCTAGCCATAGCTCTTCTCCACCTGACGATTTATTGACCTTGTTCTAGCCATCGCTCTTATTTATTGACCAGTTCTATTGTTATTCCAAGTATTTGTAGTTAAAATTCATGACGTTAACATTTACATATTTAGACATTAACATTTACATATTGAAACATTAACATTTAGATGTAGTCGATTGTGAATTGCATGTGCTTTTGCATTTCCGAAATCCATACATGCGAATTATTTCTGGGTATTCACAAGCTACTGATAAGAGATTTTTGTGTCTGGTATCAAACTACTTGTCTTTATTATTGCATCACTGTAAAACTGCAATTTGCTGAATGTCAAAATGAATGTCAAAATGAAATTTATGCAAATATCCATGGGCATAGTGGAGTGTTCTGTTCTCAGTGACACTCGTTGAAAACTTTGCTGCAGTAAGGAGGATGGATATGGGGATGGGATGTGCCCCTCCCATCAGAAACTTTTTGAATTTCCACATTGCAATGGCAGCATTTTAAGGTGTCATCTTAACAAATAGCTGTACTTTTCAGGGCTTATAATAGTGGTTTAAGACCTCAAAAAATATGTGCAATACTTTTTTTAAAAATTGGGGGTGTTTCCACGCTGTAATGGCAACCTTTGAAGCTACCATTTTAGCAAAATAACTCCATTATTTCAGTACTAAAAAAGTGTTTTAGGATTTCAATATATATATATATATATATATATATAAAATCACAATAGAAATATCTTTTTGTATCGAATTCAGCAGCTCAGTTCTGCTGTTGCTGAGTTATTCTAATGAATAACTGCATATGTGAATATAATAGTATATAAGCTGACTTTTCAGTACTCTAATCAGCTTATCCAATTTCTAATATTTCCCCAATATGGTCCTGAATTGCTGACCAGGACACACTTTCAGAAATCATATTTAATAGTACACAAATCAACCAAAAACTAATAAATTGCCGTATTAAAATCTGGAAGCAACATGCAGTAATGATGTTTTACTAGGTATTCAAACAATAGGACCAAAACATTTTGAAATTTGACAGTTTAACATTTTCAGGATAGGCCTAGCACTGGAGAGAAGCCATTGAGTTATAAAAAATAGTTTTTGTACAAATGATGATGATGATGATGGTGTTCTGCCCGAAGGCAGGTTCATTGGCTTTACGCCCCTGGGGATGATTTGTACAAATATTAACAGTAAATTATACTCGTGAGTTTTAGCAGGAAAACCCATACAGGCGAAACACCATACAAATGCTATTTATGTCAGATGTTATATACTCAAGATATTCTTCTGAAAAGACACATTGTGTCGTATATTCTAATAATGTAATGTAATGTAATGTAATTAGACATTTATATAGCGCCGCTCACAGCCAAGGCCATTCAGTAGCGCTCCCAGTGCGATAACCCCTAGAGAAAAAATAGGTCTTAAGAAGAGAGAGAGATGTAGATAACGATCCTGAAAGTAGAGTCCCACGCAGAGTGGAGGGAAGAGAATTCCACAAAGAGGGCCCAGTGATGGTGAAGGATCGAGTTTGAGCAATAGTGGTCCTAGCTCGTGGAACAAACAAGTCAGCCCTGTCCAGAGAACGGAGAGGTCGATGAGAAGATGCTGATAGAGGAGAACGAATGAGATCACTGAGATACATCGGTGCAAGACCCAGTTTGGATTTGAGTACCAGAGAAAGGACTTTATATTGTATGCGGGCAGAGAGAGGAAGCCAGTGTAGTTGGTTAATCATAAAAGAGGATATATGGGAGTACTTAGGAAGGCGCGCAATTAATCGAGCAAATAATAGTAAATAATTGCTATAACCATATAATATAGTAAATAATATTACTGTATCTATTACGGTATATTATAACAGTTCATATAATGCGATGATGTAAACAGCAACTAGGCCTATCATTAAATTGTCAAATTTTTCTCGAGGGGATGTCATCTCTGTTTCTAGTTGCACAAAAATAGTGTTTATACAAATATATACAGTAAGTTATACTCGCTGCAACATGAGAGTACCATATATTATAGTAGTAAATAATGTCATTATAATCATATAATAGTAAATAATATCATGGTATAATAACACTTTAATATTTAAAACATGATGAAAACAGCAACTAATAACCAAATCATTTTTGTCAAATATTTTTATGGGGGTGTCAATCCTGGGGAGAACTCCCCCCCCAAGACGTCTAGATTAAACACTGGTAAACCAGATTGTTAAATAAAGGAAAATTATTATTAGGCATATTAGCCTATTATGCACCGGCTCACTAAGGTGCTGTGCAATAATCAACCATGGCGCTGTGCACCAGTCCACCAAGTTGCTGTGTACCGGACCTACCGGTGTACTCCGAGGTGCTGTGCACCGGTCTGCCAAGGTGCTGTGCACCGGTTCATCAGAGTGTTGTACACCGGCCCACCAATGTACGGTACACCGGTCCACCAGTGTGCTTTGCACCGGTCATCCAAGGTGCTGTGCGCTGGTCCACTATTGTGCTGAGTACAGGAATTAGGTGCTGTGCACTTCTCCATGAAGGTTCTATGCACCGATCCACTAAGGTGCTGCATACCAGTCCTATAGGTGCTGTGCACCAGTCCTACAAGGTGCTATGCACTGGTCCGCCAGGGTGATGTGCACCGGTCCACCAAGCGCATTTCTGTGGGTTGCCTTCAAAACTGCGAGTCGAGATACAGCAAATAAGCTATACTTTTTAAAGTCTTAGCCTAACTGTAATGGAATTTCTAAATGTTGAGTAATCTCTTAGGTACTGTTTATTTCGATGACATTCTTGATCATTTTTCACACTGCCAAGAGTTGAAAAATGTGAACCTTGTAGTCGGTATATAAGATCTAAATTCCAAACTGAACAATTATCTGCTGCATTGACGTTTATAATGTGTCGCTGCATTGACGTTTATAATAATTATGTGTCATTTATGAAATATTATGGTAGGCATACTCCATTAGGCTACATATATTTAAGTTTGAATATTATTATATAGTCAACAGTAGGCATATACATTGACATTTGGGACTGTGGGAGGAGTATGGTGACAGAAGATAAGAGTGGATTAATGCCCTCCTCCATAAAAAATGGCAGCAAGACCCCAAAGGCTTCATCCGGACCTGTCTCCACCCATTGTTCGTAGGCCATATATGCGACTTTGAAATGCCGATGAAAGAGGACTTTAAATTCATCTCTCGAGTAGGCCAAGGCTATTTCGGACTGTTTGCAGTGTTAGCTCTAGGAACCAATTAAAACTTTTTTCTTGCCGAGAATTTTCAAACAGATGGCTTTGCCCACTTGCCATTAGCTTCCTCATGTAATAAATTGGAGTAGCCTGTCAATTTCATTTTTTTAACAAACTAAACATTCATTCATCAGTGTTTAATCTAGTCCCCGTCCTCTGGGGTGGGGGAATCCAGATTTCTGGGGGGAGACACCCGAAACTTTTTTAATTTCCACATTGCAATGGTAGCTGTGGAGCAACGGAACTCTCGCAGGTAGTCTGGATAATCACCAAGCTGACCCTGGCGAACTACAGAAGCGATCCTATAGCATAATGTGCTGCCAGAGGTAGGAAGCCAGTGTAATGTCGCCAGCATAGGTTTATAGCTGGATACATGACCGAATTCATGCATTGAAATTTTCTCCAATTAAACGTGCTGCACAGTAATACTCAGTCCACACACAATAAGTGCCGGTGTCACGAAATAGAGTATCACTAATAATCGTATTCCCCAGATGAAGAGAAATTGAAAAAAATTAATTCACATGTGCTTATTTTTGCAAATTAACATCCATTTGCTTTGTTTTGAACATTGCCACAAGCAGTTGTTTATTCCTACTTGCTAACTTTGCTTCCATTTGTTTAAGAGCACTCAGAACACTGAATTAGAGACACTAACTAAATTAGAGTTGTCTTGAAAGCCATTACCGTAGTCACTTTAAATTTTGATTGTAGCATAAATTTATCAATTATATGCATTTTGTCAATAATTAAATGTGGGGGAATAGAATGGTTTATCTCTCCAGATGCTCTGTAACACTATGCTGGGGGATAGAATGGTTTATCTCTCCGGATGCTCTGTCTCCAGTATTAATTCATCCCCACCTGGGATAGCTTTAGGTGCTTGAGGTCTCCAATAAATTACACTGGCCAACATAGAAATTGTTACTGACTGAAAAAGGCCCTAATGTGTAGCATCTTGGTGTGCTGAACACGAATATAACCATAAAAAGTTTTTATTGGCTCTCGTTTTGAAAATATTTCATATAGTTCATTTCTTATGTTTCACCATGTAAATTTATGCAGTAGAACTGCGACAATATCGTAAATAAGTCAAGAAGGCATATCGTGCTTACTTCGGATGCAAGGTTGGTAACCAAGACTATGGGCCCCACATATAGGCCTATGCTGTGCTACATGTACAACACAGCTTTCACAGTGGTTGAATGGCAAAAGACCATCAATGCCGTTTGCAGTTCCCATGGTGTGGAGAGAGCAAAGCAGCAACTTAGATGACTGTTACTTCTGCTTGGTTCCTCCTCTTTCCGGTGGAATAACGAAGCAAAAGAAGTCGACAATAGTCTACCCAAACATTCCGTCTGCATTGAGACCAGTTCCACATGGTGATGGACTTCCTATTCCAGCAGGGCCGTTTTAAGGAGTTTTGGGGCCCTAGGCACAAACCCTAATCCTAAACATATCCACGAGTCTAATCTACTCTAGCCAAATCAAGGTTTCTGGGGACGGAGAACAAGTATTTACACACACATTTTTGTCGGTCGATTGCTCGAGACGTGTAGCGCCGAGACGGGAGGGCTATGGGAAAGGAATGTCCGAATGTGTCCCTCCATGAAGTCAGAAATTGTTGAATTTTCACATTGCATTTTAAGCTGCCATCTTTACAAAATTGCTCAACATTCGCAGTGATGACATGCCTAGTCTAAGACTTCTATGATTGTTCTTGCAATTATAATAATTCCTTATTCAGTTTCCACATTGTAATGATAGGCCACATGCAGCATTGTAAGCTGGGATCTAAGCAAAATTACAGATTATTATTTCAGTGCTGATTACAATAGTGGTTGAAAGTTTCAATAAAATTAATATAATTATTATTACAATCATAATTTCTTGACGTATCAAATTCAGCAACTCAGTTCTGCTGCTTCTGGACCATTAGGCCAACAGCATAATAGGCCTAGTAGCCTAACGAATAGGGGAGAGTCGCCATGAATGGACCACCTAAGGCAAACTTAGATTTACTGCATAAATGCTACTGAATTTCCAAAAGGAAAACATGCCATATGCTTGGTTGATTGTCCATCTATGTTATTAATAAGCAAAAGACAGAAAATATTCGTGGATTTATGAGAAATAACTAAACAAACCTGTACCCCTAAAAAGTCCAATCAAGGCAACCTGTTTCCTTGAATGGACCGCATGGTGTCCTTGATTGGACCAGTTGCCCTGAATGGGACACAATATTTTAAAGACTTTTTAAAAGGTAATTTTACCCAAAAAGCAAGGGAAACGCTTTAGAACACTTAGTGTCTAACCATACAGTTAAAAATATCAATGCACAATTGGAGTAGCTGAAATCAACTTAATATATGACTGGCATAACCTCTGCCTGCAGACCAATTAGGAGTACTTTGACATAATACCCAGTGCAGGTCTAAATATAGACTATATAGACCTCTATATAGGCCTAGTGAAATTATATGGCCTAGCTAATACTGGGAATAAATGATTGTGAAGTCTTACATTAGTACTCAGTTAAATCTATTTGAGTAGGCTATATCTAATACAAGAAGAATTGCGCGCAGTTCGCACATAGGAACATTATCTTCATCTATAATAGCAGTGTATTGCTTCAGAGCAACTGTTATAAAACTATTAAACATACAACTGACATTTATTGCATATTTTGAAATTATTCGTTCTATGCCTGTCAGAAGCATCGCCAAATCCCGTGCCACACTGTCGACTATTGTTCGATAAAACATACGCCAAAAGAGGGTATTGCAATTGGTTAAAGAATCACAACAGGACATTGCAAGTACCGGTGTCCTTAAATGGACCACGTGCACCCAATAACATTGCAAGTACTGGTGTCGTTAAATGGACCGCACCCAAATTATCGGTCCAATTAAGGACACTTAATGTGGTCCATTTCAGGCAACAAGGACTACTTCTACTCACACTGTGATAGTTTAACAGGTGTCAGTCTTAGTGCTAAACCGAGTATTGTTGCTTAAACATGAAACCTAGCTATGATTAAAACAAACGTGACTGCAATTTTTAAAGCTTGCCTAAATTGCCTACACTCATTGTCAGGTAGGGCAAAAATTAGATCAAGACTATGTGAAATATAGTTTTTACCGCAACTAAATAAATGCTTAGAATTCCGTAAAACTGATTGCGGCGTTACGATCAATATTCAATCGCGCAAGAATACAACATTTGAAAACGAAGCAAAAAATGCGTCTAGGGTGTTAAATGGCTGCGGTCCAATTAAGGCAACGGTCCATTCCAGGCAACTCTCCCCTAACTGCAGACAGATCTAGGCTATAATTATATAAGACCTACTTTCTTGCATTGGAATTGGCTTATTCCCGCGCGTTGCTAAAAAGGCTTGTATTGTTGACCATGGAGGATAGGCCTACAGTTCTCGGAATTGCCACAAATGTTACACAAACCAAGGAAGAACCGCCAAAATCTGGAAGTCATGTAGTAGGCCTAATGATGCTGTTTTACTAAGTGTTCAAGTAACAAAACCTTTTTAAATTTCGACAGTTTTAAATTTGAAAGGTAGCACTAAAAAGTCGAAAATTGGTTTTACAAAAATAGTACTTGTACAAATATTAACAGTAAATTATACTCATTGTAAGATGATTGTATCATATTATTACATTAATAGATTTTATCGTCGTAATATCATACAATAGTAAATAATATCATGGTATATTACTAGAGTTCGTGTATTGTAGCGAACCTGCCTGGGCGCTAATTTTTTAAAAATTGCTCCTCTACGTTTCCTTGTATGTTCTCTGTGTTCCCTTGTGTTCTATATGTTCTCTTATGTTCCCTATGTTCCTTTGATGTTCCCTCATGTTCCGTATGTTCCCTATGTTCCTTTTATGTTCCGTATGTTCCCTTTATGTTCCCTTTATGTTCCCTTGATGTTCCTTATGTTCCCTTGATGTTCCCTCGTGTTCCCTATGCTCCCTTGATGTTCCTTATGTTCCCTATGTTCTGTTATGTTCTCTTGATGTTCCCTATGTTCTGTATGTTCCCTGATGTTCCCTATGTTCCTTTGATGTTCCCTCATGTTCCGTATGTTCCTTGATGTTCTCTATGTTCTCTTGATGTTCCCTCATGTTCCCTCGTGTTCCGTATGTTCCCTCGTGTTCCGTGTATTACGTATGTTCCCTATGTTCCCTTGATGTTCCTTATGTTCCGTGATGTTCCTTCGATGTCCCTTATGTTCCCTTGTGTTCTTTATGTTCCCTATGTTCCTTGATGTTCCCTATGTTTCCTTGATGTTCCCTATGTTCCCTTATGTTCCTTGATGTTCCCTCGTGTTCCCTATGTTCTGTTATGTTCCCTTGATGTTCCTTATGTTCCCTTGATGTTCCCTTATGTTCCTCATGTTCCCTTGATGTTCTGTTATGTTCCATATGTTCCCTATGTTCCTCATGTTCCTTATGCTCCGTGATGTTCCCTCGATGTTCCTTATGTTCCCTTGTGTTCCTTATGTTCCCTATGTTCCCTTATGTTCCGTATGTTCTCTTTATGTTCCCTGATGTTCTGTTATGTTCCTTGATGTTCCATATGTTCCCTATGTTCCCTCGTGTTCCGTATGTTCCCTCATGTTCCGTATGTTCCCTCTATGTTCCCTGATGTTCTGTCATGTTCCTTGATGTTCCCTATGTTTCCTTGTATGTTCTCTGTGTTCCCTTGTGTTCTATATGTTCCCTTATGTTCCCTATGTTCCTTTTATGTTCTGTTATGTTCCTTGATGTTCCCTCGTGTTTCTCATGTTCCCTTATGTTCCGTATGTTCCCTTTATGTTCCCTGATGTTCTGTTATGTTCCGTATGTTCCCTTGATGTTCCCTTTGTTCCCTCGTGTTCCTTATGTTCCCATATGTTCCCTTTGTTCCCGCGTGTTCCCTATGTTCCCCTCCGAGCCTGGTCGGCTATATAAGGAGCCGCCAGTCAACAGTCGACGGTCAGTGGGGTGCAGTCGACAGAGAGAGTAAAGTGCAGTCGGTCGAGGGTCAGTCAACAGTCGACAGGTCAGTCAACAGTCGACAGTGCAGTCAGTCAGTGCCGGAGTCGGTAAGTGAAGCGACGGTCAGTCAAGCGTCAGTCGTCACGTCTGTCAGTCGAACGTCGGCCAGTCAGTGAGTCGCAAGAACAGTCACGTCGCAAGAACAGTCACGTCGCAAGAACAGTCACGTCGCAGGCCAGTCAGTACAGCCAGTCGACACGTCGGTCGCCGGTCAGTCATACATCGGCGGCTCAGTCAGCGGACTCCCTCGATCACCGTCGGTCAGCGGACTCAGACACCGTCCGCTCAGTCACTCGGCGAACTGTAGTCAGTCAGTTATCGTGAAGAACATTATCGTCGCTCCGACTTGCGGAACTGAATTGCGAAAGACACTTCAGTTGACGTTTGGTTGCGGTATGAAGTAAGTTCGATAAGCGGACATTGTGTGCTGAAAACAGTGAAAGAACTTGCAGAACTGTATTGCGGCGGACACTTTGAAATTCGGTTGCGGTTCGAAGTAAGGTGTTTCAGACTGCAGAATTTGACAAGTGAAGGTTACGGTCAGAACAGTGAAACATTGCGTTGAACTTACCTGAAGGATTATTTCAGTTTACTTCGTAATAAAGTTGTTCATTATCTTCAAGTCTCCTAATAGACTATTAGGAGCCGTACCCTGCCTTACCACTAGAGAGATAGAACGGTCCGGGGGCAACGTCATCCTGGTGCCAAGTTCGAACCCCCGGGTCCGCCACAAATGGTACCAGAAGTGGGGTACATTTGTTTCTGTTCTTCGGTGGACTTTCGTCGGAATTGAATTCTGAACTCTGTGGACGATACAATTTGTTTTTCTGAACTCTGCCGTTTCGTTGGATCTTGATTTTCGATTCTGCAAGAATGGATGCTGCAGCTTCTTTCGCACGGTCAGACGCTGCTGCTTTACGGACGACTTCGACACCCGCCGCCAGACGAGAAACGAACGCTTTGGACGATTCTGAGGTGAAATCCAGCCAATTTCTCGAGAGAATCGACTTCGATTTTCAGGACCTACCGAAGAAAGATCGGAAAACAGTGCTGCTTTCGGAAACCACCGCTGCGGACTCGAAACGCGTAGAAGATCTGAGTCATCTGATTGAATCAAGAAAGACCCCAATGAAAGCCGGAAAATTCGACGGATCCGGGTCTCTGGAGTCTTTTCTCGCCCAGTTTGAAGTGTGCTCCAGATACAATCGTTGGTCGAACAGTGACAAGGCGGACTTCTTGCGTTGCTCGTTGGAGAAATCTGCCGTTCAGCTCTTATGGGATTTTCGTGCGCAAGAAGATGTCACCTACGAACAACTCGTGGAGCGGTTGCGTCAAAGGTATGGCGCCGATGGACAGGCTGAAACGTTTCGGACTCAATTGTATTATCGTCGCCAGAGACCGGACGAGAATCTAAGTGACCTTTTGCACGACATCCGACGATTGGTTGTCCTAGCCTACCCGGTTCCAACAAACGCCACCACTGAGATAGTAGCGCGAGACGCATTCCTGGAAGCGATTCGTGATCGAGAACTATCTCTGAAAGTTCGAGAAAAAGAGCCGCGTACAATAGACGAGGCTTACCGGATGGCTCTCCGATTGAATGCGTATCAAAACATGGGCGATGTCGATGACCGACGTCGAACGCCGAATCGTGTCAGAGGAGCGCAAGGCGGAGACGCGGGCGAACAACTCCAGGCACAACTCGACAGCTTTCTAGTCGCTCAAAGAAAGTGGCAACAGGAACTGGAGGAGAAGATGCTTCGGCGTATGGAAGAACTTCGAGAACCGCCCCGTGCTGCGGTTCCACAGAGAAACTTCGACGTCCCGCGGAATTCCGATGTCGACATCACCTGCTACAACTGCGGTCGTACCGGTCACATTGCTCGTCGCTGCCGTCAGCCTCGTCGTTTTACCGGTCGCCCAAGAGAACCACGCACAACGGAAACTGCCGATCTGGAACCGGAAGAATCGGTAGCCAACAACCACACAACCCATGAGCAACCGAGAGTCTTCTCGAACAACGCCATATACGTCAAAGCTACCATCAACGGGCGACTCCGAACGTGTCTTGTCGATACAGGCTCAGAGGTAAGTATAGTGCCTTTTGATCACGTAGAGGAGCTAGAATTGCAACCCAGTACCCGCACCCTCCGTGCCGCCAATGGGTCTGATATAAGAGTCCTGGGTCAGGTGACGCTACCCCTTAAATTTTGGAGAGGTTTTTCCATATCTAGTAACTTTTTGGTGTCTGATCAAATTTGTGAGATAATGTTGGGTATGGATTGGTTACGCGCAAACCGATGCCGCATTGGGTTTGGTGTAGGTGCTGTCTTTATTGGGAGGAAACGCATTCCATTGGTCAAAGGGAATGGGTCGACCTGGTGTCGAAGAGTTGTAGTAGCCGAGGAAATAGAAATAGCGCCTCGTTCACAATGCGATGTTCCATCTAAGACATTGTATGGAAATTTAGGGGTCACCTCATCTGCGTGGATGACCGAGTCATCGGAGATTTTGCCGGGAGTTCATGTAGCTCGAGTTTTGTTAGGAGATAAGGCTAGAGAAGCACCTGTAAGAATAGTAAACTTGGGAGAAAATGTCATTCGGTTACACCAGGATCAGTTAATCGGAGGATTACATCCTGTTCAGGTGGCTGAGGAAAAGCAGGAAAGTGTAAATGCAAAGGTAAGGCTTGAGGAAAACCCTGTGATGGACAGTTTGATTAGAGATCTTCCTGAGGAGGTGCCCTCTGAGGCAAAGGACTATCTGAAGGGACTATTGGCCAGTTACTAGGATGTATTTTCGATGACAGAGACAGATCTGGGACGGACGACCGTGTGTGAACATAAGATAGATACCGGAGAGACTCGACCAGTGAGACAACCTCTGAGGAGACAGCCTATGCACTATAGGGAAGCTATTGACCGGCAACTGAACCAAATGTTAGAGACTGGTGTGATAGAACCTGCTTTTAGCGAATGGGCGGCCAATGTAGTACTGGCCAAAAAGAAGGACGGTACTTTGCGCTTTTGCATTGATTATCGCCGACTGAATGAGCATACCAAGAAAGATTCCTATCCTTTGCCACGTACTGATGAGTGCTTAGATGCTTTATCGGGCTCGGAATGGTTCAGCACTCTCGATTTGAGGAGTGGGTACCATCAAGTAGGCATGGATCCGAGAGATGCTGATAAAACGGCGTTCGTTACTCGAAGGGGGATCTTTCGTTGGAAGGTGATGCCGTTCGGCCTGTGTAATGCACCAGCTACCTTCCAGCGTCTGATGGATATTGTTTTGTCAGGTCTTAACTTTGAGGTATGTCTCGTTTATTTGGATGACGTGATTGTTTTTGGACAGTCGTGGAGGCAGCATCTTGAACGCCTTGAGTTGGTCTTTAAGCGCCTGCGGATAGCTCGGTTGAAACTCAAGCCCAGCAAATGCCATTTGCTGCGAAGGACGGTGGGATTCTTGGGTCACATTGTTTCCAGCGCCGGTATAGCTGTAGATCCAGCAAAAGTCCAAGAGGTAGCATCCTGGCCTGTGCCTTCGCGCTTGAGGGAAGTACGGGCCTTCCTCGGCCTTTGTGCGTATTATCGAAAGTTCATAGTTGGATTTTCGAAGGTCGCGGCGCCGCTTTTTGCTCTGACTAAGAAAGACAGGTCCTTCGTGTGGTCCGAAGAATGTCAGTTGGCGTTTGACAAGTTAAAGGTGGCCCTGACTACGGCTCCAGTACTTAGTCTCCCAGTGGAAGGCGCCACGTATGTACTGGATTGCGATGCATCAGACCTTGGGATAGGAGCAGTGTTGTCACAAAAGATTCATGGCGAGGAGAAGGTTATCGCCTATGGAAGTCGACTGCTTTCTACAGCAGAGAAAAAGTATTGCATTACACGTAAGGAGCTTCTAGCGGTGGTCTACTTTGTCAATATTTTTCGTCAATATCTTTTAGGGGGACACTTCATCCTACGAACCGACCATGCCGCGCTTACTTGGCTGCAAAGAACGCCGGAACCAATAGGGCAACAGGGTCGCTGGCTTGAAAGACTAGCGGAGTATGATTTTGAGGTTCTCCACCGTCCCGGACGTCAGCACGGAAACGCAGACGCGCTCTCGCGTAAACTCTGCAATCAGTGTGGAGCGTCTAATTTCTTGAAAGAGACTGCCCAAGTAAGAGAAGTCATCGATCGTCCGACAGATGAGGAAATTACTGGTATGGAAGATATTGTACAGGCACAACGAAGCGACTCTGAATTGAGCTTAGTCCGCACTTGGTTGGAGGAAGGAGCTGAAGTCCCCAGCCTTGTCGAAATCTTACACGAGTCCGAGGCGGTTAAGATCTACTGGCGTCAGAGGGATGTCCTTTATCTACGAGACGGAGTGGCTTATCGCCGAACGCCAGATGATGTAGAGCAGCTATTGGTGCCCAAAGCGTTGCGAGGTGAATTTTTGAAAGTGGCACATACTGGCGTAACGGGTGGCCATTTGGGAGCCCGACGTACAAAGCTACAGGTGAGAAGGAGAGCTTACTGGGTTGGATGGTCAAATTATGTGAAGAGATATTGTAAGGAATGTTCCGAGTGCTGTCGATATTGGAGAGGACAACCACCGAAGCAGGGACCATTGCAGCCTATTCCATGCGGTGAACCATGGGAGAGATTAAGTCTCGACTTGACCGGACCGCATCCCAGAAGTAGGAAAGGGCACATCTACATTCTGACCATCATGGATAACTTTTCTAAATACGTGGAAACCGTTCCGTTAGCAAACCAAGAAGCCGCAACTGTGGCTAAAGCCCTGGTGGAGACAGTTATCTTACGGTTTGGGGCACCTTTGCAGATCTTAACAGATCAAGGACGTAATTTTGACGGAAATCTCTTTCGAGAAGTCTGCAGGTTGCTAGAAATAGATAAAGTGCGTACGTCGAGTTATCATCCCCAGAGCAATGGACTAATAGAGCGTTTTCACCGAACGTTAAACGCGATGCTTGGGAAAGTGGTCAGTACGCATCAGCGAGATTGGGATGAGGTCCTTCCCTATGTGGTCTCTGCTTATCGGTCCTCTTGTCATGATGTTACAGGATTTTCACCGAACTACCTTGTCTTTGGGAAGGAAACGCGAGCACCATTGGACTTGGTTTATGGACGACCCAGTGAGACTTGTGTGGAAGGAATAACTTACTCGGCTTATGTTACTGCGTTGTCAGAACGAATGGAGGATGCGTATGCCCTGGTGCGACAGCACCTCAAGAGAGCAGCCGAAAGACGCAAACATGGATATGATTTGCGAGTAAAGCCAGCTGAATTTGCTGTGGGCGATTGGGTGCTGTACTACACCCCGAGACGCTTCAAGGGGCGTTCTCCCAAATGGACTAAGAATTTCACTGGACCGTTTATGATTCAGAAGTCTTGTGGACCGGTAAATTTTGTCTTGCAGCGATCGGCGAAGGCTAAACCCTTCGTGGCACATATTGATAAGCTGCGACCTTATTACGGCAAGACGAAAGGCGAATGGGAACAGCCAAGTACAGTCCCTGTTGAGGTGGAGATAGTGGAACCTCCCTGTGCTATTGAGAGGCCGCGCAGGGAAGTAAAGCGGCCCTCTCGGTTTAGGTAGACAGCTAGAGTTATTGAGAAGCCGTAGAATTGTTAATGTACTTGGACAGCGATTGCAGTCTATTGTCTTTAGATTAGAAAGGCGTTAGGTAAGAATTGACTTTTATGGTTGCTTTGACGGTCACCTGTATCATGGACAGTCGCATATGAGTTGAACGGCAAGGCTCAGCTAGCGAATGCTTAAGCTGTTATTTCTGTGCACTCTAGCGTAGACGCTCTGAGCGCTCTTGTTCTTATAGCTATGTAGCCCTTTGAGTTGTTGTAGCCTAATGTAGCGGCTTCTTGGGAAACTTTGGAATCTGCATAGTTAGCATAGCCGCTTTGCTTTTATTGCTCATGGACAGCGAACGCTGCCTTTGATGATTTGCATTGACGGGTGGCATTGGTTTATTAGATGGCTAATGGCTTATTGGATGGTTTTATGCTTTAGTGCACATAGATTGAGATTTCTGTTTTCGCCTGCAAGATAGTCCATGGTTGTTTTAGGGCACGTATGATTTTTAGGCGTTCTGGATGTTTAGGTCGCATACGATTTCTAGGTGACAGGATGGCTTTAGTCTTTAGCGGTGGATGCCGAAGCAAATATGCTTTAGGGCGCGTATTAATTTTAGGCGATCTGGACGCTTAGGGCACATAATTATAGCTTATAGGCAAAACGATGGCTTCAGGCCCTATTAGTGGATGTCAGCAGTTAAGTATTTTTAGGACAGAGTGCTTACCAGAAAAGTTTTAGGCACGCATAATCACAGAGCAGCAAGAGCACATAGGGCACATATAAGTACTATGAGGCCAGAGTGTTTGGGTAGCATGTAGAGTAAGATAGTTAAGATTTTGCCCAAATGGGGAGTTAATAAAATTTATTAACCCTTGTGGGAGGTATTTTTGTCTTTACGGTGGACTTACGAGCCTCTGGGGTAGTATAGTTAAGGGTTTGCCCCAATGGTAACATTATGCATTTTATTGGCCTTGGACGAGGTTTTGCCTTGGTTTTAATTATTTTATTGTTCCCAAAGAGGGCTTTGGGCATTTTTGGTGGCCATGGAGGGGTGTAGCGAACCTGCCTGGGCGCTAATTTTTTAAAATTGCTCCTCTACGTTTCCTTGTATGTTCTCTGTGTTCCCTTGTGTTCTATATGTTCTCTTATGTTCCCTATGTTCCTTTGATGTTCCCTCATGTTCCGTATGTTCCCTATGTTCCTTTTATGTTCTGTATGTTCCCTTTATGTTCCCTTTATGTTCCCTTGATGTTCCTTATGTTCCCTTGATGTTCCCTCGTGTTCCCTATGCTCCCTTGATGTTCCTTATGTTCCCTATGTTCTGTTATGTTCTCTTGATGTTCCCTATGTTCTGTATGTTCCCTGATGTTCCCTATGTTCCTTTGATGTTCCCTCATGTTCCTTGATGTTCTCTATGTTCTCTTGATGTTCCCTCATGTTCCCTCGTGTTCCGTATGTTCCCTCGTGTTCCGTGTATTACGTATGTTCCCTATGTTCCCTTGATGTTCCTTATGTTCCGTGATGTTCCTTCGATGTTCCTTATGTTCCCTTGTGTTCTTTATGTTCCCTATGTTCCTTGATGTTCCCTATGTTTCCTTGATGTTCCCTATGTTCCCTTATGTTTCTTGATGTTCCCTCGTGTTCCCTATGTTCTGTTATGTTCTCTTGATGTTCCTTATGTTCCCTTGATGTTCCCTTATGTTCCTCATGTTCCCTTGATGTTCTGTTATGTTCCATATGTTCCCTATGTTCCTCATGTTCCTTATGCTCCGTGATGTTCCCTCGATGTTCCTTATGTTCCCTTGTGTTCCTTATGTTCCCTATGTTCCCTTATGTTCCGTATGTTCTCTTTATGTTCCCTGATGTTCTGTTATGTTCCTTGATGTTCCATATGTTCCCTATGTTCCCTCGTGTTCCGTATGTTCCCTCATGTTCCGTATGTTCCCTCTATGTTCCCTGATGTTCTGTCATGTTCCTTGATGTTCCCTATGTTTCCTTGTATATTCTCTGTGTTCCCTTGTGTTCTATATGTTCCCTTATGTTCCCTATGTTCCTTTTATGTTCTGTTATGTTCCTTGATGTTCCCTCGTGTTTCTCATGTTCCCTTATGTTCCGTATGTTCCCTTTATGTTCCCTGATGTTCTGTTATGTTCCGTATGTTCCCTTGATGTTCCCTTTGTTCCCTCGTGTTCCTTATGTTCCCATATGTTCCCTTTGTTCCCGCGTGTTCCCTATGTTCCCCTCCGAGCCTGGTCGGCTATATAAGGAGCCGCCAGTCAACAGTCGACGGTCAGTGGGGTGCAGTCGACAGAGAGAGTAAAGTGCAGTCGGTCGAGGGTCAGTCAACAGTCGACAGGTCAGTCAACAGTCGACAGTGCAGTCAGTCAGTGCCGGAGTCGGTAAGTGAAGCGACGGTCAGTCAAGCGTCAGTCGTCACGTCTGTCAGTCGAACGTCGGCCAGTCAGTGAGTCGCAAGAACAGTCACGTCGCAAGAACAGTCACGTCGCAAGAACAGTCACGTCGCAGGCCAGTCAGTACAGCCAGTCGACACGTCGGTCGCCGGTCAGTCATACATCGGCGGCTCAGTCAGCGGACTCCCTCGATCACCGTCGGTCAGCGGACTCAGACACCGTCCGCTCAGTCACTCGGCGAACTGTAGTCAGTCAGTTATCGTGAAGAACATTATCGTCGCTCCGACTTGCGGAACTGAATTGCGAAAGACACTTCAGTTGACGTTTGGTTGCGGTATGAAGTAAGTTCGATAAGCGGACATTGTGTGCTGAAAACAGTGAAAGAACTTGCAGAACTGTATTGCGGCGGACACTTTGAAACTCGGTTGCGGTTCGAAGTAAGGTGTTTCAGACTGCAGAATTTGACAAGTGAAGGTTACGGTCAGAACAGTGAAACATTGCGTTGAACTTACCTGAAGGATTATTTCAGTTTACTTCGTAATAAAGTTGTTCATTATCTTCAAGTCTCCTAATAGACTATTAGGAGCCGTACCCTGCCTTACCACTAGAGAGAGAGAACGGTCCGGGGGCAACGTCATCCTGGTGCCAAGTTCGAACCCCCGGGTCCGCCACAGTATTATACAATAATGTAAGCAGCAATTCAAACTTATAATTTGGTCAAATGTTTTGGGTAGTCATTTCTGGGTGAAGTTCCTTCCACACTGGGAGATGCTTAGATTAAACACTGAACGTAACCCGATTCCCGTCTCAAACTCTCAGTCTCAGATATAGAGTGCCGGTACTCTATTCATGCCTTCTATGGGCATGTGTGTCATTTTGTTACGTTTATTAATATTGATAGAAGAACCTAGGCCTATACACAGCTAGAGCACAGCAATCTTTGTATTACAAGTGTACTGTGTAAAATAAATTTAAGCTTAGCACACGTTAAAGTTCGTATAACATGTTGCTAATTTGTTATGCAATGTAGCATTTTGGGTCGCCGCGGGGCTCCCCTGTTGCGCGGGGCCCTAGGCCCGGGCCTCGCGGGCCTGTGCCTTAAAACGGCTCTGTATTCCAGAACCTCCAGCAGAATATATTTTCGTTGAATCATCTGATGAGGACAAGGGTGAGCCGACATGTTCTTCTCTTGGTCCGTCAGCGTGCAGTGATCCCGATTTTCACTGTGGTGCATCATCAACCCCATACAGAATAACACAGGAAGAACTAAATGACCTTGTTCGTGATTTGGACTTATCCAAAAACAAGGCAGAGTTGCTAGGATCAAGACTCCAACAATGGAATCTTCTAGAAGAAGATGTCACAATCACTTCATATAGAAAGCGCCATCAGCAGTTGGAACCTTTCTTCATGAAGGAAGGTAATCTGGTATTCTGTTCCAATATTGACGACCTCATGAATGCCTTACAGATCACTCATGACCCACAAGAATGGAGACTCTTTGTAGACTCTTCGACACTGAGTCTTAAGGCTGTGCTTTTGCACAATGGAAACCGTCTTGCATGCTGTCCACATGAAAGAGACATACGATAACCTAAAACAGCTACTGCATTACATTGACTATAACAGATACAAATAGCACCTGTGCGGTGATTTGAAGGTAGTTGCCATTTTAATGGGACTGCAGCAAGGATATACAAAATATATGTGTTTCTTGTGTGAGTGGGATAGTCGTGCAAGAGAGTTGCACTACGTGCGGAAGGAATGGACTCCCAGACAAAACATGGCAGTTGTACAGAAGAATATCCAGCACCCAGCTCTGGCCGAGGCTCACAAAATTCTACTACCACCCCTTCACATCAAACAAGGTTTGGTTAAGAACTTCGTAAAAGCCATGGACCGCACTTCGCCAGCTTTCCGATACCTGCATGAAAAATTCCCTCGACTCGGCGAAGCAAAGATTAAAGAGGGAGTTTTCGTGGGTCCTCAGATTAGAGAACTTTTCAAAGATGACCGCTTCAACAACTTGCTGGAGGGTGATGCGAAACAAGCATGGAATGCTTTTCGTCTAGTGTCTACAGACTTTCTGGGGAATGTTAGGGCAGAAAACTACAAGGAACTAGTAGAAGACATGCTCAAGCAGTACCAGAAATTTCGCTGCAATATGTCGCTGAAGATGCATTTCCTTCACTCCCATCGGGATTTCTTCCCTGACAACTGTGGTATACGGTTAGTGACGAACATGGCGAACGCTTTCATCAAGATATCGCAACAATGGAGCAAAGGTACCAGGGAAAATGGTCCACTACAATGTTTGCTGACTACTGCTGGACACTCCGCAGAGATGCTCCCGAACAGCTGTACAAGTGACAGGCAAAAAAATCTAAGAACTAGTCTATGACCTGATTTTTACAAATATTAACCGTAAGTGTATCACTATTGGAATGCATTGTGCGATATAAAATTACTTCATTTGAGATTACAAAAAAACTAGAGCCAATTAAGCAATTTCACTGTCATATTCGTGTTCAGCACATAAATATTGATAAGAACTGACTAATTTCATTTCAGTAACATGACTTTTGTAAAAATTTGTTGTCCAGTGTTATCAGAGGCCACACTTCAAAAAGCCTCACATTATGCCCCAATATTTGTGAAATACACTGGACATGATAACAACCGCACTCGAATTCATCTCAAATGCTTTCTCTTTAAGAATCAATGGCAATGGAGGCTCGTGATTAATGGAGGTGTTTTTGATTGTACCTTGTCATGTAGCTCTTCCATTTCATAAAATACAAGTCTATCATGATTCATGATCTTTTACAACTCTTCACATGTGCTTGTTCCTTAGATCCACATCTAAAATAATGGCAGGGTCAACATATTATATTTCTATTGTTTGGCATTGTACACCAATTAATACTGTATTTTGTTCGAGTGCCATTCATTCATTGTCATTCAGTGGTCCTATCCTACCACCAATCAGCCTTTGTGGACAGGGTACCAGACTGTGGATCAGTTAGAGTAAAGCCTACATTTGGTCGTTTCTTTCAGAGTCGGAAAATGAACTCTAAGCATGGTGCAATGTAGGGAATCAAATTGGCTTTAAGTACACAAGTTCATCCAGGATAAGTTGTTTAGATCAGGGGTTCTCAAACTGTGGTACGCGTACCCCTGGGGGTACGCCAGGCACCGGTAGGGGGTACGCGAAAAATTCCAGAGATATAAATTTTTCTTTGAGTTTATGGACTTTATCCATTTTTCCTTGATTAGCAGTGATTTCTAACGTTGCTGCATATAACAGCATCGTCATTTCTTTCTTTCACAGCATAAGATTAGACTCACATGCTAAGCTTATATAGTGCATGCAAGTTGCAACATATTTATGTTTAGGCCAATCATTATAAATTTGAAACAAAATAATGTATAGGCCAAACTGGTTGAAAGAACCAAAGCGTATTACAGAGCTCAAATAAGAGAGCTGAAAATTAATGGCCTAAGGATTATAATTTCTGGTCGAGCTTTTAAAATTTGTGATTCCTTTCAGCACATGTCATATAATTATATATCTGTTTGAAGCTAGTTTTTAAACTATTCCTGCTTTCAAAAATAAATATGACCCAAATTTGCGTTTGAAAATGACAAATATTAAAACAGGTAGGCCTAGGCTAATTCTGTATTTAAAATCTGTGCTGGTCAAAACAGGCAAACAGCAATAGACCTATAACGCTATATAGGTTAACTCTGCCTTACAAGGGATTATAGACCAAATTTCCTTTTATTGTTGATATGATTGCATGATTAAAACTATGCATATTTTAAATTTTGCTCCATGTATACAACTCCACTACATCATGCAATGATTAGAAGAACTTTTAGTTGTCACTGCAATGGGGGACTTCGCATTGGCATTTTGTTTCTGCTCTGACGTTGCTGCATGGGGGTACGCCATCGTTCGATTTTTTACTTGGGGGTACAATGAAAATTAAGTTTGAGAACCCCTGGTTTAGATACAAGATCTTAAGTCGAGATATCTAGTGATTTTTTTATTGAGATAGCTCGTGACTTTCATGGGTAATTGTTAACATTAAACATAGTTGAAACCCAACTAGACCAAGAAAGATGGACTAGTTGATAGACAGAGAAATAGGGACAAGAATAAAAACAAATTGAGTAAAGTGCACAGAATAGACAAGAATGGTGTCGTTGGAATCTTTGACCTGCATAAGAGCAGAACACTAAAAGAAACATTTGTGGTCTGTAAACTGTACTCCTTCACCTAGCTTTCTTGTGAACGTAACTTACTAGGCAACCATGATCAATTTATAGTTTTGATCTCGTGTACGGCGTCCTTTTCTTCGGCTAAGCTATGGCGCTATATAAATCGTATTATTATTATTAACACAACAGTTGTGGGGCGCGATGGTGTAGTGGTGACATCGTTGCCTTGAAGCCGGAAGGTTCGAATCCACTTCGAGTCGCCACGTAGGGACCTTGAGCAAGTCCTTCACTTGCAATTGCTCAGCGTTTCGGCGTAAAACTCCAATGCAGTGTCCGCTCTGTAGTCGGGAGCGCCTCCGAGTAGCGGTTGAGGGCTGGAAGAGGCGCTATAACAAGTGCGCATACAAACTATACGCATTAACTATAATTATGCTCATCTTTAGATCCCTATCATGTATCAATTGTAGTCATAGGGAAATGGTTTTTACTGTGGTCAAGACTTGAATTTCTATTTTCAGCAACATTACATCACCAAACGCTTGATCAAACTAAAGACTTCAAATTATGAGCATCTATAGCAATGTTTCTAACAACTGTTGAAATTGAAAATTATTTTTTAAACAACTTCAACCTTATGTTACCGATGCTTGCAATTCATCCCACAAACAAATTAAAAAAGTGCAGACCAGAATTTATTCTTCTAGGCTTAACAACCAAGTCTTAAAAAAACATTTAGCATACTAATTTACGCAAGTAACAAAATCTGCAAATGTAAACTGCATAACCAGCAAGCGAAGGACCAATCAAGTGGCAGCACGGACAATTTCAACAGTTACCACGGACCGAATGCGTACCAGATAACACGCAAAGCTGGCTAAAAGTACGGGCTTGGTCTGCACCAGTTTCACAGTTCCACGTAAAGCGCAAGTTACGACGGACCGCTGCGATACTACGTCTAGCCAGACTTGAAAAGAAGAATCGCCACTTGGCCGAGGTAGAAATAGATGAAGTGTTTCGTCTCGTGTGTGACGTAGCTGCCGAAATTCCTTCCGACGATGCAGTGCCACGTTGGGTTGTACTTCTTGTCGAACTCCTTCTTGATGTAGGCAGCGATGTCCTTCTCGATGTTGTACTTCTCCAGGGCCTGCGTCGCACAGTCGACGGCGTCCTGCTGCATGTCTTCCGACATGTCGGCGTTCTTGATCACGGCCTTTCGCTCAGTCATCTTGCAATCTAGACACACAGATCAAAGACAAACGCATGCATGGCATTAAAATCAATGTCACAAACTATCAAGATATACACTCAAATAGGTAGATAGTTTGGGGCAATCTGTCAGTACAATACACGTTAGAAGTCCTTTACTTTTAACATGGAAATATGGGTACGTTTGGGTCGAATTGAATGCATTATCACGCTATTTTCAAGACCACTGGCAGAGAGGGTCATCTCAAACGAGTACCTGGAATAGGCCTCAACTATAATGGATACGCAAGGCCTCAACTATAATGGATGCGCAAGTCCTGAACCTAGGGCTTCACTTAATCCCTTAACTGGGGAATTACCTATGCGGTTAAACACCATAAATGCTATAATATTATATATAAGATATAAATTATATATATTATTATATATGATGTATAATATAATTATAGCATTTATCTGCCAAATTAGGAATGTAATATATATCATATATACAATATATATATTGTATATACTATATTATAATATATATTATTATATACCATTTATCATTTATATATATAATATAATGTAATATAATATATATTATAATAATATAACATAATACCTTATCTAATACCTAACCTAAAATAATTTTAGCATCATAGACTAACTAATCCAGAACAATTTTGACCTTACGACGCATTTATACGGCATCCCTGAACAGCAATTAATCAATACCTTGCTAGAGTACATATACGGCTTCCCCAGTTAAGAGGTTAATTTCCCAACGATAACAAAACGAGGGCTCAAAAAATGCGAGGGCCCACGCGTCTGAAGGGCCTGTTTCAGTGTTATTATTCTGCCAGCAGTTTAAATGCAGTTGTCATGTCTAAACGTCCAAATTCTACAGCAGACACTATCGCTTCCTTTCAAAACTAACTTTATTTCACAAACAATTTACATAAAAATGCAGATACTTATAACATACAGCTTGAAAATCATGCACAAGTAAGCAGTTACATTGAAGCTCGGCGCAATATAAATATTAATGAATCAATAGCATTCACAAGTCTCTGCAACGGATTCCATTAAAACTACTTGCCTAATTTTCAGTAATTCGTGTAATTTCCTATTTCTTACTCCTTTCCGCAATATTCAAAAGTTGGAATGACGCACATTTATACAGCGCCAAAATATTAGAATCCGAGGCAATCAAAGTGCGCCGATCTTGATATCCCGATCGTTTCTAATACGCAAAACAATAGCGCTCAATTTGACCTATAATAATGCAAGAAATACGGTAAACTGTTCCTAATTGTCTAGGAAATGTTCCGCCTATTAAAATGTCCGACTGTCTGCGATGAGACACGTTAACCCATACATAAGCCGGTCTGGTCTGCACGCGGTTCCATCAAATCTACACCACCGCTAAATTCCCTAAAAACAACCACTACAAGCCGATACGAAAAACGATTTGGAAATTTTAAATTAACTTACGGATTTGTCGAAAAGATTTGCGGAGAAGATTCTGATATGTCGAGAGGATAACGTTTTGAATCGAAACACCGACCTGAAAGAATGTATTTATTGCAACCGGCTAAGCATTGTAGCAACGACGGACTCGCGATCCTATTGGCTGGAAGTCGTGCTCTGATTGGTCAATCCTGGTGCACAGAAGCCTCGTGCAGAAGCCTCACGTGTTGATGCCGCAACACGGTTACCAGGGATGTCACTCATAGCTTTTTTCCAACCTAGATCTAGGTTTTTCGGCTTATTAATCTAGATTTCAAGGTTCTTTTGTCGAGATCTAGGGGTTTTTCGACGGCGGATTTTCTTACATTTTCCCGAAATATAGGCATTTCCCGTGGAAAATGTACGAAACAGTAGTAAAAAGAAGGAAGATTTAATGAAAATTTCTTGATTTTGGAGCGAATGACTAAAAAAGTCATTAGTAAATTAGATAGCAAAAATAGGAAAAAAAGAAGAAAAGTGGTACTGTAATTTTAATTCAGCCGAATTAATTTCGGAATTATTTCAGTGATGCGTATACTCGCTTTTATCAATCCGACACTTATTTAGATAACAATTTTTTTCATCTACCATTTAGTCAAAAATTCGCTTCATTCATTCATTTCAAGAATTTATATAGCGCCTCTTCAAGAAATCCACTTCGTCAGTCCTGCATCTATTTAAGTAGCAACAATTGCTTGTATCCATCTATCTTCCATTTAAATAGCAATAATATCACAGTATAAATAATGCTATTTATACTGTGATAATGTTTCGTCAATCCAGCTTCAATATAGGCAGTGCTTAAAGTGTGGGAAAATAAGTTTCTGGACGCTCCTTACCTTTCCGAAAGAAATGCCTGGACGCCCCATACATTTCCAGGATGTGGTGGCCAATAAGTGCCAGGACGGCATTCATATTTTAAAATAAGTGCATGGACGCCGTCCATGACCGTCCAGCCACACTTTAAGCCCTGAATTTAGGCAAGAACTTTTTCAACGATCCGGCCTCGATCCATTTCAGTAAAATGATTTTGTGTCAATCCAACTTGAAGACTCTATTGAATCCTACACGATAGCCTACGCATACATTAGGCTACCGCTGAAATGTATTCGAAATTAATTCGGGTGAATCAAAATTATAGTACCGAAAAAGGTCGTCAGAAATTTCAAGCCCGAACATCAATCTATTTTTCAAAAATTTCCAATCTAACCTTTTCTAGCCTTTTTTCGTCCGGATCTGACTTTTTAAATTCATTGTGGCATCCCTGTCGGTTACCACAGGCAACCAGTATCTGGGCGCTGTTAATCACCACCCTCCGCGCGTTTCCACGTTAACAAAGGTCCGTCCGTCAAAACACTTAAAAACACCTTTATACAACTTGAGAATTCAAGTGTCTTTTTTCGATTGAGTAATCTATTAATAAAATCATAATTAATCACTGATTTAATGCAAACCTGAAGGAATATGCGTGATTTGCAATAGTAATGTTGGTATGTGGCTAAGTGTAAGTCTGCGTGTTCAAACTAGCATAGTTCTAAATAAATAATCAAAGTAGGCCTAGGCTACAAGATCAATTTGCCAGTGATGAATGATGGTTCACACAATTCGACACAACGCCGCAAAGAGCCACTCAATAGTTTAAATTATTCCCGAGATATGTGTTGGATTTTAGAGAAAATCGCATTAAAAGTTTAATAACATTTAGGCCTACTGATTTTATTCATGCTTAGCAACATTTGTACAAACTACAAAAGCAAGGCAATATCAGTGAAGTCTTGGTTCGCGATAATGGTTCACCCCGTTTGCATTGGTGGAATATAATTAATCGGTGTGCTAAAATAATAACTTTTATAAAGTAGTTTTGCCTACAATTGTTTTAATTAATAGGCCTAATTATTACGTGTCTTAATATTCTTAAGAAATTTGTGCCTCTACGCCACCTACCGAAAGAGTTATATATTATTAGTAAGGAAACATTCCATAGGCGGAGATAGTCAATGGAAAGAGGACGCTTGGAGACTGGAGACCAGTGGACTAAGAATGCCAGTGGAGAGCTAATTCGTAATCGCAAACTCGGAACTTCTATAGCGCCTACAAAAGTCAAGTCGCGGGAACCAGCTTATTCACAGTCTATCACAGGGGCTCAATAAAACAAAATCGAAAGGCAGATCCGTATCCGTAGGCCTACATATCCGTAGATATGCATAGCCTAATGTATGAGCACTTGTTATAGCGTAGGCCTACTAGATCTAGGCTATAGCCTATAGCAGTGCTTTTTAGCGTAAGCCTACAGCAGTAGGCCTACACAAAATGTGCAGTAGGCTTCTAAATGGATTTGTGCAGTTGCAAAAGCACTTCTGTCACTTCTGTACGGTTAAAACTTGTTTTAAATGGGTCATTATCCTCCGATAATCCGATTTAGAGTAATTTGCCATGGATGTGTGAAGGGAAGGAATGGGTTGACGGCTGGTAGAAATACATGCTGGCTATTTTTGGAGTTCATTGATTCATTCATTTCAGACATTTATATAGCGCCTCTTCAGAGTAACAACTCAGAAGCGCTCCCGACACAACCACGACTAAAAGGAACAGTCTTAAGAGCGGTGTAGAACGTAGTCTCAAAGTCTCTTGGGAGTCTATAGGCATTAGACGTTGTTCCACAGGGAGCCCATTCCAGGTTGCAGGACCAACGACAGAAAAGGCACGGCGCTGCGTAATAGAAGTGCGTGACCGGGGAACAAGAAGCTCAGCCTGTTTTTAGAAGAGCGGAGATAGCCACGGCGCTTGGTGCTTAGGGTGGAGCAACAGAGCTCCTGCAAATAGACAGGGGCCACACCCGCGAGACAGTGCCAAACCAAGGAAGATATCCGGTAAGTGACCCTTTGTGAGAAAGGGAGACAATGCAATACGTCCCGCATATAATCAGTGACATGGCCGAATTGTGGGGTGCGACCAACAAAGCAGAGCGCAAATCTCGCTCCAAGCACCCAATCCGAGTCACCGGAAGACCCAAGAAGGATTACGTAATATACGTATCATCTAATTTCTCCTCGTGACGTCACTACCATCTATAATTAAAAGACACAGCGCTTGTGAATAAGATTGTGCCCGTTGATTGGTTTCGAATAGCGCTATTATGGCGCTATAGAATTTGGAGACAGCTATATTGTTTAATTAAGTTACTTTTTCTTTATATGTGATTGTGCACAACAGTTCTGGCAGGGAAAATTTATTTGGAAAGATTCGGATAGTACAAATATCGCTTTTGCCACGAAGGATTACGTATAAATCTAATTTCGTTCCTCGTGACGTCACTACCATCTATCATGTATACTTTTTATAGTATACTGACTGACATTCGAAGACACTTTCAGTTGACCCACTTCAATGGGACGCACAGACTATATCTTATAATTATAGCCTAGCCCATGGCAACAATGACAGCGAATGCCTGCATGGCGTGATTGATATGCATCCTGTGGCGGCATTGAAGTGTCTTGCACGCAAGCCACTGAGGTTAATCCGACCATAGAAATTATATCGAATATAGTATTATGTAAATAAGTAGGTAGGTGGGTAGGTAAGTGAGTGAGTAGGTAGGTAGGTAGGTAGGTAGTTAGGTAGTAGGTAGGTAGGTAGGTGGTAGGTAGGTAGGTAGGCAGGTTGGTAGGTAGGCAGGTAGGTAGGTAGGTAGGTAGGTTGGTAGGCCTACATGTAGGCAGTATGTAGGTAAGTTAGTAAGTTAGAAAGAGAGCAAGCAAGCACGCAAGTAGGTCTATGCATGTATGTATCTAAGAATGTGTGTGTGTGTGTGTGTGTACATGTATACGTATGTATGTATGTATGTATGTATGTATGTATGTATGTATGTATGTATGTATGTATGTATGTATGTATGTATGTATGTATGTATGTATGTATGTATGTATGTATGTATGTATGTAGGCTATGTGTGCATGCATGCACGCATGTTTGCATGCATGTACGCATAAAATTAATGAGTGTCTCTGTCTATCTCGATTTCCTTTTCTCCTTAGGCTTACTCCGAAGGCTTAGGCAAAAAAAATAATGCTGTGTTTCCGGTAACAGAGCTCTAAAAAATTGGATAGGTAGGTCGGAAAATATTTTTATAGAGTGACTGTCCGAAAAATTATACCCACTACTCTTTTTTGCATAAAGGTGCACGCTGCAACAAAGTACGTGTTCTAAGCAAGTATAAACTGCCTATTTCCTGACTGTCTGCACCTAAAACTGCCCTAGAAAACAATTTTATTAATTTTATTTTGACATCTTTTCTGGTAAGATAAAGTGGGAAGGGAAGGGGAAGATGAGTGCAAACAGAACATCACTGCTAGGGGTCGTTCCAGATTGGCCGAGCCAGTGACTATAATTACACCTAGAGGTTGCTAGATTTATTTTCCCTAATCACCGTTAGAGGTGGCTCAAGTGAGAATGATAAGGCTAGAGGTTTCTCAAGACTGGCAGCCAGGAAGTAGTTAGTCAGGAGTGAAACTCTAATGCAGTGTCCACGCTGTAGTCGGGAGCGCTTCTGAGTAGAAAGCTTGAAGAGGCGCTATAGAAATCGAGAGATCAATAAAATAAAATGAAACATTCTATTCATTTGAAAAATGTTCTTTTTGGCCATGCTAGAGTCGGGAGCCCCTCTGAGTAGTTAACTTGAAAAGGTGCTATATAAATACTTGAATGAATGAATGTTAAATTCTTCACCAAAGGGTGCTCGAAATAAAAGGGCTCAGTGAGCGGAAGAGAGCAGAGTTAGAAGAAGAGAGCACACTGAGCACAAAAAGGCACAGTAAACACAAGAGCACAGTGAGCAAAAGAGAGCAGAAAGAGGCAGAGAGCAAAGGAGGACACAGTGATCACAAGAGAGCCTGGTCAGCTAGAATAAACTGAGCAAAAATGGACTGTCTTAGGACGGAAAAACAGCAAGTTAAACTATAAACTTGCAGCAGGCTGTGTATAGCCATCATGTGCTACAGGCTAGATGGCCCTGTACTCAATGCCTGCAACGAGCTACCGTGAGAAAACCCTCCTTTCAGATCTATTACTCTCCCCCACCCCATCCACCCCACAACCGCCTGCTTGTCAAACTGACCGTGGGGAAACTATTGATTGCTCTAATTAACAGATCATTATATACCTTGAAAGACGACTGCTTATGATCGTCGCCTGGCTTAATGAAGGCTATAATTATGATGTTCCAATTGTACATCTCATATACGGGAGGCAATGTCAGTGTAAATAAAAAATTTCCACAAAATTTTCCGAGTTGCGGCAATAAAAGTGAGTCGGTCGGGTTACTGGAAACACAACATTAGTTTTTTGGCCTAAGATCCAACTCTATACGTAAGGCAATGTCACCGTATTATGTCAATAAAAAATTTAAACAAAAAATTTTTTTTACAAAAATATTTTTTTAATAAATTTTTTTTAAATAAAAATATTTTACAAAATTATTTGAGTCGCGGCAATAAAAGAGGGTCGGTCGGGTTACCGGAAACACAACATTATTTTTTTTGGCCTTACTGACGTTCATGCAGTCCTTACTTTTGATTTCTTCTTCTTTATCCATTTCTCTGTCTTCCTCATCCCAAGTCCCAACCATCTTCCAACCAACCAGCCTATCATCAACCAGTGGACGTCTTAAGTTTTCGTTATATATAGGCCTATTATATTATAAGGTCTAATATTAAAGCTCATAATAATCAGCAATTCCAATATTCACTAAGCAGTCTAAGCTACATGTCTTTGGGCGTTAACTCCGCCGTTTCGGTTGACTGCTCAAAACATATTTACCCGCCCAAAGCTGCATGCCCGCCAGGTAAGCGCTTCTCCCCCGCTCGACCGCCTGCCTGCTCTCCGCCCCTCCCTGTTGTCACAGTCGAAGGCGTAAACATTTCAACTCCCATGTGAGCATTATGAAATGTTCACTTGAGCTCAACGAAGTGGTTTGTGGACTTCTAGATAATACAATCATATACTTTTGAACTCAAAGCGCGAAGACCTGTTCGGTAGTGCGTTGAATCTGTAATAGCATAGGTTGCGGGTTTGAGCCTGATGAAGGGGCTTCGTGAAATAATAATAATAGACCCTATTAATAATAATAAAAATGATGATGATGATGATGATGATGATGATGATGATGATGATGATGATGATGATGATGATGATGATGATGATGATGATGATGATGATGATGATGATGATGATGATGATGATGATGATGATGATAATAATAATAATAATAATAATAATTTATTTTAGTTATTAGGGTGTAAGTCCCTGAGGGATCATATGTAGCCTACCTCGGGGCAAAAAATAATAATAACAATAATAATAATAGGGCAATAATTATTCCAGACTGCTTTTGTAGCCGTAGTTAGGAGCAAAGTCCCCGAGGGATCCTAAATATCTCGGCCAAAAAATATTATTATTAATATTAGGCCTAGCCTATATGATAATAAATTAATAATATAGTAATAATATAATAAATAGCATAATAATAATAATAATAATAATAATAAAATAATAAAATAATAATTATAAAATAACTTTTACTTTTGCTTTTTCGCACTTTAACTAATGTTGCGGAGGACGAGGTTTCCCAGACATTTAACAACAGCTTCAAGCATAATTTTTTGAAATCCCGAGGACCTGAGGTATCTCGGGTAAAAAAAGATGCTGCGGACGTTGGTTAGCGTCCAGACTTTAATCTGTAGAAGTCCATGGTTGGCACTGAAGTTCTATAGAGAGCCACGGTTCAGCGCTTTCCTGCGTGTGTGTGTTTGGATTTCATGTCCGTCTATTGCAGAACAAGAGCATTCACTGACTAGTGCGAAAAAGTTTCCCAAATCACTGCGCGGATTTTTCTCAGGATAGCTACCGAATCTGTATTTGGATATCTTGCGCCAGATAAATTTTACAGACACGTAGGCTTAACCGTAGGGTAACTAAGCGTAGGTAACTGTAGAACCGAGGGCAACCTTCTACTCGATTAAGTGCCAAATTATTCAAGTCTTCGTCGGTAAAAAATGGCGCAGAACTGGTCAGTACAAGAGTTGTTTTTCTTTGACAAATGCGTATACGTAGCCTAAGCAACATCAACAACAACAACATCATCGTTGTCGTCATCATCATCGTCGTTGTCATCGTCATAGTCATCATCGTCGTTGTCATCATCATCATCATCGCCATCCTCGTCGTCGTCATCATCATTATTACTGCAACAAAGATTTATTACCAGTCGTGTTGTGTGGGCCAGTTTTCTCAGTTCATTCCTTCAATTCAAGACTTCTTTCCTTCAATGTTGTCATAGTGTTGTGCGAGGATCTATCTATAGCGCCTACTGCTTTCATTTATCGAATACCTTGTTTGATGAGATGCCTACCGGTATATTTATTGTCTCCAATCGTTTCCACAGAGTTATACAGCCTGTACACAGGCACTATACACCGATCGCTGGTTTGAGCATGCTGTGCTAACTCGTATGCTTTTCTGACCATGAAAAGTTGCATTAGGCTACTCCTCGACTTTATATCCGCAGCCAGTGCAGTAAAAGTTTAAAATCACAAAAAATAAAAAGAAATAAACTCGTAGGCCTAATTTAAAATAATCTCCATGGGCGGAGTTTAGTTTCCGTTCTTGGAGGGGCTAAAGCATTCTTGGAGGGGCTAAAGCATTCTTGGGGGGGGGGGCTAAGCCCGGGAAAAGATAACAGTTACACGGTAAAAAATGAATTTGGGTCTTCTTGGGGGGGGCTTAGTCTCCCCCTAGCCCCTGATAAACTCCGCCCATGATAATCTCGTGCCATAAAAGATTAACATAAATTATAACCCATATCTATCGATTTGCTATTCTTTGATTGATTAATGTCGTGCTCTTCAGCAACTATCAGCGATAACTTGCCGATAAGACAAAATTAATCGTACATTTGTAGGAATGGAATGAGTTCCGGTGATCCTCGTGTGAGCTACGATGATTCCGGTCGACCACTGTTCTCCGAGGACCCCGCATCGCCCCGTAACCTCCTCCGCTGGCGAGATACAAACGTCCCCACAGTCGAACGCACCCCACCGCCCGCCTCCCGTTGGTCCTTCCGCCCGTGGGATTCGCTGAAACGCTTTACGGGCCGACAGGAGACGCCACCCCCACAGCCCCATATTGAGCGGGAGCCGGCTGCGTTTGTGACCCGGCGCCACGACTACCCGAGTCTCCTTGCGGGACCGCCGAAGAACATGGAGGCCTCCTACCCCATCACGAGGACCGTGGAACCGATGGTCTATGGATCAGTCCAACACATCATCTCTCCGTCAAGAACCCACATGGAAGCGGTAGTCGTGGACGAGATGAAGGTCTACAATGACCGACCCTTCCTCTTCTGGCTGTTCATCATCGATGGTGTGGCGCTTATTGTCCTCGGGGTGCTCAGTCTCCTCTGGTGCCTCTCCTGGGACGTCATGTTCTACAGCAGATTCTGGACAGGCATTCTTGTAAGAAGTCTCTCTTTCTCTCTCTTTCTCTCTCTTTTTCTCTCTGTCTCTGTATGTGTCTGTCTCTCTGTTTCTGCCCCTCTGTTTCTCTCTCTGCCTGTCTTTCTCTCTATCTGCCTCTGCCTCTCGGTTTCTCTCTCCCGGTCTCTGTATCTATCTCAGTCCGCCTGTATCTCTGACACCTTGCCCTACCTCTATCTCTTCGTCTCTCTTCGTTTCTCTTCCTTTCTGTCTGTCTCTGTCTGTCTCTCTCTGTCTCTGTCTGTCTGTCTCTCTCTCTCGGTTTTTCTCTTCAAGTTTACGTTAACCAATGTCAGTGTCTCACCTTAAATTTACCATAATAATTAAAGTTATAGTTTGTTTACCAATTACTCAGCAGTCTAGCGGTTAATATGCTGAACTGTCAAGATTGGAAACAAAAATAGCATTTGGATGTTTCTCTCTCTTTCCAGTTGATCCTATTCGGTACGGCTGGAGCCATCCATCGTGGAGATTACTACAAGAGAGTCTGGAAGGTAAGGCTCTAAAATGGTCCTCAACATATAGATGCATGAATTTATTGCCCGTCAGCAGCGGTTTGCATATATGCATGCTGACCTTTTTACGGCCAATATGATAATATCATTCTACGTTGCCAACGTTGGCTGCTATATATGGGCAAGGCCATAGTTAGGCGGTGTTTTGGGTGTTTGAACACCCCGAAATGAAACAATGTAATAATGAAATAATACACTTATTATGTAAGTATCCAACAACCTGGAATGGACTTTCCTTGACTATGCGACACCTCCCAAGCTGTTCTCAATTTCACAATCTGTTGAAGACTGTTTTTGTCGCTTGATCTCGGCTGGGAGCGCCTATGAGTAGATACCTTGAAGGGGCGCCATATAAATTACGATTGATTGATTAATTGATTGACTTAACTAACACATGATGCAATAACTGAAGTGTGTAAGGTATTGGCCGTCCAGAGCCCGCTATGAGAGCTCGCGAAGCTTCTCAAAACCCTTAGTCAGTTGATTCGGTTGCTTGGGGGCATGCTAGCTAACGGTCGACTCAGCACTCCCCCGCAAATGAAATCCTGGCTACAGCCTCGTCTATGAGTAATCCGGCCTTGTAATAGGCTACCATAGGCCTATAATTATAGTTATCTCTCCCTACTGTTTAGTACTAAGTAGTCTTACTTCATAAGAGCACAAGGCCTAGAGTCCTAGATTGTTCTGCACAAAAAAGTCATGCTATCTTCAATACTAGTCTTGTCAACTAACCTAAGGCTCAAAGGCATTGTCGTCTACCTACATAATTGGCTGCATAATAACATACGTAGGCTACATGCACGATATGTACGTAAATACACATACATACGTGCGTATAATACGTGTAAGCTTACACAAGAGTGTATACATAGGCCTACATAAAGACAAATATATGCACATTATGTACACACTCTCTCTGCCATCTTCATAAAAATTCCTGCACTGTGGTTGCCCAAGTTTGGCATGCATAATCAGTTGGCCACTCCCCTTCTAAGTTCTAGTAACCCTTCTCAGGGATCTCATCCTGTCTTACTTCCGAGTTAATATAGCTTAGACTTATTCTCACTGTTCATCGTTTTTTGCTGTTTATCTCTTTGAATAAAGAAGTTTGAATTTGAATTTTCAATGTGTATGTATAATTTGTATATATATATACACACATATATATATGCAATTGCGCACACATAGATACAAACACACATACATGCATACATGCATACATGCATACATGCATACATGCATACAATGCATACATAAATACAAACACACATGCATACATGCGTACAAACCTGTATGGTGTTGATGCTGTAGAGCTGGTTGTTCATCATCCTCGGTGTGGTTACAGCGGCTGCCGTCAAAGTCTGCACCTGTTTCACCCTCAACGTTTTTTGCCATCAACTGATAGAGGTCATACAGTTCAACAGCTGGACCGACTACAAGGCCGAAATGCTTTACCGCATCACCAACTTACCAGACTAGTAAGCGAGAGTAGTTGTATGACTACAGGCTCTATGACATTCGTAGAATACGAGTATAGTTTCAATATCAACGAGCCATCAAAAGACCACCACACACGGCGGGGCGCGGTGGTGTAATGGTTCGTTTGGTGCCTTGGAGCCGGATGATTCCAAGTTCGAATCCACATCAAACTGCTCGCAGGGACCTTGAGCAAGTCTTTCACTTGTAATTGCTCGTGCGCTTCGGCCTGCAATTCAGATGCAGTGTCCGCGCTGTATAGTCAGGTGCACCTCTGTGTAGAGAGCTTGAAGGGGCGTTAAAGCAGATGCGAGAAATAAAAAATCCTGTTTGGATAGGGTCTTTGGGGGTGTTTTCGTATTTATCGGGAAGATTTTACAAAATCAAAACAACGAAATTGAGAGTATCACACGTCTCTCTGGTTAGAATTCCATTTCCCGATTGACAAAATAATTATATACCTTTAGTGCTATTTCAGATGCACGTACGCCTGAGAACTTGATACAATAAAGAATTATATTTAGGTGTGCTTACTTACTTATTTATTTATCTACTTACTTATTTGCTTGCGTACTTACTCGCTGTTATGCTTCTTTTGTTTTCAAGTCCTCGAAATAATCTGTCGACGTCTACGTTTCCAAACGACAACCTGATCGCCTGCTTTGTGATGGATGGAATCCAGGTCCTGCTGCTGGTGATCGCCTTCCTAACCGTCACATCACTGATGCTCGTCATCGACAGATTCTACAATTCACATTTCGTCATCACACGAATGGTAAGCTCCTTTCCCATCTGGCTTGGATGCTGAGGATGGATCTGCCAATCGGATCCTTTGTCTCCACATTGTTCTCTTTGACCAGCGTCGTCCGCCCTGAGCTTGAGATGTTTCAGGTCCTGCTGGATCATGTCCGTCCATCTCTCACTCTGCCGTCCCCGGATGCGTTGTCCCTGTACCTCTGACTTCATTGTCTCCATATGGTTCTGTGACCGGCCTCAGCTTGAGAAGTTTGAGGTCCTGCTGGATCATGTCCGTCCACCTCGATCTTCTGCGTTGTCCCCGCACTTCCGACTTTATTATTCTTTTGATGCTGGTATATCCTCCGCTCGCTCCGCATGGCCATACCATCTCAGTCTGGCCTCTCGTATCTTGTCAGATATACATTATACAAGCCACTTCTTCCTTTTATCGTGTGTTCTCGCCTATTTGCTTGTATTTTAAATGGACCCCGAGCCTCACGAATGGCGAGCAAACAGGCACAGCTGCATGAACGGCATACACAGCTGCATGAACAGCATACACAGCTGCATGAACAGCATACACAGCTGCATGAACAGCATACACAGCTGCATGAACAGCATACACAGCCGCATGAACAGCTTACAGGGTTTCGGAAAGATGGTTGAATGCTAATTTTATTAGTAATTTACTTCTGCCAACTGTAACCTCTTATCGAAATATCTCTGAAGCAGTGGTGTAGTGGGGCGGGAACGCGGGGGAACGCCGTTCCCGCATTTTTCCAGGGAGGGAACGCGACCCCTCACTATTTTGCAGCATTTCTGCTGAAATAAATGATTAGGCCTGTACTATCTGTACAGGTATGAAAAAGGATTAAATCATTGAATACAATATGTTAGAAATAACAAATTCCTATGTATAAATTTACATAATTACATTTATTAATTTTTTTGTTATTTTTTACATTCAACAGTTTCAAAAATAGCAGCGCTCACACTATGCAAAATTCTTGCAAGATTGAACTTTTTGCTACAGTTGCTACTTCAATTTCCAGGCGTTCTCCCACTTCATTTTTAGGACTACACCACTGCGAGTCGTGGTCCTCTTTCTGCATCTTCTCTCCGTTCTCTGAACATATCTGACTTGCTTGGCTTTCGAGTAGCGCTTTAGAAATTTCGAGTTTACGATTACGATTACGATGGTGTTATGTGCGTGCGTGAATTGCAGGTGGAGCCGTTCTGTGAACCTCGACTGTTCAATCCTTTCGGTCAAGTTTCGATGGGTCAAGTGCAGATCTTCATCGGTTTCGTTCTTCAGGCTTCCGTCCACGGAGCAGAAGAATTCCTCTGGCAGCAGACGTACGCGCCTGTCTGGGCGGGAATCATCGTAAGTAGTTAAGGAACTACAGCTTCTAGCAATACTCGCACTCAATGACCCCATGAGTCATCGGCCTCCAACTGGGCGGGAATCATCATAAGTTCAGATTGATTATTCATTAATTAAATCAATCAATTAATCAATCAATCAATCAATCAACGATTCTGTCGCCAGTGTTGAGTATTAAGTTAAAAATGCAGTAGGATACCATTTAGATACCATTCATTTTAGAATATTTTAGATACCATTCATTTTAGATGCCATTCATTTTAGATACCATTCGTTTTAGATACCATTCATTTCAGAATGTTTTAACGACATCTAACGTCTGCTGAGGCCGTTTATGTCTGTCATGTTGATATGAGTTCAAGTATAATAAACATACTTTCTACAGTTTCTATGTAATTGTCTTGTGTAGTGTTGGAAACAGCAAATTGAATTGAAATTGAATTGAATAATATTGTAGCAGCAAACGATTTTATTTAATTGTCTGTCCATTGATTTCTTCCAGCCCTGTTTGGCCGGCGTCTTCACGGCTTTGTCGCTGAAAAGCTGCGGATTGAAGCATCGGATCTGGGTAAGAATTCTACTGTCCAGATTCAATTATATCCAATTGACAGAGAAGTCAATATTTTATTAAATGTTGCATGTGCCAATATCGATTTTGTTTTTATTAAGCGCCCGTGAATAAGCTGGCATCCGCGATTTCGCTTTTGCGAACGCTGTAGAAAATTCGAGATTACGAATACGATTACGATTGGTTGCACTGAAGGCTCTTTTGTCTTAAGCGCGAACTTAACAAAGCTTTTGGATTTCATTGTTCTGTTTCTCCATAATTAAAACGTTCCACTTCTTGACTTCCTGGTTATTCTTTTCTTCGCTTCTTTGTATTTGCAGAACATGCTGTCGGTCATACTCGAGATTCTGACCATTGTTGGAAGTATAGTGGCCATTATCTTGGTGACAATCGGAATGGTTCAACACTATGAAACACTGGGATCAACACGTAAGTACTGCATGCTCAAATACAACAACAGCGATGATCAAAGGCTACATGTATATATGTATGCATGAGCATGAATGTATTTATTTATGTAACTATGTATGTATGTATCTACGCATGTACGAATTTATGTATGTATGTAGGCATAGGTGTGCCTATAAGTATATGTGCATATATGTGTGTATACGTGTGTGCGCGTGGCTACGGTACCAGTATCGTATGGTACTGTACTTTACTGTGAATGCGTGGATGCGATATGTTTTTGTGTAAGTATCTTATCAGTCCAGTATGCATTATATAGTATATCTAGATGAAATAGAACTATTAGAAGCCATTCTAACTCAGGGAGGTATAGAAAGTAGTAGGTATGTGTTCGCTCAAATCGCTCATGTACATGTATGACTGTATGTAACCACATTAACTATGTTGTCACTGCTTGAACTTACACCGATGGCTGGCCGCCATAAAACAATTGATGTATGTACAATTGTACATGTATGTGAGATCACAGAACTATGCCATTGCCTTTTGAGATAGGATGGCATTGTTTAATCCTCATCTTATCTAGATAGAGCATTATGTACGTAGGTCTTGCTCCAACTTACCTACTTGATCTTTGTCGGCCTGTGTCAAGTACTCGGACTGGTCGGTCCCTACCCTCGGCTGATAGGGAAGTGCTCTTGGTCCCGTTTGCTCGTACCTCCATCATTCAGAGTCGTGCTTTTTCTGTGGTTGGCCCGGTGGTATGGAATGCCCTCCCACTTGAGCTGCGCCTGTTCCCTAGATCCCTCTCTGACACATTCTATAAGCACTTAAAAACTGTTCTGTTTGGCCGTGCTGGAGTCGGGAGCGCCTCTGAGTAGTTTTCTTGAAGAGGCGCTATATAATACTTGAATGAATGAATGAATGAATGAATGAATGAATAATGCCTATGTAAATATGTGACTGTAAATCACTGCCTAGTGCAGAATCTTTGCTCTTACGAACAACCATATTCTAATGACCATCTCGTGTGTCTGCCTCTGCAGCCGTTATGACCCATACGGGTTTTGCGCAGCGTCTGATCGTCGCCTCCATCTTCCTCTTCTGCCTCTCGGACATCACCTGCATCATCAACATCTTCTACGCCATCGCTCTTCTCGTCCGCCTCATCATCTGCATCTGCTGCGCGAAGGCCGAGGACCAGGTCCCGATGATCACCTACGTCGAGGACGACCTTGACGAACCAGTCCTCTTCCCATCGACCGATGAGTACCAGAAGTTCCGCTTCCTCGACAAACAGAGGACCTTCGAAGACTTCAAGAACCTCAAGACGTAGACCAGTTTCGACTGTACGGTCAAGGACGTAGGTGATCGGGAGGACCTCGAGCTACTTAACGAGTACCACACAAAGGCTTTAGCGTATGAACGTCTATGAAGAATGTACGCATAGCGGGTCATTTATATAGCCCTACACAACATTGTAATTTTCAAGAGATCATATCATATACGACATGGAATATTTTTCGAAATTATTGTTAACACTATATATAACACATTGTACTTATTTATATAAAATGTAATAGGCTATGTAATTGCAATTACTATGTAATTATAATGGAATAATCTTTTATATGTATTTGTACATATCATAGGCCTATGTTGTTTATTATATTATGCACCCTGTCCGGAAAATTCCAACCCATTTTTGTAAATACGACAATAAATACTAAATATTCATCGATTTCCGAAATTGTAATCCCGACATATAATTAGCCACAAAATTCTAAATTATTAAAGGTTTCTGGTTAAAAATGTTGCCATAATGACGTCGTTAAATTGCAAAATTTTAGGCTAAAAGAAAACTATTAGAGAATGAAGGTGAACCAGAAGGACGATTTAATAAAATTTTGCAGTAAACAAAGACTTGTGGCAGGCTATAGCCTGCATGGCGAAAACATCTGGAGGAAAACCAGTTGAGGAAACAGCTGGTCGAAAAAGACAAATGATCAATAAAAAATTTAAGATATAAATTTTGACCACTTTGAACTATCAAATTGCTCCAAAGGAGTGCTCGCGTCGAAAGTTTCTTCTGAATGCATTTGCAGGACTCCGATAACAGCTTTATTTAATTTCTTTACAGTCTAGTCCCGAACGTAATTATTGTGAAAATCACTTTTCAAGAGCTCAGCATGAAACTCGGACAGAGTGGGGGAGAGGGTCAGACAGAGGTTGATAAATTCCAAGATCATGATGAACCGAAGCATCATACTTGCTTATCTTCAGCAATGTCACATCATTACATTACCGTTGTCGCACTACATCGGTAATTTATTATAAAAAAACTCATGAAATGCAATGCACTGTGAAATGGTATTTGCAATGAATGCAATCTAAACCCATGGCTGTAATCAAGTGTCTACACAGTTATACGGCGTATACTACCTCCCGAAGGCCAGGGTAGGCCTATACGCGGGTAAAAACCCGGGGTATACGCGAGTAAACCAGAGTACACGGCTGAAATAAAGAAAGGTTATCAGTTTTTTCGGACGGGTAATTAGTGGCATTTACTGAAGATTTCGGGCGGATGACTAAAAAAAGTTCGTCAGAAAATTTCGGGCCCAAAAGTGGTCGGTTTTTCTCCCGGTCACCGTGTACTCACCTCAAAATTTACCAGTAGGGCCTACAGCCCTGCCCATGGGCGGAGTTTATCAGGGGCTAGGGGGGCTAAGCCTCCCCCCAAGAAGACCCAAATTCATTTTTTTCGCCGTGTAAATGGCATCTTTTCCCGGGCTTAACCCCCCCAAGAAGGCTTTAGCCCCTCCAAGAACGGAAACCAAACTCCGCCCATGGCCCTGCCTAAACCTGATGCGATTTAAAATGTATGAAAATGTAACGTAGGGCCTAGCCGATAATGTAACCAATCTAATCTGCATGGTGGGTGCCCACCCTAATAAATTATCAGTCGAGGTTCTTTGCACTTTAGTTAGACCTAAAATCACTATTGAGCACACAGTCAGACAGCAGATCAGATAGCTTGCTGCTGCTGCTGCTGCTGCTGCTGCTGCTGCTGCTGACCATATTTGTAGTTAACAACATTTTTGTGTGAAACTGATAGTATAGGGCCTATGAAACAGGGCCTGGCTATACACCAGCCCTATAAAATATCTTACGCTGACATCTGATTTATGCGGTTTTTTCAATTCTTATATTTTGGGACTGTATGATATTACGTTTTCTTCCTACACTAGTTTGATGTATGATGTATAATATTTGAAGTACATTTGCACATATAGTCCACCTGTTAGGCCTACAGGCCTATACTAACAGTTTGAAATTTAAACAGTCATTTTAGGATTTTACTAGATATTTCTGCTAGTGATAGGCATAAAATACATGTAAGAAACTTGAACTACTGTGTGGTGTATTTTATAAGTTATATTGACTCATATGAAGGTTTGTGTGTCAGTGAGTCAGTCAGCGTATAGAAACAGAATTAATTATTTAATTAAGCGTCATTTTGAATGCGACGGACTTCACTGCTGGTTCAGCTTAGTTGTTAGCTCTGAATGATATGGTGCACGTCACTCACTGTCGGTCAGTTAGTCAATCAGTGAATCAATCAGTCAATCAATCAATTAATCAATCAATCAATCAACGACTCTGTCGCCAGTGTTGAGTATTAAGTTAAACATGCAGTAAGATACCACTTAACTATCCCTGTTACTTAAACAGTTCATTATTTTTACGTCACTATTTAAGAGCTAGACCTACCTAAAAGAACTGTGCATATACACACGTCTACATACACACATACAAACATCCAGAAGTCTGACCAAGACTATGAATAACGACAGAGACAACTGAGATGTTGACATATTTAGAAAAGCTGTTCTGACATGGAGTTTGAAATATGACTGCTATTTACAGGAGACAACAGTAAAGCTGCTTTAGATTTAGAAGCAGCAAGCATGATCCTTCGCAGCATTAGCTATGACAACAACCTAATTAACGAAACGCGTTGCTTATGCTTACAACTAAGGCAACATGAGTATAGCACTTTTAAGAACTTATAACTATAATTAGCCTACTACCAGATAAATGGCAACCGTTATCATTATAAGTACGTGAAGACAGATCTCGCATCAAACAATAGCGAGCTGTAGGCCTACGTTCAAAGCAGTGCTACATACTAATTATGTCTAACACGTAGTAGTCCCAATAAACAACAAGAATAACTTGTGCTTAATGCATCGTTGTAAGTAGATTAGGTAGTTAAGTACAACTGAAAACATATTCATCTTTTAAACTCAACAACGCTTCAAGTAGTAACGCCAAGGCCATAACCAACAAAAATAAACTTAAATCCTTCCTATCGAAATTACGACATTGCAAGTAGCGAACAACTATGAAGCACTTATTTCATATGCAATACGGCCTACTGTTCTTGGACAGATAACATATACGCCTACTAGCAAAACGACTACAAGCCCTAGCATGTAAGTGAGATTATCTAAAACTATCGCAAGTGCAACATCGCAAATTGATATATAGCATATAACAAGTATCTACAAGCCTCAGCAAATAAGTGAGATACGGTATAACCCAATATCTCTAATTAACTTAAACGCAATATTGCAAGTAGATAGTCAACACTCAACAAACAGCGTGATGAAAAAATAACTGAAATGACCCGTAATAGCTCTTAAATACACAATAATACAAAGTAGCAAACGTGTGAAACGAGTGATAATTGCTGAATACCATGTTGCAGATAGACAAACAAGTGCGTGGACATTTGAAACTGCCAACACAGACGGTAGAAAAACGAACAAATAATTATAGGCCTAGGAAATTAGTTCAAAGTACTAGCAACATAGGAGGGAGCTTAGAACAGACTCTGATTTACTGCGCTTCATTAAACTGACAGTCATGATTCTTACACGTAGGCCTACGCCCATAATTAAGCTATGCCAGCGATCTTAGCGGTCGAAAACATCGTTGTTGTGCATTTTGGTGTTACAAGCAAAGGAAAAATAGTTTTGTGTTCAGAAATAAATATTGAAAAGTGTGATACAGTGCCAGTTGAAAAAAATTGGAAAAGATTTTCCAGTTTTTCAAAATTTACCCAGGAACATTACATCAAAATGCGGAAATGGCTAATAAAAATTGAATTTTCGGGTTAGGTGTAGAATATGTGTAGAATAGCATGCTAAAAGTGCCAGACAATTCTTCAGGAGCCCTTTCTGAACACCAAGATGGCACCCAAAATGGCCGTCATTTCCCAAGGTAATTAGTTATCACTTGGAAATAGCTCATAACAAACTGCATTTTCAGAATATATAGGCCTAATGTAGTACCGTAGTATGAGTAGAATAACATACCACGAACTCAGAATATCTTTCTTTTTTATTTTTCTGCTTGTAGCAGAACAAAAATGCACGATGTTACGCTAGCTAACAGCTCTCACTATGTGAAAAGATTACGCGACGTTCACACCGTAAGCTTGTAAATCGATTGTAAAAATTATTAGTCCTACTCTAAACGTTAAATACGAACATCGGTCGTTGGATAGAAGACCTGAAACTGATGCAAGAGATAGGACAGTACAAAAGGCCTTAGCCATGATACACTCTAAAAAGGCCTTAGCCATGATACACTCTCCATGCTTTTCAATGGCCACCATCTTCTATTCCGCTTTATTTTGAATTCTGCTCCCACTCTTCTCCTTCCTTCCTTCCTTCCTTCCTTCCTTCCTTCCTTCCTTCCTTCCTTCCTTTCTTTCTTTCTTCCTTCCTTCCTTCCTTCCTTCCTTCCTTCCTTCCTTCCTTCCTTCCTTCCTTCCTTCCTTCCTTCCTTCCTTCCTTCCTTCCTTCCTTCCTTCCTTCCTTCCTTCCTTCCTTCCTTCCTTCCTTCCTTCCTTCCTTCCTTCCTTCCTTCCTTCCTTCCTTCCTTCCTTCCTTCCTTCCTTCCTTCCTTCCTTCCTTCCTTCCTTCCTTCCTTCCTTCCTTCCTCTCTCTGTGTAATTTTATCTCCCTCTCTTCCTATATTCTTCAATCTTGTTCGGTTCCACTCCATAGCTGTATCCCTGTTTCCCGCCTGATCTTCCTTCCCTCTCTGACTCACCTTCGATTCCTCTAAATCTCTCTGCTTCACTGCACCCTTCATTTCTGCCCTTCCTTTCCTCTCTTCACCACGTTCTAACCGACTGCTAGTCTCCTCTCTAGTCTGCTTAATCCCTCTTAACATTCTCCCATCTCTCTTGCACTCCATCTCTGCCTGTCTCTGTATATTTCCCTTCCCACTACCCGGTTTATTCCCAGTCCACCTTCTTTCCCTCACCAAGACCAATCTGGTAATGGCGACATATATATCCAAATCCCGCGTTTAGCTTCTGTCACAACAAGTCCACTGCAGTATCTTCGTTCCTAAAAATATAAGAGGAAACCTTAGACACAAGTCGCTGAAAAACTTAAATTGTTTTAGAGACATACATACATACATACATACATGCATACATGCATACATGCATACATGCATACATGCATACATGCATGCATGCATGCATGCATGCATGCATGCATGCATGCATGCATGCAAGCATGCATGCATGGATGGATGGATGGATGGATGGATGGATGGATGGATGGATGGATGGATGGATGGATGGATGGATGGATGGATGGATGGATGGATGGATGGATGGATGGATGGATGGATGGATGGATGGATGGATGGATGGATGGATGGATGGATGGATGGATGGATGGATGGATGGATGGATGGATGGATGGATGGATGGATGGATGGATAATTGGACGAACGGATGATGGATGGATGGATTGATATAGAGAGGGAAGGATATCCAATGCCTTACCAATCGCGTTGTCTTGTGAAATTTCGGCTATGATTTTACTGATGAAGAGCAGAATAGAAGAGAACGATGGATAGAATGGATGCGAATGTTGGAAAGACTAGCGAAGCAGCGCCGTTCAGCTTCTGTTGTGGTCCATCTAACAATACATTATACATCGTCACAATAATTGATTAGTGTCCAAATCGGTTCACGATGTTAATGCTGTTATGTGCTTATCCAGTGGCGGCGCTAGGAGGGGCTGGGGGGACTAAGCCTCCCCCTACAAGAGGCTCAGCCCCCCCTAAAAAAGGGCTTTTTTACATTGAAAAATCCACGATTTTTCGGCTGATGACTAAAAAAGGTCGTCAGAAATTTTGACGGATGAAAATGTGAAATTTTCGCCGCGAGGCTTCAGCCCCCCGCCCAACTGAAATCCTGGCGCCGCCACTGGGCTTATCCGATCAATCTTTACAGAGCTGTAAATTCTTTCGTGCACTCGCTGAGTACATTTGCTCTCTTGACCCTTTTCTAACTTCATTCCGTCGTTCGTTCGTTAATTGATTAATTCATTCATTCATTCATTTATTTATTCGCTCGATCATTCATCCAGTTTGTCAGTCGGTCGGTCAGTCAGTTTGGCGAGTAACCACTAACCAGTCAGACAGGCGGTCTCTTAGCCAGTCAATGAGTTCAGAAGCCAGTCAGTCAGCTAGTCATTCGATTGGCCAGTCAGTCAGTCAGCCACTAAGTTATTCATTTGTAGTGTAATGCAATTGTAATTAGACATTTCTATAGCGTCGCTCAAAGCCCTGGCCATTCAGTAGTGCTCCCAGTGCGATAACACCTAAAGAAAAAACAAATCTTAAGAAGAGAGAGAGAGAGAGAGAGAGATGTTGATAGTGATCCAGAAAGTAGAGTCCCACCAAGAGTGGGGAGGGAAGGGAATTCCATAACGATGGCCCAATGATGGTAAAGGATCGAGATTATGCAATAGCGGTTCTAGCTCATAAAACAAAAACATATTAGTCAATAATATTCATTCATTCCTTCATTCATTCATTCATTCATTCATTCATTCATTCATTCATTCATTCATTCATTCATTCATTCATTCATTAGATGCATTGATAAAGCGCCTCTTCAAGGGCTACTCAGAGGCGCTCCCAACCTCAGCGCGGCCAAATGAGTCACTATTAGTCAGTCTTGTGAACTGCTGACTTGCCTCTTTTGAGTTCGATTCTGTGAATGGTTTTCCCTTCGCTGTTCTCCGCCTCGAAGAAGTAGGCGCGGAAGTGTTGCGGAAAGACTCGATGGATCGTGAGGACCATCTCTTTCGATGAATCTTCACCAGGCTGGACACAAGAGAAACCACAACCAATGTGATTCGTCTATTATAGGATCGTGTAGTTTACCAAATGCTCTTAACGATCAAGATTGTAGAGAGCCAGAAGAAGTGAAGAAGAGGAGGAGGAGGAGGAGGAGGAGGAGGAGGAGAAGGAAGAGGAGAAGGATGAGAAGGAAGAGGAGGAGGAGGAAGAGGAGAATGAAGAAGAGGAGGAGGAGGAGGAGGAGGAAGAGGAAGAGGAAGTGGAAGAGCAGGAGTAGGAAGAGCAGGAAGAGGAAGAGGAAGAGGAGGAGGAAGAGGAGGAGGAGGAGGAGGAGGAAGAGGAAGAGGAGGAGGAAGAGGAGGGGAGGAAGAGGGGGAAAAGGAGTAGGAGGAGGAGGAAAAGGAGGAGGAGGAAGAAGAGGAGGAGGAGGAGGAAGAGGAAGAGAAGGAGGAGGAAGAGGAAGAGGAAGAGGAGGAGGGGAAAGAGGAGGAGGAAGAGTAGGAGGAGGAGGAGGAGGAGGAGGAGGAGGAGGGGAGGAGGAAGATAGGGAGGAAGAGGAGGAGGAGGAGAAGGAGAAGGAGGAAGATAGGAGTGGGAGGACAGGAGAGGAGAAAGGCTGAGATGGATGTCGAGTCTAGGAAGATGAATGGGAGAAGGAGGAGGAGGAGAAGGAGGAGGGTGTATAGAGGAGGACAAGGAGGAGGAGAGGTGAAGGAAATGATGGAGGAATAGGAGAAGGAAGAGGGGGAAGAGCAGGAAAGATGGGGTCGTGGTCAAAGAAGAGGAGGAGGAGGGAGAAGAAGATAAAGAAAAAATAATGAAAAGAATAAAAACAATAGGCACACGGGCACCAGGTTATTCACGAGCACATCGTCTCGCGTCAAAGGAATTATGTTCAGAGATGCGCACGTGAAGGTTCGGGTTCGGAACCCGGAGAGACCTGAGAGAGAGAGAGACAGACAGACAGACAGACAGAGAAGGAGAGATAGACAGAGTCAGAGCGAAGGAGAGGTAGTTTTAGCTGTTAAGTATCGGATTTCCACGACATCAAACGCCAGCAATAATTACAAAATAATGTTAAAATGTGTTGAATTATTTATTGGTGGTGATGGTGGTATTTGCAGTGTAACGTCACTGCATGTGTGGTAACAAAGACCATTAGCGACGTCCTCCTCCTTTATCCAGGCTTAGGACTGGCACTGGCAGAGAGCAACCAGCGGCTGAGTTTTATTGTCTTCATGCACACGGGTGTATACCTGGTGGAACACGCACCACAGCAGTCTATTACGTAAACACAGAAACGACGATCAAGTGTGGAGTCACCTTGGACTGGAAGCTGCCCTGGTAAGGTCCGTCTCCCTTTCCAGCCTCGATCGATCCGTTTCCGGTCGTATGTCTCTTCCAGTGGAACCTCGCGTGGCTGACTTCCGGTTGTGCGGATACGTTGCATCGCAGTTCGACGTTCGTCTGATGGAGTTTGACCTTGACCTCTGAAGGACACTCGAACTTTGGACGGTCTGGACAAAGAGGAAACGTTGATGGTTATAATGATGATGTTTTTTGTTATGCAGAAGGTGAGGAGAATGATGTCTGAGAGGATGGTGATGATGGCAATGAAAATGGTGATGACCAGGATAGTAATTATGACTTGAGCCATGATGATGATGATGAAGGTTGTGAGACTGAAGGAAAAGAAGAGGAGTGGAGAAAAAGGATGATGCTGAAGAAAAAGATGAAGAGGAGCAGGAGGAGGAGGGGGATAAAAACAAACAGAAGAGGAAGAGGAAGGAGAAGAAGGAGAAGAAGAAGATGATGACTAGGATAGTTACGCTATGTATCAAGTCATTAGAAAAGCGTCTTCTGAGTGTCTCATGCAAAACCTACGTGGTGGTGATGATGATGAGGAGGAGGAGGAGGAGGACGACGAGGAGGAGAATGGAAATGACGACAATCATAACGACGATGATATGAATGAAGATGACGAGGACGATATTAATGAAGAAGATGATGATGATGATGATGATGATGATGATGATGATGATGATGATGATGATGATGATGGTGGTGGTGGTGGTGGTGGTGGTGGTGGTGGTGGTGGTCGGGGTGGTGGTGGTAGTGGTGGCGACGGCAGCGGCAGCGGCGGCGGTGGTGTGGCTGTGGCGGTGGTGGTAGTAGTGGGGGATGGTGATGATGGTGATGATGATGATGATGGCAATGATGATTATGATGATGATGACGACGAAGACGACGATGATGATGAAGACGATAATAATGATGACAATAATAATGGAGTGATGATAATGATGTTGACAATGATGACGATACTGAAAGGTTAACGTGAGAGTTACTTGATGTTCTGATCGATTGATTGATTGATAATCCAATTGAATTATTGATAGATCGATGCCCAGTGGCGTAGCCAGGAATTTATGAAAGGGGGTTTGGGGGTTATATTGCCTGGCCGGATGCCCTTCCTCATGACATCAACCCAACAGTATTACAGTAAATAAAAAGGCAATAAAGTAACAAAGCGAGGCAGGGCTTTTTTAACGTGCAATTGTACACAAAATGTGCAGTTCTAAATGTATTTGTGCAGTTGTAGAAGCACTTATGTACAGTGAAAACTAGCATAAAGGTCATTGTTCCCTGATTGGAAGTAATTTACCATGGAGGATGACAAGGGAAAGAATAAGTTGTGCAGTTCTAAAATTTCCTTAAAAATAGCCCTGGAATGAGGTAAGAAAAACAATTGTAACTACAAACAATTGTTTCGTTTCCCTTATTTAAGTGAATAAATAACCTTCACAAAAACATTTTTGCTAAGCCAATGGGAAGGGTTTTAACCCCCGAACCTCCCCCACCCCCGTTATCTACGCCACTTTACATCCATGCAGATCGATAAGAATCGATGTGTTCCTTGATTCCTCGTTCTCTCCATTAACATCAGCGATGCACTTCAATTCCTTTCCGCTGAAGTCGTAGTTGATCTCGAGGGCCTTGTTCGTCATCTCAACCGTGTAGGAGAGGGGCTGGAGGTCCTTCGACGCAGAACCTCCACTTCCGGTCTTGGTCGACGTCTTCCGGAAACGATCCGTGAGGTCCCTGCTGCCGAGAAGAATCCGGACCCGTGGCTCCGGATATGCTCCGTGGACGCGGCAGGTGACCTCCCGAGCCTCGCCCTCCTTGAAGGTCACCTTGTCTCCGTCCGAGTAGAGAGCAGCGTGGCTTCCGGTTAGGTCGTTCGAAGATAGACGAACGACCTTGGCTGGCGCTGGAACACATCCGATCAAATCATCAAATCTAATCCTAATCCAATCATGTCTAATCTATGCACGTGTCTTATCTAGTAAAATCTAAACTAATCTTATTTATCTAATCTAGATCTAAGCTTAATCTTCGCAAATGCAATCTTGTCTAATCTAATCTTATCTAATCTAATCTTATCTAATCGACACTTATATCTCAATCTAACTTTGTCCGATCTAATCTGATGCCCGCAATGTAATCTTACCTAACGCTGCAGATTTTAACAGCAATTGATTAATGGGTTAATCGGTAAAAGGTCTAAACACTAAACGAACTGTCTTTGCATATCAGTTTATTTTTATAACGCACTACACATCATTATACAGATCATTTGCCTGCATAGGTCCCTCCTTACGGAATGGACTTTCACCATCAATTCGCTCTGTTATCCTCTCTGGTTGTAAGTCTTTCCTCGTCTTTCTCTCGCCTTAAAACTTACCTTTTCTCTCGAGGTTGCACGCACAGGGAGCGCTTCTGAAAGGCACTTGCTGCGAGAAGAGCTTTATCAATGGTCAGATACAATACAATATATATGACGCTGAACGATCTGTATATAATAATATATTATAATGCAATACAATATAATGTAATGTAATGCAATACAACACAAGACAATGTAATGTAATGTAATGCAATACAACACAATACAATGTAATGTAATGTAATGTAATACAATAGAATACGATATCATAAAATGCAACATGATCTAATCTAATCTGACCAATCCGAAAGATTCAATAACGCCATCATCATAGTATAGTATTACATGATTTAGGCCTACATCGACTCCTACTTCTGTCCAACTTCAAATTCCAGTAACAAAGTCGGGATCAATGGATTCGTGGCCTGAACGACCCCCTGGAGACCTCTCTGATAAATCACCTGTCACAGAATCTATTAGCAGCCGCAGCATGATAGAAAGAGAAACAGAAAGAGAGAGAGAGAGAGAGAGAGACAGACATACATACATACAGACAGACTGACATACAGACAGACAGACAGACAGAGGCAGAGACAGAAAAGGAAAAGAGACAAACAGGCAGAGACAGAAAAAAAGAGAGAGACAAACAGGCAGTGACAGACAGAGACAGACAGACAGACAGACAGACAACAACAGAGACAGAAAGAGAGAGAGAGAGACAAACAGACACACAGAGCAAAACATTGTCGAGGACAATACATTGGAGAACAAGAACCATCGATTATTACGTAATTTCATGGAATTGGGATCTTATTATAATAATTGGTCCTTAGATGGTTGCGGTCGAAAAGTTATATTGAATTATTTATTGTCAATATGAAATCACGTTTGTCTCATTTGATCCAATCTCTTAAAATCATAATTTTTTAGTCTTGTCCGTCCACATCTGGTCTAATAAATCCATCATCCACTCATCCATTCATCCATCCATTCACCCACACACCCACCCATCCATCCATCCATCCATCCATCCATCCATCCATCCATCCATCCACACATCCATCCATCTACACACCCACCTCCATCTAATCGACCATCCATCCATTCACCCACACACACCCATCCATCCATCCATCCATACATCCATCATCCATCCATCCATTCATCCATTTACCCACCCACCCATCTATCTACACACCCACCTACACACCCACCTTTCCATCCAGCCACCTACATACATCTACAGCGTATAAGTCCGTCGATTTCTTTAGCGCTACAATACAACCGCTGTGCTACAATTATTGAACTGAAATAATTCTTTGGCTAACAATGAACGACCAGAGGTCGAAAAATTTCGATGTGATTGGTCGGCAGCTGACATCCGATCTCTCCCGAATCAGACGTCTGTAGACCTGACAGCAAATAACAAGCAGCGGAAATCTATACTAGAGTCAGCACATAAATAGATAATCATGCCCATGATGCATTGCGACTAACTGATTGCGTGATGGGCGAGTAATTAAATTTAACAAAGCACGCAGGTCGGCGAGAAAAAGTAGCGTAATCGATACAGTTGAGCCGGTGAATAAGCTGGTCTCCGTGACGTTGCTTTTGTGGACGCTGAGAAATTCTCGAAGATTTACATTACATTACATTTACATGTACATGTACACAGTAAGTAATTAAATAATCCCTAATTGCGCTGGTTCAAAAGCAGTCTCCCGAACCACTTAAACTCCGTGTTATGTAATTGTGTTTTGCTATTTTATTTACATAATTTTATTGTAGGCTATGCGTTGAATTGATTTGACGACTATTGAAGGAGTAAAGCTAACCAGAGAGCCATGGTGAATATGAAGTGCTAGCGGTTTGATTTTCTTGGCCTCGGCTTATAAGGGCTGGAGACCAGTCCTCACCATCGCCGTCTTAGCGTCCCACGGTCGCTGTAGACTATTCATAGGGAATTTCAGCCACTAACTCTCCTTTGGTCAGTGGCGTAGACAAGGGGGTTTCGGGGGTTAACCCTCCCACCCCATTGGCCTAGGAAAAACGTTTTTAAAAAGGTTATTTGTCCACTTAAATGTAAATAAGAAAAACAAAACAATTACTACAAGCAACTGTTTTGTTTTTCTTATTTAATCTAAGTAGATAAATAACCTTTAAAAATCTTTTTTTGCTAGACCAATGGCGGGGCGGTTTAACCTCCGAAACCCCTTGTCTACGCCACTGGTGAGGTAGCTATGAGAACATCCTAATGTCAGGGATAATGATATAGAACTAATAAATAAATGTGATATTATTGTAAGCAAAGGTATTCTGGATGAGGCTGCTTATTTGCTTTTGCTGTTGATTAATGATTAATGATGATGATGACGTTATCAGTGTGATCGGTGGTCATCCAACGCTCCTACGAAATTGCTTTGATAAATCACCAGCCACTGAATCTGATCAGCAGCATCAGCAGCAGCAGCAGCAGCAGTGACAGCAACGGCAGCACCATCAGCAACAGCAATAGCAGGAACAGCATCAGCAGCAGCAGCAGCATCAGCATCAGCAGTCCCCAGCAGCAACAGCGGCAGCAGCAGTAGCAAGAGCATAAGGACAAAACATTCGAGAAGAGAAGCCCCCATTACAACTTAATGCCCTGGGATCGGAGTCTAACCTTAATCGGTCAATAAATTACAATGATGATGATGAGAATGATGATGGTGTTGGAACGGTAATATGGTGGTGTGATGATGATGATGATGATGATGATGATGGTGATGGTGATGATGATGATGATGATGATGATGATGATGATGATGACGGTGACGGTGACGGTGACGGTGACGGTGATGATGACGATGACGATGACGACGACGACGACGACGACGGTGACGGTGACGGTGATGGTGATGATGATGATGATGATGATGACGACGACGACGACGATGATGATGATGAATGATGATGACGAAGATGATGATGACAGTGATAACTTTGGCGTCGATGATGAGTAAAGAGCTTGAAGGGGCGCTATAGAAATGGCGAAAACACAAATAAATCAACAAATACTAAAGTGATGATTACACAGCCAATTACGATACAGTTGATAATGAAGAAGACGGTGGTGGTGGTGGTGGTGGTGGTGGTGGTGGTTGTGATGACGACGACGATGATAATGATGATGATGATGACGACGACGACGTCGATGATGATAGTGGCGATTATGTTGTTTGCGACGATGAAGAAGAAACAACAGAGTGACCAGAACAACCAAAGACCTGTATAATAATCGGTTATCAAGGTCCAGAGTCCTTCCAATGTCAGTGTCATCACTCCGCTCTATCCCAAGCGTCCTCAAACATACCTGTGATAGTTAACGTGAAGCGGTACTTGGCATTTCTCTGAACGACCTGCTCGTTGACCTGGTACCGATTGATCGCCTTAAACTCGTGGCTGAGTTGTGTGTTGGTGGCAATCTCCTTCTCTTCCGCCCCTGCACTACCACCTCCTTTTCCACTTCCGTTTCCAGTCCTCTTAATCCAGGCCATCTTGACGGGACTGTCGAGGTCCGTGGTCACATCGCAGACGATTTCCACGCGACCAGATTCACGGATCGTGGTGGTCGAGGGAGAGACTCGGAGGTTCATCGAGTACTGACCCAACGCTACGTTGACAGAAGACATTCAACAAACACAACTGAGTAACATGTAAATTAGAGTAACGCATGCAATAGAACCATTGCTAGTGAATACTATAATTATTATGATGCGATACAATCGATGCATTTCAACGATACACGAGAAAGCACAATATTATTATAATGCGATGTGTCTGCCCTATGTATGTCATTATGTATTTATGTCATTATGTAGGCTATGTTTTGTATGTCATTATGTATGTATGTCATTATGTAGGCTATGTTTTGTATGTAGGTACATATGCATGTGTGTATGTATGTATGTCTGTTTTGTATGTATGTTTTGTATGTATGTATGTACGTATGTATGTATGTCTGTTTTGTATGTATGTTTTGTATGTATGTATGTATGTATGTATGTATGTATGTATGTATGTATGTATGTATGTATGTATGTATGTATGTATGTATGTACGTATGTACGTATGTACGTATGTATGTATGCATGTATGTATGCATGCATGTATGCATGTATGTATGCATGTATGCATGCATGCATGAACATGTATTATGACACACTTTCACTTTTAGTTTAACTTCCTGAGTCATACATTCCTGAGTCTTACAGTTACGCGTAAAACACTGCACCACGGTTTTATCATGGACCGTGGCAGAAAATTGCTTATGAATATTCTAATGGATCTACAATACATTGTAAGAAACTTGGCACCGAGCGGCGATACATAGCAAACTCATTATCTGGCCATAGTGAAATATAAATCAAGGAAAATCCGTCCCCTGTCTAATGTATCTATTTTTTTCTAACTCATAGACGTCTACAATTTTTATAGCGGCTGCATGGCATCAACCTTACTCATCTATCAATGAATCGATCGGGTTAAATCCTTCACCACCGCCTCCGCTTTGAATGGTGCCATTCCATTTATGGCGCAGGTTCTTTATACCTCCAACATGTCTTCTCTTTTCCTCGTTAGGAATCATTTCCAAAGAAACGATGTCGTAAATTTGCCACAAATAGCAGGGACGTCATTTGGGGAGGGCAGGGGGGGGGCATTTGCCCCCCCCTGATTTTGAGAAAAAAACTATTTTTTATGTGTTTATCTGTGCATTTTGTCATTTATGTCAGAACTTTGCACACAGTGGTTTCCTAGAGTGATAGAATTTAAACTCCCAAGAGAATGAATGGATCTCGTGTGCTAAATTTGAAAATAGCTAAAATTGCAGCGCACCCCTAGAGAGGTCAACAATGTACAAGTCAGGGCCGTAAATCCTGATGATGAAAGGGATGGAGCTTCCTCCCTATCTATACCGAGGTCCATGCTGTACATCTTAAACCGGCGAACGGCGGCGAAAGGCTGACTTTGACCCTAAATGGAGGGTCAGCAAGCTATAGGCGACTGTCTCGCAGTATGATATATAGCGAGCATTGTGGACACCGATACTGGAAACCTTAGCCTGCTCTGGGCCCGATTCCACTGAAAACAGATGTCGTTGACAGATCTGATATGCCGAAGCCGGAGTATATATATATAGAGTTGGTCTGGGAGGAATGTGACGACTAATTTATCAGACTGGACGCATTAAGTGTTAGGGGATAGGAAAATTAAGGCAGCTGCATAACGTGTTGGATATTATATATATATATATATATAATATATATATATATATAGACACATATATTATTATATATATTTGTGCGTCAGTAGGCTACATAGTATTCTGCGTGAGCTTTGAGAGTGGGAGTAGACACCTAAGAATAGTTATATAGTATGTTAGTCACGGGTGCGAGGCCTGGGTGATAACGAAATACATCGAACAAAGACTTATGGCCTTCGAAAGAAAGTGCTACAGGAAAATACTAAGAATAGGGTGGATGCAGAAGGTAAACAACACAGAACTATACAAGCGAGTGCAGCTAAAGGAAAACATCATGCAGAAGCTGATCAGAAGGAAACTAGGACTGTTCGGGCACATCTGCAGAATGGATAACAGCAGGAAGATCAAAGCACTGATGTTCGGACGAATGGACGGGACAAATAAGAGAGGAAGGCCGCATAGGGAATGGCTCGACGACGTATCCGACTGGGGCAAAACCTCGCTTCAGGAGCTGAGCAGAGCGACGCTGGATAGGAGAAAATGGAAGGACCTGGTGAAGAAGGCATCGGACACCTACGGGCGTTGAGCCCACGCTTGTTGATGATGATGATGATGTTAGTCACAGAACCAAGATCAGTTCATTTCGAGACCTCTTATTGAAGTGTCTATAGAGGATTATTAGTGAATGTCAAATAAGTTAAATTGATAAATCATAGCCTACAGAGGGTGCTCTGCTTTGCCTTTTAAGTTCTTTTCTGCTTGTTTCCAAGTCACAGTAGGCCTAGTCGCTAGCAGCTGTATAAAGGTGTGATGGTAAGTACAAGTCACTCTGTTTTTCTCACATGGCCTGAATCGGGACCGCCTCTGAGTAAGAATCTTGAAGGGCGCTATATAAAAAGACAGATATTGATTGATTGAATCATTGAACGAGATAAACAGTGCAAGTGCAAACGACTACAACTGCTTATAACAGAGAGAGAAAGAGAGAGAGAGAGATTTATATGTCATTGCATAACTGTAGGCTATAATGTAACCGGATGCGTTCTGTCAGGCTGTCAATCCGATTAATTTTTGTTCAGTAAAGAATATTATTATAATTACGCAGACAATACTGACGCACAAATATATATATATATATATATATATATATATGCTAAATACGAAGCATAAGCTAGGTAAGTTTTGCCCCCCCCTGAAAAAAACTGAAATGACGTCCCTGACAAATAGTCTTACGACCTTCTTTCAAATGACCTTTGCTGCTCCGAAGAAGATTCAAGATCACCATGAAGTCAATGTCACGGCAAAGCACTCAACGCCCAAGAATCATTAGAGGCGGGCGGTTGCTAGGCGACCGGGTCCAGCAATATTTCCATATAGATGCGTCGTCGGCGGCGGACCAATGTTTGGAGAGATGCCACGTGTACAGCACGTGACACAGGAAGCAGACGACGACGACGACGACGACGACGACGACGACGACGACAGGGTTTTGTTATGATGACCTTGGGGATTATAGCCGAGTGCAGAAACGGCCGTAGACAATTTTCCCAAGTAATGCAAATGTTGACCTAATTGTTTTGCTGTAGGTTTAGATGCATAGGCTACGTAGTGCAATTAGGCCTAACTTCATATTTATGCGCGCATATAAAAGCTCAGTATATAAATTGTGTGTGTATGTGGGTCAGTGTGTGTGTGTGTGTGTGTGCGTGTGTGTGAGTGTGTGAGTGTGTGAGTGTGTGAGTGTGTGAGTGTGTGTGTGTGTGTGTGTGTGTGTATGTGTGTGTGTGTGTGTGTGTGTGTGTGTGTGTGTGTGTGTGTGTGTGTGTGTGTGTGTGTGTGTGTGTGTGAGTGGGTGTTTTTTTATAGAGCGCATTTTGGGAATCTCTGAAGAGCGCTGAAAATATAAATATATGCATTCTACTTAGTTAATTCAATCTACATTTAATCTGCTATCGATATTTATTTATTTCTATTATAGGTCTACCTGAATTAAATTACAATCAATTTATGTTATATTCTATCTACATGTATATTTAATTTAATCAATAGGCCTATATAATATATATTTTATATATATATATATATATATATATATATATATATATATATATATATATATATATGTATCGAAAGGCATTACCCAATTGCTCTCCTATAAATCAGGTCAATTTTAATCATGTAGATATCGACAAGATAAACTCGCTCAGATAGATAGACATTAGAGATGATTAGACTGTCCGCCATTATAGGTCATTAGGCCTAAGTGAATATAAATCATAGAATCTGAAAAAGAGGATGAAAGTTGATAATCTGCTGCAGACCTAAATAGTAACTGCGAATAAATTGAGATGATAATGTATAAACGTAAATATGAATGCAAATGCAAAATTCGTGATTATAAATAAAGAAAATGTTTCCACTCGACGACAGACAGACAGACACACACGCGCGCAGACACACACGCAAACACAGACACAAACACACACGCACACGCAAACACAGGCATACAAACACATACCTACACAAACACACACAGCCAAGCACAAACACAAGCATATACACAGACAGACAACATGTTTTTTGTATAGATTTTTTTCAAAATGGCGGCTTCATGCATAATATTCCGTGCTTGAGTACTGTTGGTGAGAGGACAGAAGGCAGTCTAGGCAGATATGTTTACTCTCTGGTCGACCGTATACTTTAGGACAGATGAGCTTCACACTTCAGGGCTGGTATGCACAGGACACAGCATAAGGTAATCACATATAGTGCCTAAACGCTGCTTTGCAATTCCCTATATAGTCATTGGAATGTATCCATATGCACGAGAAAAAATAGCAACGAGAATAACTAAGCTACACATTCCTTGCACCCGACGATGCATGACGCTTGCTCTTCCCCCCAATTCAATGGGTTATAGCTGAGCGCGCATGCGTGAAAGATATTTATATGCGGTCGGTGCAGCGTGGGGTAAACAGATTCAGACCTAAAGACGGGCCCCAGGGAAATGTCGACGGCTGCCTATTGTTCGCGCTGTCCAGCTAACGTCGGCCGTCTATTGTTCACAATGGGAGTAGCCGGCGTACTCCTTCCTCGGAATTGGAATAACGTTATACCTAGTTTTATTCGCTAATCTCAAGCCGTGCATACGGAAATAACCCAGTATTCCTGTATAGGCCAGATTTAAGCCAAATATACGAGTTATACCCTCATGTGCATACGGGCCCAGATGATGATCCCAATAATTCTCTTTTACGCCTGGTTTCGCTGAAGGTCGTATATAAGGTCATTTCCAATTTCTCACTGAATTGACTATGTATGGCTTACGTCACGTGGAGGTCACGTGTGGGTTAATCTGCGGCGCTGAATGGCGCCTCGTAAATTTGGTCGCGTGCAGAACAGATGAGGATAAGGAGGAGGAGAGGGAGGAGGAGGAGAAAGAGGAGGAAGGTGAATGCTTGAAGAAGAGTAGGATGGAGAAGGGAGAGGAGAGGAGGAGCCTCCGAGGAGGAAGGAGTAGGTGGAGGCTGAAGGAGGAGGAGGAGGAGGAGGAGGAGGAGGAAGAGGAGGTGGAACAGAAAGGTTGAGGAGGCGGGGAGAAGGAGAAGGAGGAGGAGAAGGAAGAGAAGGAGGAGGAGGAACAGGAGAATGGAAGAGGAGGAGGATGGAAGAGGAAGCGGAGGAAGAGGAAGAGGAGAAAGGGGAAAGAGAAGGAGGAAGTGGATGACGAGGAGGAGGAGAAGATGGAGGAGGAGGGGAAGCGGAGAAAGGGGAGGAGGCGGAGGAGGAGTAGGAGCCGGAGAAGGATGAGTAGGTGGAAAATGGAGGAGGAAGGGAAGGAGGGGAGGGGAAGAAAAGGAAGAGGAGGAGGATGGAGGAAGATGAGCAGGAGGATGGAAGAGGAGGAGCAGACGGAGAAGGATGGAGCGATCGATTTGTTTGGTTGTCGGTCAACTGCTGAGACGCAGACGACGACGTTTTACGCGCTGACTACAATATGGACTATTCGCATTTCCTCTCCCTCTCTCTTTGTTTCTGCCCGTCCGTCCATCCGCCTACAGGTCTGTCCGTCTGTCTGTCTCCTCCCTCTCTGTCTCCCTGTCACGTCCCTCCCTCCCTCCCTCCTTCCCTCCCTCCGTCCCTCCCTCCCTCTCTTCCTCCCACCTCCCTCCCTATTTCCCTTCCTCCCTCCCCCCTCTCTCTCTATCTCTCTCCCCCTCTCTCTCCCTCTCTCTCCCTCTCTCTCTCTCTTTCTCACTCTCTCTGTATCTCTCTTTCTCTGTCTCTCTGTCTGTCTGTTTCTATCTCTGTTTTTCTCTCTCTCTGTCTGTCTCTAATTGTCTCTCTGTCTTTCTGTCTGTCTGTCTGTCTATCTCTCTAACACTGCCTTTTTTGTAAGTCAGTCTGCCTCTCTATCTGTCTGCGTGTCTATTTATCTATCTTTCTGTATGTCTATCTGCCTATCTATCTATCTATCTATCTATCTATCTATCTGTCTGTCTGTCTGTCTGTCTGTCTATCTATCTATCTATCTATCTATCTATCTATCTATCTATCTATCTATCTAATCTGTCTGTCTGTCTGTCTGTCTATCTATCTATCTATCTATCTATCTATCTATCTATCTATCTATCTATCTATCTATCTATCTATCTATCTATCTATCTATCTATCTATCTATCTATCTATCTATCTAGCTGGCTAGATAGTTATATAGCTAGATAGCTATAGCTACCTGTCTATCTATCTATCCGGGTCTGTTCTCCTTATCATTCTATATCTCTATCTCTCTGTCTCTTGTCTGTCTGTCAGACAGACAGACAAGAAACAGTCATTCTATCTTTCTGTCTGTCTGTCTGTTTGTTTGTCTGTCTGTCCCTCTTTGTCTCCATGAATCCACATGCCTGCCAACGCTCTCTACCTCCTTATGTTCCTTTTGAAAATGAAATGTATGGGTTTAACGACTCTTTTCCATTACGAAGATGATATCAGCGTCGACTCCACGTTTATATTGCGACCGAGCAACCCGCAGTATGTAAAGATCCGACCGGGGAATCGAACCCGCGTCGCCGGCGCGGCGAGCGGGCTACAACCCACTCGGCCACCCAGGATCCTCATTTATGTTCCTTTTGTTTCTCTACTGTCCTATATACGCCATTCCGAGCACTCTCTGACCTCTGACTGCCTGTGTACCTCTCTGTTTGTGTGTCTATCTGTCCGTCCGTGTGTCTATCTGTCTCTCTATGTCCCTACCTGCATGCGTACCTTTTAATCGATTACTCGCAGCTATGCTGTGAATGAATCATGATTTTGAGAATCGAATTTGAGATTCGAAGTTTTAAGCAATCACAGCAACAGTTACTGTAGACTCAAGTTCAGTTCCATCGTTACAGGCTTCACACGATTTGCCACAGAAGCAGGTATAACTTATTAGAAGTTGATTAATCGGATCAGTGATCATCAGGCGATTTATAAATAATAGATTTATTACGTAGAAGATGATGGTTTAGTAGAAAACGATCAGATGGAAGAAATTGGCTAAGTAGGTGATGATTATAAATTAGGAGATTCTCTATTAGAGCCACCGGTCCCTCAATCTGGAAAAAAATCGTTCTAGAAGTCAGGCAATCTCCATCATTATCATTATTTAAGAAAAAGTTGCGCTCTCACCTAGTCGGTAATAGCAACAATGTGTTATGAAGTATCATAATGATGGTCTATTTAAGCCACTTGCGCATAGTTGTTTTGCACTTACTAATCTTTACTCTTTCTTATTTAGTTAAGAGTTTACATTTTTTTCTTATTTAGTTAAGATATCTGAAGTATAGTTGTAATCATTGTAATCATTCACCTCTTAATTAATAGCAATAGTCGGCCGATCCATCTTTTTGTTTCACAAGTAGGCCTACGTAGGTGTCCCTATTAGCGGGGTCTGTGATCCCTTCAGGGTCCATTCTTGTGACCATTCCCATTTGAATATGTGACTTGTATTTTTTTGGGCTGTAAAAAGTGATTGGTTACAAAATAAAATGATTTGATTTGATTCTTTTTATTCATTAGAAGATGATTAGATGAATAGAAGATTTTTATTTTAATAGAAGAAATTGGTTTAGGCCTATTAGAAGATAGTTTATTTGCAGGTGATGAGATAGAACAAGATGGTTTATTAGAACTTAGAAGACAATGGTTTGTTAGAAGACAATGGTTTATTAACATAAAATGGTTTATTAGCATAAAATGGGTTATTAGCATAGAATGGTTTATTAGCATAAAATAGTTTATTAGCATAAAATGGTTTATTAGCATAAACTGGTTTATTAGCATAAAATGGTTTATTAGCATAAAATGGTTTATTAGCATAAAATAGTTTATTAGAAGACAATGGTTTATTAGCATAAAATGGTTTATTAGCATAAAATGGCTTATTAGCATAAAATTGGTTATAAGCATAAAATGGTTTATAAGCATAAAATGGTTTATTAGCATAAAATAATTTATTATCAAAAAATGGTTTATTAGCATAAAATGGTTTATTAGCATAAAATAGTTTACTAGCATAAAATGGGTTATTAGCATAAACTGGTTTATTAGCATAAAATGGTTTATTAGCATAAAATGGTTTATTAGCATAAAATAGTTTATTAGCATAAAATGGTTTATTAGCATAAGATGGTTTATTAGCATAAACTGGTTTATTAGCATAAAATGGTTTATTAGCATAAAATGGGTTATTAGCATAAATGTTTTATTAGCATAAAATGGGTTATTAGCATAAAATGGTTTATTAGCATAAAATTGGTTATTAGCATAAAATGGTTTATTAGCATAAAATGTTTTATTAGCATAAAATGGGTTATTAGCATAAAATGGTTTATTAGCATAAAATGATTTTTAAAGGTAGATTTATTAGAAAGTTATATTTTTAGCAGCAACTGATTCATTGCAAGCAGGTGATCAAACTATAGGTAGTCAAAAGCCTCGATGATTAATTTGAATCAGATGATTTATTGGAAGCAGATAATTTATTGGAAGCAGATGATTTATTGGAAGCAGATAATTTATTGGAAGCAGATAATTTATTGGAAGCAGATAATTTATTGGAACCAGATAATTTATTGGAAGCAGATGATTTATTGGAAGCAGATAATTTATTGGAACCAGATAATTTATTGGAAGCAGATAATTTATTGGAAGCAGATAATTTATTGGAAGCAGATAATTTATTGGAAGCAGATGATTTATTGGAAGCAGATAATTTATTGGAAGCAGATAATTTATTGGAAGCAGATAATTTATTGGAAGCAGATAATTTATTGGAACCAGATAATTTATTGGAAGCAGATAATTTATTGGAAGCAGATAATTTATTGGAACCAGATAATTTATTGGAAGCAGATAATTTATTGGAATCATATAATTTATTGGAAGCAGATAATTTATTGGAAGCATGCAGATTATTAAACTTTAATTCTGCCTTTTTATGCTGAAACGCTGACTGTGTGAACTTCAAAAAGGCGTATTGCTTGAGAGTTTTGCAAAACGGGTTCGTATACAATTGAAGTTAGCTACAAAGGTCATGCATGGACAATGGTTCACTGCGGAAATAGAAATTAAGCAGAATGAACGCTGTTGACACAGTTTTCCTCTGCATGACATAGGCCTACTGTAACGCGCGCATTGAACTTAAACAACGAGAGCTGAACTGAAGTCAGTCAATAATATTTAATTCGGCGTCAACCAGATTTTTGTCTGAGCGCACACGCAGCACAGGAAGAGCAGATTCAGCGATGACAGCAGAGTAGGAAGCACCAGTGCGAACCGATTCAGCACCGATGGTCGAGAATCAGCTTATATATATATAGGCCTATATATATATGCATTTCTAATGACACCGTATATATATACATATATACATACATATATATATGTGTATGTATATATGTGTATGTATATATATGCAAAGCTTATTATATATATATATATATATACAGGGTGAGAATTGCCGGGGGGGTTGGGGGGTTTCGACCCCCCAGTCTTTCTTACAGCCCCATGTTAAAGTTTGTTTTTTACACCCCAATTCCAAGTGGATAATGGTCCAACCCCCCCAGTTATTTTTCCACAATTCTCACACTGTATATATATATATATATATATATATATATATATATATATATACGCGCAGCAATTAGATTAATAGACTGAGCGAAGGCAAAAAAATCAATAGCATCGCCAGGCATCTACAGTCACGGGTCCTAGCAAAACAACTACACATAATATATAAAATAATGTTCACAGCGATAATTGCTTAGTCATGCATATTATGCAGAAGAATAC
>OX457042.1:31249115-31436615 GCA_949752735.1 Lumbricus terrestris
TCAGAACACATGATTTCAAAACTTACCAAAAACTCTTCGAAATTAAAATCAGTTATAATAGAGTCCAGTGAGATTGTGCAAACAGCCAAACCATCCACAAGTGTTTAACTCTGCACTGCATTTCTGCCTATTGGTCATCTCATTCCTGGGTTAGCCCCTTGTGGCTTTCAACTGGGTCTATGCTCCTCCTCCTCCTCCTTGTCTTCCTCCTCCTCCTACTTCTCTCCCACCTTATTCTCCCCCTCCTCCTCTTCCTCTTCCTCAACCTCCTAACATACGGGCATGCAGACATATAAACATAAAGCCTAGACGTCTAAATAGTCTAAGATAGACACACATAATGACGGGCAAACGGAAAGACATTTAGACGGACAGATAGACATGCATACGGACGGTGAGAACAACAGACGGGTGGACGGACAAGCAGATAGCCAAACGCACATACATACGCAGGAATAAATGCACAAACATACTTGTTGCTAGGACTTACGCACAGTCGCAGAAGCAGACTGTCATCGATACAGGGAGAAAGACATTCAGATGTACAAAGCCACAAACCAATAGGCAGTGCAAGACATAATGACACTCTGATAATATTATACAGATCTCCTCTATCTTGGCTAACGGTGGATCAGCGCATTATCACAGTATGACGCTAATAGCGTTTAGGCGACCTCAGCTGATTGGCAGCACTGGACTTTTCGACCGGCCAAGACAGAGGAGAGGAGCACTGTTGTGGAAGGGCGGTTGGCGCTGATAGATCCCTCACAGAACTTCAGGCAGACACCTCTAACACCACGAAACTGGCAGCGTAGTCTATGCAATTTGCTCCCCCAGGAGGGCGGCTGTCGTAGTGTCGTAGGCTAATCACTTTGTAGAATTCCGATGCTTGTAGTTCAGGGATACACAAACTGACGTTCCCATAAGCCTATATTTTAATACCATGTTACTTATTCGATGCATCATCCTATCTTGCATAATTCCAGTGCTGCAATCAAAATAATTTTATGACTTCCTTTAATGCTACGCACCACGGCATATTTATCCTGTTTATAAGAAACTTTATTATAATTATTTTATTATAAACTAGCTGGGGTTCCAGGCGTTGCCCGGGATATTTAGGATTCGACCCCTCCCGGCCATAGCCACACCACACCACGCCCCACCCCATCCCACTCCCATCCCACAACACCCCACCACACTCCGACATCCACCGGTACGCCACCCGTGAAATCCCCCACACCTCACCCCATCCCATCCCAAGCCCCCATCCCTCAACACCCCACCACACTCCGACCTTCACCGCCACCCATGAAATTTCCCCACCTCACTACTCACCCCCACCCCTCCACCCACCACCCACCGCTCGACCATTTTCTCAGCCCCCTCGACCCCACCTTAACCCCTCCACTCACCCAGTCCACCCCACCCAATCCCACCCCACCTGACTCCCAACTCCACCGGTACGCCACCCGTGAAATTAGGGTTTTCGTGAAAATTTCCCACATCTTCAATCCACCCCACCTCTACACCCCTCCCCACAACACTCCACCGCACTCCGGCCTCCACCGGTACGCCAGCCGTCAAATTTGGGTTTTCGGAAAAATCCCTCACCTCCACCCACCCCCATCCTCACCCCACTCACCACACCACATTCCGACCTCGACCGGTACACCACCCGTGAAATTTCGTATTTCGGGGAAAAATTCTTTCCCACCGGCCCCACGCCCCCCTGCCTCACCCTGCCCTTGCAGACCGAGGTGTGGGCTGAGTAGAAGCGAGGTGTCCCGCGTAAAAATCCGTCTTACTGTGAATGTGAAACTATGGGAAGGGAATGGAAATTTATAGCAAAAATTATAGTTTTCGCAACCCCCACCGTGGCTCCCATGGTGGTAGAGTTTCGCCAACCACTACACCAGGTGACTCTGATGGCCCTCTGTCTAGGTACAAAGTTTTATAGAAATTGCCGAAAAAAGTGAAATTTTGGGAGGTTTCGCACCCACCCTGCCCCCATGGTGGTAGAGAATCGCCAACATCTCGTTGGGGTGTCTCAAGCCGAGACCCGCATGGGTGGGGTGGAGGTGGGCGGGGTGGGCGTGAAGCGGGGGGATATTTTTTCTAAAACCGAAATTTCACGGGTGGCGTACCGGTCGAGGTCGGAGTGTGGTGTGGTGTGGCGGGGTGGCGGGTGGGGATGTGGGGAGAGGGTGGGTGGAACAGAGGGGTGGGAGTGGGGTGGGTGGGGGGTGTGGGGGAAGGGGAGGTGGGGTGGGGTTTGGAAGGAGTTGTGTGGCGGTGGTGTGAGGTGAGGTCGGGTGGGTGGGGAGGGGTGGGGTCGGGTGGGTGGGGAGGGGTAGGGTGTGGGGGAGTGTGTGGGGAGGGGTGTGGTGTGGGGGTAGGGTAGAGGGTGGGGTTGTGGCAGGGAAGAGAGGTGGAGAAGGGTGTGGGGCATGGAGGATTGGGGGTGGAGGGATTGGGGGAGATTTTTTCCGAAAATCCAAATTTTGCTGGTGGCTTACCGGCGGAGGTCGGTGTGTGGTGGGGTGTTGTGGGGTGGGGTGGGATGGGGTGGGGTGTTTTGAGGTTGTGGCCAGGAGCAGGTCGTATCCAAAATTTCCCGGGTATCCCAGCTGGTATGATTATTATTATTTCTTAATATTTATTTATTAATATAGTATAATTATGATGCTATCATATTACAATGAGTATACATGTAAATTACTGTATATTTTTGTACAAATACAATTTTTGCCCAGCTTAGAGCATAGATGACATCGCCTCCAGAAACATTTGGCATAATCATGATAATTTTTAATTTGTATTACATGAACTGTTATAATATACTGCGATATTATATACTATTTATGTGATCATAATGTGATTATTTACTATTACAATATACGATACAAATCTTACATTCTTGTTACAATGAGCATAACTAACTGAAAATATTTGTACAAATGCTATTTTTGAACAACTAAATTGCTTCTCTACTTGTTTTCAAATTTCAAACTGCCAAATTTCAAATGTTTTGGCCTTTGAACACATAGTAAAACAACATCATTACTGCAAGGCTTCCAAATTTTGGTATCTGTAGTTTATTAGTTCTCAATTTGTTGGTTTTTGAGTCATTTGTTATGAATTCCGCATTGTATCCTGGTCAGCAATTCAGGATCATCTTGGGAAACAGGGATGAGCTAAACCAGTGTTGAAAAGTTAGCTTAAATAGTCTAATATTATTATACTCAGGTCTGTAGTCATTCATTATAGTAATCCAGCAACAGCAGAACTGAGTCTCTGAAAGAAAGTATTGGATGGACGGGTCCAAATTTGACGAGGGCCTATGACAACAGAGGTTGTTTACCTCGACAGAAATTTGTTTGACATAATTATTTATTACAGCACTTGAGAGAAATTATTATTGTAATTAATATATATATATATATATATATATATATATACTAGCCGTGGTACCCGGCGTTGCCCGGAAAATTTAGGATACGACCCGCTCCCGGCCACAACCTCCCCACCACATCCCACTCCACCCCACAACACCACACTCCGACCGCCACCGGTACGCCACCCGTGAAATTTTGGTTTTCGGAAAAATTACGCCCCGACTGCAACCCCAACCCCCACCCCATCCCATCCCAACCCACACTCCCCCACACCCACTCCCACCCTCCCACCATCATCCAGCCCCATTCCACCCATCCCCCACCCGCCACCCCCGACCACACCACGTCACACTAAACACCGACCTCCACAGGTACGCCAGCCGTGAAATTTGTGTATTCGAAAAAATTCCTCCCACCACCATCCCCACCCTCCAGCCCACCGAATCCTACCCCACCCACCACACCACACTCCGACCTCGACCGGTACGCCACCCGTGAAATTTTGGTTTTCGGAAAAATTACCCCCCGACTGCAACCCCAACCCCCACCCCATCCCATCCCAACCCACACTCCCCCACACCCACTCCCACCCTCTCCACCATCATCCAGCCCCATTCCACCCATCCCCCACCCGCCACCCCCGACCACACCACGTCACACTAAACACCGACCTCCACAGGTACGCCAGCCGTGAAATTTGTGTATTCGAAAAAATTCCTCCCACCACCATCCCCACCCTCCAGCCCACCGAATCCTACCCCACCCACCACACCACACTCCGACCTCGACCGGTACGCCACTCGTGAAATTTCTGTTTTCGGAAAAATTTCTTCCCAACCGCCCTTACGCCCCCACCTCAACCCATGCCCCACCCGGTCCCTGCAAACGCAACAAAAAAAGTAACAAAAACAATTTTTCTCATCTCAAATAATTGGTATAAATTAGCCTTGATATTGCCAGATGATCATTATTATTACTATTTAAAAAGAAACAGGGTACCAGCGTAGCCGCGCGTCACTGAGAAGTCACTTAGCAAGATGACAATCAAATTGGCAAATAAGGAATCTGTCAGATTAATCAACAGGTCCATCAAGAACTTTGCAACGAGACTCAACAGAAGTTTTGGCACTGGTGTTGGGCACATTGAACACGAGTTGTGAAGCACTACCAAGTTCACTTGACAACAGTTATTTGAGATGAGACTTATTAAAATCGTGTTTTGGGTACTTTTTGATGTGTTTCGTTTTTGAATCGTCAAAAAACGGTGGGTGGTCTCACTAAAAGTAGCATAACTTTTGTTGTGTTTGAAATATTTTGATGAAATAAGACCACCATGTGCAGATATCATTTGTCTTTAAGCCTGCAAAATTTCATTTAGATATTTTACTTTTGGCCACGATGTTGGCAAAAAACCTAATTAGTTTGCGTTTCATTTTTTAATCGTCAAAAAACGGTGGGTGACCTCACTAAAAGTGATGTAACTTTTGTTCTGTTTGAAATATCTTGGCCTTGATGTGTAAATATGAATTGCCTATAAGCCTGTAAAATTTCATTTGGAAATACTTACTTTTGGTTAAGATATTGGCGAAAACCTAGGGGGTATTTGTTTGGCGTACCCTGTAGATATGTATATTTAATATTATGTCGAAATTCTAAAACACTCTTTTTATCGGTATGGAAATAATTGAGCAATTTTTTTCTAAAAATGGCATCTTAAAAGGGTATCATTATCGTTACAATGGGGAAACTCCGAAAAAATTATTATTTTAAGTATACCCTATATTTATTTAAAGTCTTAGGCCACTCCTATCTGGACTAAAAATTGCAGATATTTTTTTAAGATGACAGCTTAAAATGATACCATTGCAATGTGAAAATTCAAAAAGTTTTTCGTGGGGAGGAGTACATACTCTCACCGCACACTCTTTTTTATCAGTAAGCTCCCTGAAATAATTCAGTTATTTTGCTAAAATGCCATCTCAAAAGGGCGCCATTACAATGTGAAAATCCAAAAAGAAATTACTATTGTAAGTTTAGTATTGTAAAGTGTATTTATTGGAGTCTAGGAAACTGTCATGAGCACTGAAAAGTACAGCTATTTTGTTTGTTTGCATGTGCACTTGTTGTAGCGCCCCTTCAAGCTCTCTCTTTTGCTACTCAGAGGCGCTCCCGACTGCAGCGCGGACACTGCATCGGAGTTTCACGCCGAAGCGCTGAGAAATTGCGAGTGAAGGACTTGCCCAAGGTCCTTACGCGGTGAGGTGGATTCGAACCTCGAACTTTCCGGCTTCAAGGCAACGACGCCACCCCTCTGAGTAGGTTTCTTGAAGAGGCGCTATATTAATTCTCGAAATGAATGAATGAATTAAAGATAGGGGCAAAAAACCGTAGGGGTTACTTTTTTACGTCCCACCTTGTATGTTTGTATGATTGTATTTATGACTGTATGTATGTACATATATGTATGTATATATATATGTATGTATGTGTGTGTATGTATGTATGTATGTATGTATGTATGTATGTATGTATGTATGTATGTATGTATGTATGTATGTATGTATGTATGTATGTATGTATGTATGTATGTATGTATGTATGTATGTATGTATGTATGTATGTATGTATGTATGTATGTATGTATGTATGCATGTATGTATGTACATGTATGTATGTATATATGTATGTACATGTATGTATGCATGTACATGTATGTATGTATGTATGTATGTATGTATGTATGTATTATGTATGTATGTATGTATTATGTATGTATGTATGTATGTATGTATGTATGTATGTATGTATGTATGTATGTATGTATGTATGTATGTATGTATGCATGTATTAGTGCAAATGACGTCATTTTGACGTCATCATTGTGATTGGAACTTTTATATTTTCTCCAATATTAGATAAATATGTCAGGATTAAAATGTTTTTTTATATTGCAAAAATCGATGAATGTTTACTATTTATTTTCCTATTTACAAAATTGGGCCCTTTTTTCCGGGCACAGGTTGCATTGCAGAGATAATTCAGTCAAGTAAGCTTATGTAATTTTATTAGGCCATAATCAGTAGGCTAAGTATTGCATGGGCGCCAGCGAGAGGAGTAAAACTCAATGGTCAATGGTCAATTTGCCATGAATTTATATAGTGCTTCTTCATGGGGACCGTTCAGAAGCGCTCCCGACTCTAGCACGGCAAAACGGACACTTTTGAGTTTAACAAAAAGAGACTTTTCAGTAAGAACCTCAGGAGGTAGACTTAGCCGTGGACTCCGAAATTTTGAGACCTCAATGACTTAGCCCTGTGTGAGCCCATTCCAGACAACTAGGCCGATTACAGATGCTGTTGAGTTGACTCAGTTGACTGGGCGTCTGGTTTATTTGGGTGCACGGTCGTTCCGTCCACCGTTGGTACTGAGGCTTGTAGGCCTACGGTTTCGTTTGACCCCCGCAGCCTGGCTATCAGATTCAAGCGTAGCGCCAGAGGGAGGTAATGACTGCTATGCAACCCATTATGCTCCAGAACTGCGTGTGTGTGTGTGTGTGTGTGCACGCGCGCAGGATGTACATGCACGTACATGTATCTAATGACGTAGAGACAGAGATGCAGTGTTTGATCTTGTACCATCCTGTGTGGGGGGAATCAAGGGAGTTTGGGAGAACAAGCGAAAGTCCGGTGGACTTTCACCGAGGCGCGTAGCGTCGGGAAGAAGAGGGTTTGAGGTGGGAATGAGATCCTCCCATTAGTAATTTGTTGAATTTTCGCATTAAAATGGCAGCATTTTAAACTGCCATTTTTACAAAGTAGCTCTACTATTTCAGTGCTGACAAGAGCTGCGGTCTTATACTTCAATAAATATTAATAGTGAATTTTATTCATCATAATTTGATAGTATCTGTGTACAGACAAAATGTCCCCGGACAAAATATTCGGGACAAAATGTTCATGGACATAATGTCCCCTAAATAAAATGTCCCCGGACAAAAAGTCCCCGGATAAAATGTCCTCGGACAAAATGTCCCCCGGACCACCAGCAGCAGCATAATCAATATCACAATTATCATCATCAACATCGTCATCACCACCACCACCACCACCACCACCACCACCACCACCACCACCACCAACAACAACAACAACAACAACAAAAACAACCATAACAATAACAGCAAACAAAAATTTCATCATCGTCACCATCATCAACATCATCATCGTCATCTTTTGTCATCATAAAAAACACGCCATCATAGTCGTCGTCATCGTTGTTAAATTATCATCGTCATCGCAGTCGCCGTCGTAATCGTCATCGTCACCGTCAACAAGATCAAGCATCCTCATTATCATCAGCATCATCATCATTGACCTCATCATCATCATCATTGTTGTCGTCATCGTCATCGTCATCATCATCAGCTTCATCATGGGCATCGTGAACATTTTCTCTTAATCATCATTTCTCTTCATCATCATCATCTTAGTCTTCAATATCGTCGTCAAAATATGGTGTATTCAGTATTATAATATAATCAGCGTCTGCATCGTCATTGTCATCATCATTTTCATCATTATCGTAATTGTTATAATTATCATCATTATCATCAGCTCCATCATCATCAACGTTACTATCATAATTATCACTGCCAGCATCACCATGATCGTCATCTTCATTATCATCATCAACAACATAAACATCATCATGGGGACCAGGGTGGTGGGCGAAACCCCCAATTTGTTCCACTTTTTTTCGACAATTTTTCTGAAACGTTGTATCTAGACAGAGGGCCATCAGTGAGGTGGTTGGTTAATCTCTACCATCATGAGGCCCACGGTGGGGAGGGGGGTTGCGAAAACCCTAATTTTCGCTGTAAATTTCCATTCCGTTGCCATAGTTTCACAGCTAGACAGATTTTTACGCGGGCCACCTCGCCTCTACTCAGCCCACACCTCGGTCTGCAAGGGCAGGGTGAGGCAGGGGGCGTGGGGCGGGGGATAATTTTTTCCGAAAACCGAAATTTCACGGGTGGCGTACTGGTCGAGGTCGGAGTGTGGTGTGGTGTGGCGGGGGCGGGGTGGCGTTTGGAGATGTGGGGGGTGGGGAGGGGTGGGTGGAACAGTGGGCTAGGTTGTTGTGGTGGGTGGGGGTATGGGGGAGTGGAGGTGGGTGAGGTTTGGAAGGGGTGGAGTGGCGGAGGGTTGGGGGTCGGGTGGGTGGGGAGGGGTGGGGTGTGGGGAAAGTGGGTAGGGGAGAAGTGGGGTGTGGGGTTGGGTAGATGGTGGGGTTGGGGCAGGGAAGGGGTGGAGAGGGGTGTGGGGTATGGGGGATTGGTGGTGGGAAATTGGGGGAGAATTTTTCCGAAAATTCAAATTTTACTGGTGGTCGATGTGTGGTGGGGTGTTGTGTGGTGGGGTGTTGTGGGGCGGGGTAGGATGGGGTGGGGTGCTGTGAGGCTGTGGCCGGGAGCGGGTCGTATCCTAAATTTCCCGGGCAGCGTCGGGTACCCCAGCTAGTATGATTATATATAAGGCTATTATATCTTATTATTTATTTATTAATAATTATAGTATAATTATGATGCTATCATATTGCAATGAGTATAAATTACTGTATATAATTGTACAAATACTAGTTTTGCCCAGCTAAAAGCATAGATGACATCGCCTCCAGAAACATTTGGCAAAATCATGATAATTTTTAATGTTTGATTGCTGTTTACATCATTGTATTACATGAACTGTTATAATATGCTGCGATATTATATACTATACAGGGTGGCCCAGCATAAATGTCCCGACTTTGCACGCGTATAACTTCGCCAATTTTTAACATTTATTTATACTTAATGCATCAAATTAAAGGTATTTCACTCTAGTATTAACTCTAAAAAAGTCGAACTGATACTAGTCTAGGTTTTAATTATATGCCCGGAACAGCGCTAGCTACCATATTTTGCTGTCATTTGTGACGCAACCTGGCGCTGTTGACAGACGATGATCGCGTTTCGATCTTAATTTTACGAAGTGATTAGGGATTTAATTCGTTTGAAATGATTAGCGAATATTCTAACAGAGGATGGAATAAACAATACCTTGTATTATCTGCTACGGAAAAATGATAAAACAGGACTTTCTACTCGCAAACCATTGGAATCGGTGCGCACGGCGCTCACATCCGCTAACATTGCTCGTGTGTCCGCGTACATTTGCAGTCAAGACAATGACCAAGGCAGGCCCTGCATGCAAATTCAGCGCAAAACAGGCAGTCTTAGAAGCACTGAATAACGTATATATTGGAAAAGATTATAAACCTGTTACGAATTCCGCATTGTATCCTGGTCAGCAATTCAGGACCATCTTGGGAAACAGGGATGAGCTAAGCCAGTGTTGAAAAGTTAACTTAAATAGTCTAATATTATTATACTCAGGTCTGTAGTCATTCATTATAGTAAGCCAGCAACAGCAGAACTGAGTCTCTGAAAGAAATTATTGGATGGACGGGTCCAGATTTGACGAGGGCCTATGACAACAGAGGCTGTTTACCTCGACAGAAATTTGTTTGACATAATTTATTACAGCACTTGAAAGAAATTATTATTGTAGTTAATATATATATATATATACTAACTGGGGTACCCGGCGTTGCCCGGAATATTTAGGATACGACCCGCTACCGGCCATAACCTCACCACACCCCACCACACACCCACCCCACCCCACAACACCACACTCCGATCTCCACCGGTACGCCACCCGTGAAATTTGGGTTTTCGGAAAAATTATCCCCCAACCCCACCCCATCACACCCCCACCTCCACTCCCCCACACCCCACCCACTCCTCCCTCTCCCCACTCCCATCCAGCTCCACCCCACCCATCCTTCACCAGCCACCCCGACCACACCACGTCACACTACACCTCCAACCCACCGAATTCTACCCCACCCACCACACCACATTCCGACCTCGACCGGTACACCACCCGTGAAATTTCGTATTTCGGGAAAAAATTCTTTCCCACCGGCCCCACCCACCCAACCCATGCCCCTCCCGGCACCTGCAGACCGAGGTGTGGGCTGAGTAGAGGCGAGGTGGCCCGCATAAAATCTGTCTAACTGTGATACTATGGCAAGGGAATGGAAATTTATAGCGAAAATTAGAGTTTTCGCAGCTCCTCCCACCGTGGCCCCATAGTGGTAGAGATTCACCAACCACTCCACCAGGTGGCTCTGATGACCCTCTGTCTAGGTACAAAGTTTCAGAAAAATTGTCGAAAAAATTGACATTTTGGAGGGTTTCGCCGCCCCACCCTGGCCCCCTGGTGCTAGAGAATCGCCAACCGTTCGTTGGGGTGTGTCATGCCGAGACCAGGAGAATCATAGGTAGAAGCAGGAGAGAGAAGATCAGAAACGAAATAACAAGAGAAGAACTAGGAGTTGATGAAACAATAATAGAAAAAATCAGGAAGAGAAGACTCAGATGGTTCGGTCATGTGAGAAGAATGACGGAGCAAAGACTGCCAAACGCTGCACTGCATGGGCATGTGGAAGGAGAAAGAAGCAGAGGGAGGCAGAGGAAGACCTGGATGGACAACATCAAAGAAGATCTGAGAGAGAAGGGCACCCGCTTGGCCGAGATCGGAGAAACCATCAGAAGCCGAGAAGTTTGGAAGAAATTCATACAGGCCTCATCGTCATATCGATGACGGAGGAGAAGATAGAAGAAGATGCAGAGACCTACACAGTAGTGAAGGTTTGGAGTGAAAAGCTCAAAAACAGTGGAAATGCATCCAGGTCAAACAGACAGACACACACACAGACAGACAGACAGACAGAATCTTCTCTTTATTTATACAGATATGTATATATAATATTATGTCGAAATTCTAAAACACTCTTTTTATCGGTATGGAAATAAATGAGCAATTTTTCTAAAATGGCATCTTAAAAGGTTATCATTACAATGTGGAAACTCCGAAAAAATTATTATTTTAAGTATAGCCTATACTTATTTAAAGTCTTAGGCCACTCCTATCAGCACTGAAAAATTGCAGCTATTTTGTTAAGATGGCAGCTTTAAATGATAGGCCTACCATTGCAATGTGAAAATTCAAAAAATTTCTCGTGGGGAGGGCCACATACCCTCACCACACACTCTTTTTTTTATCAGTAAGCTCCCTGAAATAATTCAATTATTTTGTTAAAATGTCATCTCAAAAGGGTGCCATTACAATGTGAAAATTTTAAAAGAAATTACTTTTGTAAGTTCAGTATTGTAAAGTGTATTTATTGGAGTCTAGGAAACTGTCATGAGCACTGAAAAGTACAGCTATTTTGTTTGTTTGTATGTGCACTTGTCATAGCGCCCCTTCAAGCTCTCTCTCTCTTGCTACTCAGAGGCGCTCTCGACTGCAGCGCGGACACTGCATCGGTGTTTCACGCCGAAGCGCTGAGAAATTGCGAGTGAAGGACTTGCCCAAAGTCCTTTCGCGGTGAGGTGGATTCGAACCTCGAACCTTCCGGCTTCAAAGCAATGACGCCACCACTACACCAGATGTTACAAATACAATACAATACAATTAGTCATTTATAACGCGGATTAACAAAACAAGTCTTGCACAAGAGCGCCCTTCACTACAGATCTAGTTATAATGCAATGAAAATAAATGAGTTTTTAACTTTGATTTAAATTCTGCAACAGATGAGCACTGGCGAATGAAGGTTGGAAGACTGAATGTCGTTGTAATCATCATCATCATCATCATCATCATCATCATCATCATCATCATCATCGTCATCATCATCATCATCATCATCATCATTATCATCATCATCACTATCGTAATAATCGTTATCGTCACCATCACCACATCTACCACCACAACCCCCACCACCGCCACCACCATCACCACTACCACCACTAACAACAACAACAACAATAAAAACAACACCAACAACAACAACATCAACATAACCACCAGCATCATTATCGTCACCATCACCACATCTACCACAAACATCACCACCACCGCTACCACCACCACCAACAGCAACCGCAACAACACCATTATCGTCATCATCATCATCATCATCATCATCATCATTATCATCATAATTATTGTTGTCACCATTTCCACCTCTACCACCACCACTACCACCACCACCATCGTCGTCATCGTCGGCGTCGTCATCGTCGCCATCATCATCGTCGTCGTCGTCATCATCATCGTCATCATCATCATTATCATCATCATCATTATCATCATCACCATATTTACCACCATTTCCTCCACAATCACCACTATCGACACGGCACGTATAGCACCGAGCAAAGAGTACTTTGGGCTTGGATGCCCAAACTGTCTTTGCAATTATCATCGTCATCATCATCATCATCATCATCATCATCTTTATCACCATTATGAATATCATCGTCGTCGACGTCGTCATCATCATCATCGTGACTACCTCCATTGCCGCTACCACCAACACCATCATCATCATTGTCGTCGTTAAAACTATTATCAATGTCGTCGTCATCGTAATCGTTATCGTTGTCTATATTATCGTAATTATCACCACCATCACCAAAGGCACCATCATCATCATTATCGTCACCATTACATCTACCACCACCACCATCGCCACCATCACCACTATCGGCAGCAACAGCAGCAGCAACACCGACTTCGTCATCATCATCAACATTTTCATCATCATTGTCATCATCATTATCATCATCATCATCATCACCATCATCATCATCATCATCATCATCATCATCATCATCATCATCATCATCATCATCATCATCATCATCATCATCATCATCATCATCATCATCATCATCATCAAAATTATCATTATCATCATCAACAACATTATCATCATCATCATTATCGTCATAATCTCCATCAACATAGCTACTACCACCACCACACTCGACAAGGCATGTAGCGCCGAGCAAAGAGGAGTTTGGGCATGGATGCCCAATATGTCATTATAATCATCATCATCATCATCATCATCATCATCATCATCATCATCATCATCATCATCATCATCATCATCATCATCATCATCATCATCATCATCATCATCATCATCATCATCATCATCATCATCATTCAATTCAATTCAATTCAATTCAATTCATTTTATTGCAACCATCAACATACACAATAGACATAGTATAACATGCTTCACATAATCGGATGGCAACAAGGAAGGCCCTAAGGGATGAATATCCCGCTAACAAGGACACCTAATTACTTATCAATTTTAACAGATGGCTAGAGGTTGACATAATGAATTGAACAATAGGCAACAAAGAACAGCATAAGATGAAAATTAATGTAGTAAACTTAACTAAAGAACGCAAAACAAACACAAAAATAATAATAAAATCAAATAAAATCAAATCAGTGCCTACAAGGTTAAATATCTTTGCAGTCATTAACCAAATAGTTGCGCAGTAGTGTTTTTGCCCTTTGTAAACTGGAATCTTGTTGAACATGATTAGGAAACGAGTTCCATATACCTGGTCCAGTATATTTAATATGGAATCTTCTTGAATTTAAACGAGCGGATATGGCTCGATAATGAGAGGAGTTCCTAGTAGAATAGTAGTGTATTTCAGATCCTTTTTGGAAGTACCCTGCAAAGTTAAGGGGAAGAAGATCATGGGTGAACCGATACATAAAGATTCCTATCTGAAAAGTCATTATTTGGTGAAATTTTAATAAATTTAATGATTGAAATAAAGGACTTGAGTGAATAAAAGGCTTAACTCCAGCTATGATACGTATTGCACGTTTTTGGAGAAGTACTAATTTATTGAGCCTGGATTTATATGTATATGCCCAAACTAAATTACAGTATGAGAGATAAGGATATATTAATGAATAGTACAATTTAACACGAATAGTGGGGGGGAGTATATGGGAGGTTCGACGAAGGATACCAACACTTTTTGCAACCTTGGCAGAGATATATTTAATATGATCATTCCATGTGAGGTGTTGATCTATGTGCACACCAAGAAATTTAGTGGAGCTAACCTGCGTTATGGAGGTATCATTAATAGACAGTTGCAATTCATTCTGGGGGCACATCTTTTTATTAGTTCGAAATAGCATAAAGTTAGTTTTATCTATGTTTAAGGAGAGTCTATTAGCAGAGAACCATTCGGCTATGAAGACAAGCTCATTGTTTACTGTTTGTATTAGACTCTGGTAGGATTTATGAGAGTGAAAGACATTTGTATCGTCGGCAAACAGGATGAATGAAAGAGTAGGAGATATATTAGGCAAGTCATTAATGTATAGAAGAAAAAGCAAGGGTCCGAGATTAGAACCTTGGGGTACTCCATATCTAACAACTCTTAAATCTGAGAAAGCTCCATTGCAGGAAACGCACTGGAGACGTCTTTCAAGATAACTGGCAAACCATGCAAGCTAATTGGACGCCTCTGATGCCATAATTAGCTAATTTTTTAATAGGATCTCATGATTCACAGTATCAAAGGCCTTTGCTAAATCGAAGAAGATACCAATAGAATATTCATTGTTTTCAAAGGCCTTAGAAATTTTATCATACATATCAATTAAAGGCATAAAAGTAGATCGACCAGATTGAAAGCCATATTGGTATGGAAAAATAATATGAGATTTTTCCACATATTTATTGAGCCTATCATGCATTATTTTTTCAAAGTACTTGGCAAAAAAAGGAAGAATGGATATGGGCCTATAGTTAGAAGGGTTCTCCCTGTCACCCTTTTTAAAAATTGGGACTATTTTTGCAATTTTTATAGCATCAGGTACAACTCCAGTGTTAAGGGAGCAATTAATTATTTCAGCTAGTTGGGTTGCGATTGGAGAAATGCAAGAATTAGCAATATGGGGGTCGATATCATCAACGCCACGGCTGTGACTGTCGTGGATCAAGTGGCTCAAGTTTTTTAGTTCCTCCTCCTCATCATCATCATCATCATCATCATCATCATCATCATCATCATCATCATCATCATCATCATCATCATCATCATCATCATCATCATCATCATCATTGCATTCCGACGGTCTGTAGAATGGTGGTGAAGACTGTGTAAGGCATATAGTCGACGCTGTCGTATCAAAGTGAATAGTCAGATCTGGCGAAGTGCCATGAGTCGTGCCATTAGAATTATCTAATAATTATTGTGGAATAAATTGGCAAATTTTGATGGTGCATGTGTGTGCAGGGCCGGATTAAATAGTATGCTATGTCTGCCATGGCGGCGGGCCCTTCGCCGTCAGAGGGCCCCGACGATTTTATATGCTCTTGGTTAATTAAATTTTAACCTTGTGGCCTCTTAATCCCTTATGTCCTCTAACTAAGAAAAAGTGGCCCTCACATCCTCGAACAACAATAAACTGGCTGTAATGTAAAAAAAACGGTTGGGAATCACTGGTATATATGTAAGTATGCATGTATATATATATATATATATATATATATAAATGTATGTATGTAGGCATGTATGTATGCATGTGTACATGTATGTTTGTTAGTCCAGCATGCACACCCACAGTTCCAATTAACAATGATAGAAACCACCGAGAATACCCACCCCCGCCCAGCCCACAGCCGCCACGCAAGTTTATCGCACCTATTAACCTCAATCCTTCCATCTAGACAAAGACCCGCCTGAGTTGGGTTGCGAGAAGGGCGAAAGAGAGGGTTGTGGCGGGGTGGGGTGAATACCCGTAACTGGACATCTGGATAGCATGAGTTGCATCGCTAATTATCAGTGGGGTGGTGGATGTCGGGGACTTTGGGTGGGTGGAGCGGGGTATGGAAAAAAGTTGGGTGGTGCTTGGTGGCATTGGGCTGGAGTGGGGTTGCGACAGAGCCGAGTTGAAAACAAAGTAAAACATTATTTTTTTCATGAAATCCGTATGTTGAAAATTTCCCAATTTGGGTTGGCACCATGGGCGAAATTTGGTTTCCGTTCTTGGAGGGGCTAAGGCCTTCTTGGTGGGTGAAGGTCCGGGAAAATATACCATTTACACCGTTAAAAAATGAATCTGGGTCTTCTTGGGGGTCACAGGGGGTGACTTAGCCCCCCCCTAGACCCTGATCAACTCCGCCCATGGTTGGGAGGCAGTAAAGGATGGGGTCGTGGGTGGGGTGGACCAGGATTTGTGTGGGTGAAGGTAAAGTGAGGGGGTACGGTTGGGGTATGTAATGCGGTGGAACTGGGCTGAAAATAAAAGTTAAATATTACATTTTTCGTGAATTTCGTGTGTTTAAAATTTTGCTCCTATGTCTTGGCGTAGCGGGAAAATATCCGTGGCGGTCAGTGTTCATTCGATAATCTACATAGCGCTCTTTCAAGAAAAAAACTACTCAGAGGCGCTCCCGACTCCAGTGCTCCCAAAAAGAACAGTTTTAAGTTTACTAAGGAAGAATCCGGGTAGATTTTCAGAATGTAGGCGTAGCTCAAAATGAAGGCCATTGCAGACCACTGGACCAACCACAGAAAAGGCTCGATTCTTCAAAGTAGCAGTACGCGCAAAAACCACCACCACCACCACCACCACCACCATCATCATCAATCATCATCATCATCATCACCACCACCACCACCATCGCCCCCACCACCACCAACCACCACCACCATCATCATCATCGTCGTCGTCGTCGTCGTCATCATCATCATCATCATCACTACAACCACCACCGTCGTCTTCATCATCATCATCACTGCCACCGCCATCGTCGTCGCCGCCGCCGCCGTCGTCGTCGTCATCGTCATCACCACCCCCACCACCACCACCACCATCATCATCATCATCACCACCACCACCACATCCTCCACCGCCGTCGTCGTTGTCGTCACTGTCGATGACAGTCCGCTTTAACGACTGTACGCAAACCTTAAGTCTAGCTATAATTATGTTTGTGCATCTGTTCATGCTTATGTATGTATATGCGTTTGGTTATCTGATTGTCCCTTTATTAGTCTGAAGATCTGTCTAACTGTGGTTCTTGTTGTCACCGTCTGTATGTCTGTCTATCTATAAGTCTAAATGTCTTTCCGTCTGCCCGTCATTAGGTGTGTCTATCTAGACGGCTGTATGTTTGCTCGTCTGTCAGTCTACCAGTCTGTCTGTCTGTCTGTCTGTCTGTCTGCATGCCTGTATTTTGGATTATAGAGAGGAAGAAGAGGAGGAGCAGATGCTAGTTAAAAGTCACGAGGGGCTTTCATTGGAATGAGATGACCATTGGGCAGAAATGCTTCAGTGCTAGAGTTTCACATTTATAGAATGGCTTGGCTGTAAGTACAATCTCAATGGACTCTATAACTGTTTTCAATTTTGAAAGAGCCTTTGGTAAGTTTTGAAATTATATGTTCAGGTCAACTCCAATGCATTTGACTTGACGAGTTTTCCACCATGACCCTTGCACATAACGCTGCTGCTGCTGCTGCTGCTGATGATGATGATGATGATGATGATGATGATGATGATGATGATGATGATGATGATGATGACGATGATGACTATGATTATGATGATAACGACATTCGCGCAACTGTAAGCTAGAATTCACCAAGAGATGCAAGTGCTTACAGTCTGGTTTGCCGTAAGCTACTACGCGATGGGTGGATGATGCCAAGTAACTACCTGCTTTAGCTCCCCAGCTGAGATGTAACTATGTGGCTCTGAAAACTATATCAGCCAATTAGGATTAGACACTGATATAAATTTTATCTTATATCACCATTCGCAACACACCATTTGTTCTTCTACCGTTTTCCAAGCATGGGCGCCCGCAGAAATTTTCGCAGTGGGGGGCAAAATTTGTACGATAGGCCTAGTCACGATTAAATTTTGTAGTAGCAAGAGCTTAAAAATGCAATGCTGCATGGAAATTAGGAATAGGCCTACGAGTATTTTTCAAAGAGGTTTCTTATGCAAATTTCTCAGTTTTATTTTGTGCATAATTTTTAATATGAATAGTTTTCTTAGAAATTTGTTACAAATTAAATAGCAGATCTATGCTAAAAAGTAGTTTTTTAGAGGTGCGCTATATAATTCCATAGAATGAATGAATGACTAAATGAACGGAAAAGATGTCCGTTTGCAAGGGGAAATTGCTCCTCTAGTTGCCTCTAAAGCGCCACTCGAAAGCCAATTGCAGGGCACCAGCAGTTTCACATGTTCTGCATCGAGTCAGAAGCCTATTCCAAAGAGTAGTCAGAAAGAGGTCCGAGTCTGGTAGCCAGAGGGCCAGAGTAACTGTTAATGCGGGTGTCGTTTAGGAAGGTGGAGGATCCAAGGGTCAGGTGATTGTGGTGGGTATCAATTCTTTTGAACAGATCTCTTTGTCAGCTTTGGGTGTAAATCCAGAGCCAAGTTTATCTACAGTTTGACCTCCCTGGATTCTGTACTGACAGCTTGCTAAATGGACAAAATGGAGCCTGGCTTATAGCGGACTTGGTTTATATAATTACAATGCTGGTGAAAAAGCAGATCTCCCTGATGAAATTTCAGTGTACATTGAGAAATTTTCAAATGTTTGCGTTAGTATTTAATTTTTTGCAGTTGTGATTAATTGCATTACTGGATTACAGCTGGATTCCACTTAAAAAATTAAGTATGCCATAATCGATAGGCCTGCTGTTTGCATGGGTGCCCACAGAAAGCTTGAAAGCCAATGGTCATTGCAAGAGTTTTTAGAAAGAGCTTGAACATGCAAGGCAGAAGGTTATAAAAGCATGTTTTTTTCTATAGAGATATCTAAATGTGGATTTCTGACTTTCATTGTCTGTATCATTCGTATTAATGGTGCATAATGCAAAGAAATTTGCTAAAAATCCAAAAGTAGTAGTTTAAAAAACATAGGTTTCAATTTTCCAGGGGGGCAAGTGCCCCCCCTTGACCCTATGTGCGGGCGTCCATGTTTCCAAGATTGCTATCTTGGGAGTGCTCCCGAATAGATTTCTGAAAGGTGCACTATATAAATGCATAGACTACACAAATTAAAAATCACATTCATCCTTGATTTGTTGCCCTGCCAGAAATTTTACCATTACAATTTACAACTAACAGCGTAAGCCTAGCTGTCGCTTTCTTGTTTTTCAAATGAATCGTAAGCATTTGCATAGACAGTAGACCTATATACCTGACTGTTACTTTATTTGCTGAACACTTTGCTTTCGAAATGCTGCTCGAAAGAGGATTTGCAATGCTTCACTAAATCGCCGAGATTGGTCTACAGGTTGGGCCATAAAAATATCCCAAAGTCTTTTGCCCATAATCTTGGCCAGAGGTAGTAGTTTTTTAATTAACTTTTTAAGCCTAAAGAAAATTCATATTCACGCATGATGGCCAGATTTAGTAAAAAAATATTCAAACAGAACAAAAGTTGGATCACTTTTAGTGAGAGCACTCACTGCTATATGACGATTAAAAAAACATGACGCAGCAAAAAGTAACAAAAACGAATTTATTAAGTAACATCTCATATAACACTGGTCAACAAATTTTAACTTTTTTTGTTTCCGAAAAAACGTTGCCTGTTTTCTATAGAAGTTGACGTGCTGAACACGGTGGTGTTCTCAGAATTTTTGTATCACGTAAGGTTTTTGAGAAAATGGGTATGCAAGATTTTAACTGAAATGCTTGTTTATTGCATACATTTGCAATATACTATAATTTAATTTCATTGGAAAACAAATCTTTATAACAGTTCTTCCTCATAATATTGGGTGCTGATGATGACTGTATCACTTAAAAATGTTGAGAAACATGAAATTAAAGGTTTTTCATAGTTATTCCCTGTTCAGTTACACATGTACAATGTATACATGATGCTGCTAAAGTTCCATAGATCTAAAATGCTTTGATGCTGATTTTCGTTTGTATTCTTTGTCTGCACATCTCGCTGCAGTGTCAAACACTTGTCAGACAACACTGCTGGATTCCAGTTTCCCTTATACCGGTTTTCCACTGTGGCAATTTCCTTGTGTTCATCGCTAGATTTGTGAGGAACTTGGGAAGAAGTTCAAGTGGAAATGCAAGATGTGAATCAGTGACATGACTTTTTTTGTTGCCTTTTATGTCAGTATGCTGTAAGATTTTGTTACCAAGTTTATTGTAATTTGGAGTTCTATAGTTACCAAGAAAATTCTCCACAACATCCTTCAGTGCTTCCAGGTGATTGTCTTTGGTCCCTCCCACAGATGTTCAAACTACTTGTCATTGATGATGTGTCTGATCTGTGGACCCACAAAAATGCCTTCCTTGATCTTGGCATCCCTCATTCTTGGGAATTTCTGTTGTAGATAAAGAACATCTTCAGTCCGTGTGCAGAAAATCTTCAGCACCCTTGTGCATGGCTTTTAAAATTTTTTACCAGTTCCAGCTTTAAGTGAAGAGAAGGCAGAAATATCTGTTGGACCGATTTCTGTCCATTACTTGGTGACAGCAAACTCCAATCTTGAATCCAGTTGTTCTGCTTTTGCTTTCGACAAACCTAAGACTCTAAAAGGTCGTTCAATTCCGACTATGTGAATGAGATGAGGTTCGCCAGACATAGACCTACCTACTTTAAAATCCGGGTCACTGTCAGCAACTACAGGGTGCGCCAAAAAAAGACCCCCTAGGTTTATTGACAATATTTTGACCAAAAGTAAAAATTTCCAAATGAAATTTTACAGGCTTATAAACAATTCATATTTCCACATTATGGCAAAATTTCATCAAAATATTTCAAACGGAACAAAAGTTACATCACTTTTAGTGACGTCACCCACGTTTTTTGACGATTCAAAAAGCAAAGCGCAGGAAAAATTAGGTTTTATGCTAATATCTTGGCAAAAAGTAAGAGTATCGAAATGAAATTTTACAGGCTTAAAGACAACTCATATTTGCACAAGGTGGTCAGATTTCATCAAAATATTTCAAACAGGACAAAAGTTATACCACTTTTAATGACGTCACCCACCGTTTTTTGACGATTCAAAAACGAAACACAACAAAAAGTAACAAAACACGATTTTATCATGTCCACTCTCAAATAACTGTTGTCAAATGAACTTGGTAGTGCTTCACAACTTGTGGTCAATGTGCCCACCCCCAGTGCCAGCACTTCTTTTGAGTATCTTTGCAAAGTTCTTGATGGACCTCTGATTAATCTGACAGATTCCTTATTTACCAATTTGATTGTCATCTTGCTAAGTGACTTCTCAGTGACGTGCAGCTTCGCTGGTACCCTGTTTCTTTTTAAATAGTAATAATAATGATCACCTGGCAATATCAATTCCATCTGAAAACAATTATTTAAGATGAGACTTAATAAAATCGTGTTTTTGCTACTTTTTGCTGCGTTACGTCTTTGAATCGTCAAGAAATGGGGGGGGGGGGGTGACCTCCCTAAAAGTGGTATAACTTTTGTTCCGTTTGAAATATTTCGATGGAATCTGACCACCATGTGCAGATATGAATTGTCTTTACGCGTATAAAATTTCATTTCGATATTCTTACCTTTGGCCAGGATATTAGCCAGAATAATTAGATTGGTTTTTGTTACTTTTTATTGCGTCGCGTTTTTTGAATCGTCAAAAAACGGTGGGTGGCCTCCCTAAAAACGGTATAATTTTTGTTCTGTTTGAGATGTTTTGATGAAATCTGGCCATTATGTGTAATTATGAATTGTCTTTAAGACTGTAAAATTTCATTTGGAAATTCTTTCTTTTGGTCAAGATATTGGCAAAACACATAGGGGGGGTCTTTTTTGGCGCACCCTGTATGTCGTTCCTGGCAGGATCAATGCAGCAGCATCTTCATCTTCGTCGTCTAAACTCCATTTCTCTGTTGGCTTCGCTATATGAAGACTTTCATTGTACGGGCTTGTATCATTGTCGAAAGAAGATCTGGGAATTCAGTTTACTTTCCTATTCTTGCCCGAGAAACCAGAAACATTAGTGAGACAAACTTAGCAGCCGGTCGCAGTCATGATCTTAATGCTCTCGCCAGGCAAACAGCATTGCTTTCACAGGACCCCCGGAGTCAAACTCTAAGATCTGCAGCACATCTTCCACAGCAAATGAGAGGCACACATTCCTTGGCTTTCTCTCCAGTCTTGCAACCAAAGTACAGCTCACAGCTTTATTGACAAGTCCAGTCTTTGTGTGTCTCTGAGGTTTACTCATATAGCATAGCCTACTCTCCACAACTGTAGCAAAATGTACATGTATCACATTTCATGCAACACTGGCGAGATAATTCTGCGGCCAACAACCGTCTTAAAATATATTTTAGTTTAAAGCTTATCTGAAAATAAGCTAGCTAACTTGTTATGCATCTTGAATACATGTATACAAAACTAAACTTTGGAAATGCGACTTCAAACTACGAACAAACTGATGTCAACTTCCTCAGTGGGATATGCATGTAGAAATATGCAGAGAAGCGGTTCTAATAGTGCTTAGAACTTTTGCAGGAAGATTCTAACAGCATTAATGCATATGCAGACCCAAGTTTATATTTTATTATGCAAGACAAACATAAATGTAAACTGTCCTAAGTGCATGCCTGGACATACCTCAGTTACACGAAGCTTATTATAACGTTATATCTGAAAAATGGAAATAAACAGAAAAAATGAGATTTCTCAAAAACGGTACGTGATGGGACAATTTCAATGTCATTTTCGTGATCAGCAGCAGAAACTGCATAAGAAACACCTGAAAGTGTTCAGGAAACAAAATCACTGTTCACCAGTGGTATAATTGGTGTCAAATAAACTTGATATTTGATATAGAAAATCGTTATTATTGTGGCGTTCGTGCCCCTGCTGCCATGTGAGACACACAAGGGGCGTCGAGCTGCTCGCTTCCCGGGCGACCCATGAATTTACCAGGATCCTCGATCCCATGTCTGTAACAGTGAATTTCCCGGAGAGACGGCTCACGCTGCCCACACGCTACCGGACCGAGTCAAGCTGAGGTCCGGCGGCAGTAGAGACCTTCAGCGGCCGAAACTCCCAACTTCACACTTAGCCTGTCTACGGAACACGCGCCGCCGCCGTGTACAAAGTACGCGGCGCGCTTCCCGAGTGCTCGCCTCACTCGCCCAACGGTCAACAGCGACAACCGGCACTTCACCGGGACTTTGCCTTCTCGGCGGACGCTCGGAAGAGCGTCGTGGTGGATGCTGGTCTGTTTACGGGTAACTGAGGAAAAAATAAAGACTTGGCGGTCTTGGGGGAACAGGTAACAGGTAGTCCCGTCTCCGAAGAGACTTATTAATTGTCGTATATTCTACTGGCGCCGTTCGCCCTTAACTCAACAGTTACGGACCTCAGGTAAAAACCCTGATTTCAGAACTTGGTCTTTACTCTTAAGCTTTAATCTGCTTCCCTTGCTCTTAGTTTGCTAAGCCCACAAACGATCCTCTACCCGAGGGGAGCGACAACTTTCTACGGTACCAATAATAAACCCGAAGAACTTGGTGCCCCTGCTTTGCTAATTCGAACGTATATCATCGAGACGTCGGCTTCATGCGCACCCGTGGAGTCACCACTCTCCACTACAGAAAACCCGTAACCTTCACGTTACGTTTAAAGGACTCTCAACGATCGCCAAGACGGCAGGATCGTGAATGCAACACGTAGCTTCCCTTGCAGGTAGGAGCCCAACCCAAGCCCTGCAGAATCACTAACACGTGTAGCCAAACGGTAACCGGATACTTCACCAGGGGATTTCACCCTATACTCCACCGTTTCCTCCCGCAGACCTACAAAGCTCCGGCGTCTCTGACCGTATTATCACGTACCCCTGAACGGAAGATTAAACCCAGAGAGATCGATGCCAAGGTACCAAACGATGACAGATCACTACACAAGCTCTCACAACCGCATACACTCAGGATCGCCAAATCGTATTCAAATGGCCAAAGCCAACTCTGTCGAGACAGTCTAACACAACCGAATACACTATGAACGAATGAACGAGTCACAGTACGTATGGAGTAGTCGGTAACTACTCCACGTTATAAGCAGCGCACCGTGTGGCAGGCTTTATTCCACCGGCAACACGCTATGCTTTGGCTTAAACGCCCCAATCGGTCTTCCGTATAACAACGACCGAAACCTAAATTCCAACGAAACCGGTTTCAGATTCTCTTCTACCAAGCCAAATGGCTACCTAACGAGAGTCAGGGTTACTCCCGCGAGTTACCGGAAAATTATCTTTTACACGTATCTCTCTTGTGGCCTGTCCGCCACATTATCACGTACCCCTGAACGGAAGATTAAACCCGGAGAGATCGATGACAAGGAAGAGAACCCTGAAAGATCACTCTACAAGCTCTCACAACCGCATACACTCAGGATCGCCAAATCATGTTCAAATGGCCAAAGCCAACGGTGTCGAGACAGTCGAACACGACCGAAATCACTATGAACGAATTCACGAACACAGGACGTATGGAGTATTCGGCAACTACTCCACGTTATAAGCGACGCACCGTGCGGCAGGCTTTATTCCACCGGAATAACGCTGTCTGCACGCTATAGTTTGGCTTAAACGCGAACATCGGTCTTCCGTATGAAAAATGGCAATATTATAGGAAATCGTTAACTGAGGTTCGTACGTCCTCTTAAACTCATCCAGGGTCAATATACATGTATGTACGCCTATCAGGAAAGTTATCCCGACCCGACATGGGGTACCTTCGGTCAAAAAGTTATCATGTATAAAAGTGAACTAGAACGGATTTCAAGTATTTTAAAGCGTTCTTAGACACTCTCTTTTATGTACTCACATAGTCTAATATTATGTCTTGTGGCCTGTCCGCCACATTATTATTTAGAAAAAAATAGGTACCAGCATAGCTGCACGTCGCTGTGACATCATTTAGCAAGATGACTGTTAAGTTGGTAAATAAAGAATTTTTCTGATTAGTAATTTTGTTTTTAAGATAATACAATCGAAATTTTTATCAAATTAAAGTGCCCAAGGTGTTGGTGGCAGGCAAAATTTGTATTCATACACTTCATGAACAAGGCCTTAGGGATAAATCTATAATCGCCGCTTAATCTGATGAATAGTGATTGCAGAGAAATGAAGAGCTAAATAATTTATTGAAATAGAGAGTTAAGAAATGTGCGTTTATGAAAGGAGATCGGTTCAACGTCAATATTACTGTAATGTTGAAGCGTTCGTCGTCCCGCTCGCGGGCAACACGGTGCCTTGCCTCGTAATCTGACCCATCGGTCATATCCTCTACTCGCATCTGTGCCACTGGAGAAGAACGTCTCGGCAAAGAGGCTCGGAACAAGGTGTATAGCTCTGTAGCGTCGGATCCTGATGCTGCCCCGCCCGCGGCCACCTTGGGGGTAACATCCCGAGCTCCAGGATGGCCAATCCTCGAAACAGGGTTCACTCTTCGGGCAGAGGTCCCTCGCTTAGAGCTCCTTTTCGCGGCTGCCAACTTCGCTTTCTCCTCCGCATGCACTGTGTTCTTTCGCACCATGTTACAGCGAGTTGCCGACGCGCCGTCACTTCCAATAGGTAATACCTGGCGCTGCCATGAGGTCGGCCATAGAAGGCGACACCAACTCCACTCTAGGGGATCCAACCCTAACCGATATTGTGTCACCACCATTGTCCTTTGTCCGCAACGGGACAGTCAAATTCTTCGTATATGTTTTTCTGGTACCAGGCCTTTAGGGAGACCACCCGTATAGTTCGCTGGGAAGCGAAACTATTTCACAATTCGCGCAACAGCGAAGTCACTCGTAACCAGGAATACGGCGCTTGCCAGGCGCTCGCGTACTTGTTTCTCACTCAACTCCGCGCTATCCCACAAGAAAGGCGCACACTCGTATTCGGGACTGTCGACTCTTTCGCCGCAACAGGCGCCACCGGTAACTGACTTTCGTAACGCTTCTGACTCGCGTTTACTGTCCACAGACCAGCATCGCTCCCGTATAGGGGGCTTAAAAATTAGCTAAGGGAAACACAACTTCCTTAACTAAATTAACTTATGACTTATGGAACCGGGACACGCTGCGTAAATTAAAGGGAGCGGTTAGGGCAGCTTCGTTTAACCCTAACTTTTGCGACTACGAATTCCTCGACCGGGCGGGGAAAACCGTAGTTTCGGCGAAGTAAAGCTTGTCGAGCCTTCACCGTTTGAGCCACCAAGGATATTCACTCACAGACGTTACAGACACGGGCGTCTTGGTGCGCTGAGTCGATCGACACCAAGATCGACGGAATCGTACAAGAACTCACAAAGATACGTAACACAAGGGAAATACACGGGCGACGGCCAAAGAATCGCTTTCCGAAGCCCTTCCCAAGGAACAGGTAACACACTCACACGTATACAAGATAGAACTCGGCGTGACGTTCAATCTGACACCAACTTTTCGTTAATCGTACAACAACTCACAAAGTTACACTCACTCGACCAATTGTGGCCGGTATCTACCTTGGACTTCGACCAACGCTGATCAACGGCGGCTGATATAGCCAAGCGATCGTATCAACGGCTCTGCTACTAGCCGATTCAAAGACCAGAGGTGAAAGGAAAGATATTCGGTAGTCAAAGAATATCGCAATACACTCGCAGACCTAGGGCACTGCGCGTTGCCCACACAGACCTGTCGGCTGCGGTCACTCGCTTGGTCGCGGCGCCGCGTAACCGAACTCTACGGGAAACGACCGGGGGAAACTCTTCGCGAGCCCCTACCGTCGAAACCCTTCCAGATATCGCTTAACTCTCTTCCGACTGACTTGTCCCACTCAACGAGACGCACAATCTGACACCAAGATTGCAAGGATCGGGTAACAATTGACAAAGTTTTCCGGTAACCTTCGACCTCTCTCGCGGTCGCTCGGTCTTGCGTTGCTGGCCTGTACTCGCTAGGCGAAGGCCGAGGGAAAACAAGTTTGCGCGCTTCTACCGTTAAAGCCGTAACCGTCACTGACTAACTTTTCACAGGTAAAGTATTCTCCTCGTCGAGACGAACAATAGGACACCAAGATTGAACGAATCGGACGACAGATGGCAAAGCCGCTGAAAGCGCGGCCGGTCTTCGCGGCCTGGGCGGAAGACTGGAGAAATCGGCTAAGTCCCTTTCACGCGCGAGGCGCTCTCTCTCTAGACTATACCGGAGAAACCGTAACAGCTACAGACAAACCTCCCACAGGGCAAGTCTTCTACTCGTCGAGATGAACCAGATTGTCGCTTAGTTCAAAACGATCCGATCACAGGATACAAAGTTATTTACGCTCGCACTTTAGTTGGCGGTCGTCACTGTAACAAGGCAAATGGCTACCTTAAGAGAGTCATAGATACTCCCGCGGGTCACCGGACAGATTCACTAATTCGGCTCTAACTCTCGAACGGGACGAGCTAGACCGGTTTTCTCGACACTTTCACGGGCAAATCGTATGCACTGCACGATCCGATGCAGGTTTCAAGACGATCAGGTAAGTTTTCACCGAGTACGGCACTCACGGACACTAGGACTCGACGTCGATGTCGCTTCGGCCAGGGATCGGTACAGCTCCCGAAGGGAAGTACTTCACCCAAGTTTTCGAATGGTAGTATTCTGCTTCGGTATTTCACTCAACACTGACGTAGTCAACGGCAATGGGTTTTACACGATCCGCCGAGGCAGAATGTGCGCCGCCCGAGGACTCGTTGCCGGCGGTCGGCCACGCGGGGAATAGAAGGCGCGACGAACTTTGAGCCCTCAATCCAACGCGCGGTCCGAGGCAAACCAACAACCAACGAAACCGGTGTATTGTTTTCAAGGTGCCACTAAATCCGAATCAAAGTTCACAGCCAAGCTGGAACGACGAAAGATACACTGAGCGCACGAGGCGTCGATCGTCCGGGCAGCGCCCGCGACACTGAATGACGGCACCTCCGGGGCGGACGGTGTCCAAGCGAGATGCACTCGACGGTGCGGAAGCTTTCAATGCAGTCACCAACGGCGCCTTCCAATCGTAGGCAGAAATGTTATGAGTACCAGGATTATCACTTTCTGTAGGCAACGGGTCTCTCTCTTTACCCGTGTTAATATTAACCGCCTTCGCGGCGAGGCGCTCGCTGGCGTGGCCTAGGCGCGTAGAGGGCTGAGTTCTACGACGCCGGGCCCGTCGCTCAGCAGCAGATGCTGGACCAGAGTGTATACGCTATATTATTATTCAGAAAACGTGTCTTGTCGACCTGCAGTGAACACCAACGAGGAGTCGTCGGTATGATAACTGCAACGGTCCAAGTCTTGCGCTCTCCTGGCGCGGTGGTTAACTCGGTCGAGGCTTCACCCCAATGGAAAAGTCATTTGTCACAAGAGGAAAGAAACTCATATACTGTAAAGCCAAGAGGCCGTATTCTCACTCGCTCGCCTGGTGGCAAGACGTATGTGCAGCCGCAGGTAACTCAAGTTCAACAGACGAGGCCTTACCGCTTATCGACGGTTGCGCGCTCGCCTTTGGCTGGCCGTGCAGATTAACCGACGCGGGCCGCCGAATCTCGGTTGCAGTGCTATGACACACGTACAGGGCAATTCCTTTGCCGCAAACACTGGAAGTTTAACCAGATACGATGGAAACGCGAATTGTCGCAGGAGGAAAGAAATGGTTACTGCACGAGGCAATACGTTCTATCGAGCCTCCGGCCGCTCCGAAAGCGAACGGCGTATTATGGACAACAGGGGACGATAGTCCGAAACAACCACTTGCCTTTCCTGCACCGAGGATTAGCACACTAACGAGTTTTACGAGTGACAATATTCGATACGTATGATGCTGACGGGCTCGTGGCGGACAGGGTGCCTAGGCCTGCACGACGCCGGAGCCTCGATCAGGGCGGTAAAACTGCTTTATTTTACGTTACAAGCACTCAACGTCTTCGACAAACCAATACCACTGGCTATGACAGTCAGTAAAACTCCTCCAACAGTCAGAGAACACGGCGCTGTACGCCAGGAGACAGTTGCAAGTAAGACGGGATGAGCCACCACCAACTCTCCCTGGTGCGTCGAAGCGGGGCGATGCCCAGTCAGCCGCCGTTCGAACGTCACCGCAGGTAACGTTTAACCTCCGCGGGTGCGGATTCGCTCCGGATACAATATTTCTCGTCAAATTCACCAGAAAGCGTTTGGACACCAACAAACCAACGTAGCAATGTCAATTCAACGTGCCAAGATTGCGTGGAGAGCAATGAAACGAACAGAGTTGATATTCATTGCCCATAGAGTGATCGCCATCACTCTACACTAGTAGCAGAACACCGTGTGGCAGGCTTTATTCCACCGGAATGTCACTGTTTAAACGCGATTTTTCAGCATGTGAAAAATCTTGGATAATTCGCCAAAAATCCATTTGTTGTCGGATCGTCACCGGGTTTCTTTCTATCGCTTCCCAAACGACTTCTACGTAACCTACGCCCTAAATTAAGATTATTGGACGGCCAGAAATTTATTTATTCTACGGGTGCTAAAATACCTAAGAGCGTTCCATAGCGATTTGGCTATAAATGCCTCATCTTCGCTCTCGCCTGCTTCCAGCTGTGTTCCACAGGCATTAACTAACGGTCGCGCTCTAATAGCGTAGTGGTCGCGCTCTAATAGCGCATATTTTCGTAGCGCATTTCTGCTAGGGGAAATTACGCCTTACCTATAATTGACTCTAACTACACGGTTGGGCTGCTTTAGGAGCGTCACCGTGGCTCCTGCCTGTCTCCAGCTTCAGTTTGACAAGGCAGCCGGTCGGAGTTTATCGTCTTGTGGCTGAAACGCCACACTCTCCACCTCTCCGGCTGATGCGGAGCATCGGGGTCAACTACTCTACAATCTCTTCACGAGATATTTACCCTCCCGTCCCCGGGACTTATCTACCTAGATTTAAGCCCCTCGGAGGAAAACACTAACACGCTGTCCTCCGATCAAGACAACAGTCACATACAAGTACATAACAATTCCAGCAAAGTTTCAATGTTATGCAATGTATCAATTCTAGGCGTCATTCGATACGTAGATCCGCCTTCGTCTTCCGATCCTCACCGAGATCTCTCGTACTCTAGCCGATCCAGCTCCAGTTCCTCGGCTTCACCTACAACGCAAAACAGTCACACAAGTAATCTCTCACGCAGGGCCCTAACTTGAGGAGTTTGTCCAACACCAGAAGTCGAGTTCCCTTAAATTACTTATACCAGCTCCACCAAGGAGTCCACCCTTAACGGTACTACAGTTCTCTCTCACCGGTAGGTTCTGCGCTACCAACCGTCTGGCTCGCCCAAATCTATGTGATCAAGGCGCTGTCGAGACGCCGAGATCAGAAGTGGGGCCATGTTTACCAACGTTCACTACCACCAACTTCTACGCGACCAAGGCGCTGCGAGCCGCCAGAGTCAGAAGTGGGGTATCCTTTCACTCACGTCGTTTCAACGACTCTTCCTCTCGCGGTAGGGTCTGCACTACCAAATTTCTTCGACCACCAACTCTATCGACTAAGGTGCTGCGAGCCACCAGAGTCAGAAGTGGGGTACTCTTCACACACACGTTCACCGTCAGGTCCACCTCGTTCCCCACACTTCTACGCGGTCAGAGCGTTGACGAGACGCCGAGACCAGAAGTGGAGTACTCCGTTTTCACCGTCAATTCCTTTTTCCGTTCCCCTCATCTCTGCGCGGTCCGGGCGCCGTTGAGACGTCCAGACCAGAAATGGGGTACTCCATTCTCTGTCATTTCTCTCGTCTTCCGCACATCCAGGCAGTCAAGGCGCTAGAGAGCCGCCAGGACTAGAAGTGGGGTAGATACGGCCTTTAGCCAACACAGGCTGTCACATGGCAACTCTCGTGCTCCCTCACATCTGCAGATCAGGGCGCTGTCGAGCCGCCAAGTCCAGAAGTGGGATTTATAGTAACTTAAAACGATACATGCAGTTGCACGCGTTTAGGACCTAATACAAATACATAGGCCAACCAAAACGTTCAAGGACCGAACCTACGACAGCAACAGTTTGTCCGTTCCAGCAGCTTCCCTTGTGTCCCCGGAACCACAAGTCAATTGAAACGCTCCCTAGCACAGTGGCGTTTCATAAGTACGGATTCATCAAAAGAAACATAGTCATTGTCGACCCGACAATTTTACTAATCTTCGCATTAAGCGAACCCTCGGCCTTTGTCCACTGTGTCTTTCCGTGCCGTTCATCGACGCTACGCGCCGGCTTCAGGATCAGAGATTTCACTCGCGACAAAAACATCCTCAACCCAAGCCTCGATTAGCGAGCAAGGAACCGTAAAGACAGTTGTAGAGTGGCACCACTAAAACGCTTACCCAGGTACACGGACGATTACTCCAATCCGTTACCTCACGAGAATCCGCAACCAAGCACTGACATCCAACGCAGATGACGGCATTTACGGCGCAAGACCTCGCCACAGGAAAGCTTGACTTAAGACCCCGCCCGACGTTACCTACGTCCGTCAGCTAGGCAGGTGCAAGACATTCCCTACTCACCGGACATTCTCCCCAAGCACTACCTGGCATTTACGGTGAAGAATTCCACACCACTCTACTGGTATCTAGCCTCGCCTCCTAGACTACCAACCTTAGGAGCCCCTCTGTCTCGAGACCTAGGCTCCACCTAACCCGTAGGCTAGGGGACCTTAAGAAGAGAAAAATCGCCACACTATCTCTTTACCTGGGATGTCCGTCCATCCCATCACCTACCATTAAAAGAAACAGGTGATCAAAACGTAAAGTGACTCGGACTTAGAGTCTTCAGGCAAACCGCACTGAAAGTCCCACCGTGATCAGCGGTCAGCAGATTCAAAAGAACTCAACGAAACTTCACCAGTCTCAGGAAACCATCGCCATTACGCGAAGATAAGAAACGCCGAGAGCGCGTCTCTCATCTTCTGTGTACCACTGAAATGACAGGCGTATAACTGAAAAGATATCATCAAAAGGAAACCAAAACTCATCACTTGACTTCACTACCTCACCGCAATTAAGCGGCGTAGAGACCCAGTTCGTGTCTCTCGCGTCTCCTGGCACACACTTTGTACCACTGAAACGCTTTGCAAAAGAAAACTGCCATAATGTAAACGAAAACCTTGCCAACCCCGTCCAAAAACACCGCCATTACGCGACGTTACTCACCGCTAGCCCAGACGCTAGTCTAGCCGGCAAGCACGTCGGTTTGCGCGCCGACGGGGACTTTCGACGCTGTCCTCAACAGGCGCGGGGGACTCCGCGGGGATTGCACTGGATCCCACCAACTCGGTGTCTCCGGGAAATGGGCCAGCGTCCACAAGGGACTCCTCAACCACTTCCGACAACCAGCTGCGCGGGTGATCACCGTGAAAAGGTTTCAACTTATCCACGTGAACTACCATCGCCAGCGATCTGACACTCCTCTGTATTCGATACAGGACCGGGTTCAAGACTTGTGTGACTAGGAACGGACCAGTGTAGACTCGCGTCCACTTGATCTTCCTGCCACACCGTAACCGTGGGTAGTAGTAATACACCCAGTCTCCCACAGAGAACTGGCTCGGCTTCACCCGCAGGTCGTAAGCCTTCTTTCTACGATCAGCTATCCTCCCCAGCTGCTCCCTCACCAGCTGATAGGCGACTTCCATAGTCTCCTGTTGCTTCGCAACATATTCCTCCACCTCTACCTCAGACGGTCGATCACAGTCTACCAATTGGGCAAGAATCAAATCCAACGGAGTATGGTTCTCACGACCAAGGAACAGGAAATTCGGCGTTCGCTGAGTGGCATCATGTTCAGTCGAGCGATAAGCGGCCATCACGTAGGGAAGATGGACGTCCCAATCTCGCTGCCGTACAGACACAACTTTCCCAAGCAACGAATTCAAAGTCCGATGGAAACGTTCGATCATACCGTTTCCGGACGGATGGTACGGAGTCGTCCGCACCTTGTCAATCTCCATCCGTTTACACAGTTCCTGGAACAACGCCGATTCAAAGCACGAGCCCTGGTCAGTCAGAATCTGACGCGGCATCCCGAAGCGTGAAAAGACGTGCACCATAAGAGTCTCTGCTACCGTAGCAGCTTCTTGGTTTCTTATGGGCAGAGCCTCGGCCCATCTCGAAAAGTAATCGATCGCTGTCAAAATGTACTTGTGGCCCTTATTCGACACAGGATGAGGTCCGGTAATATCAATTCCGAAACGCTCCATAGGTTCACCGATCACGGGACATTGCAGAAGACCTTGTCTCGGAGGCTTCTCTCTACGATACCGGGCACAGTTGTCACAACGCTGACACCAACGTCGTACATCGTTCTTCCAACTCGGCCAATACGCTCTTCGTTTCAACTTTTCAAGGCTCTTTCGCACACCGAAATGCCCACCAGCAAAACTGCCGTGCGTAACCTTAAACATCTCATGCCGAAGCATGAATGGCACAACCAGCTGGTATCTCTCGGTCTCACCGGTACTCCCTTTCAACCATCTTCGAAACAGAACACCTTGGCGAACTTCCAACAGTTCCCATTGACTCAGCACTATCTTCGATTCCTCGCTCAGCGCCGCCGCCTCCAGTTCCGTAGGCTGACGACCTGACTCCTTCCAAGCTAAGATCGGACCAATCTTTCGGTCGGCTAGCTGCTCCTTTCGTAACGACTCCTTTGTCCAACCGAAATCCTGACCCACGACTTCGACAGGCGCGACCGCAACAGGCTTTGCCTCGGCGACGGGACAGATCCACGCTGCGCTCTCTTCCGCAACGTCTTCCTCTTCAGGTCCTGCTCCCATGGGACCTCTGGACATCGCGTCCGCGTTACCGTGCTTTGTACCAGCCCGATGAACAATCTCGAAGTCAAACTCCTCAATCGTTTCAAGCCAACGGGCCTGTTGCCCAATGGGTTCGGGGGTTCTCCGTAGCCATTGCAACGCAGAATGGTCTGTTCGCAGACAGAATTTCTTTCCAAGCAAGTACTGGCGGAACTCTTTCAAAAAGTAGATCACGGCCAGTAACTCGCGGCGTGTAACGTTGTAGTTTCGCTCAGCCGTAGACAGTAACCGACTGGCGTAACAGATAACCCTTTCTTCACCCTCCTGTACCTGAGATAAGACCGCGCCTATCGCGTAGGCCGACGCATCTGTATCTAGGACATACTGACCCTCGTCTTCAGGTAACGCTAGAATTGGAGACGACACCAATCTCCGCTTCAGCTCCACAAACGCGGTCTGGCACTCTTCAGACCATCGGAACGGGACATTCTTACGAGTCAACACGTGCAAAGGCTGCGCTACTACCGCAAAGTCATGAATGAATCGACGATAATAGGAGCACAACCCGATGAAGGATCGTACTTCACGCAGGTTTCTCGGAACAGTCCAGTCTTCGACTGCCCTGATTTTACTTGGGTCCGTCGCGACACCTTCCTCACTGAGGATATGACCAAGGAACAGTACCTCTTGCTGCATCAAGTGGCACTTAGACGGTTTCAGTTTAAGATTGTATTCCTGCAACCTCTTAAACACCATCTCTAAACGTTTCATGTGAGTTTCGACGTCACGGGAAAACACGATGATATCGTCTAGGTAGACCAAACAGATATCGTAATTGAGACCAGTCAACACCAGGTTCATGAGTCGACAAAACGAGGCGGGACTGTTACAGAGACCGAAGGGCAGAACCTTGAATTGGAAACTACCCCTTCTCGTAATAAACCCTGTCTTATGCTTATCTCGCGGGTGCAAGGCCATCTGGTGATAACCTGCCCTGAGATCGAACGTGCTGTACCAACGGGCGCCACCGAGAGTATCCAGACTCTCGCGGATCAACGGCAACGGGTGCGCGTCTTTCCGGGTCTTCAAATTCAACTGGCGGTAGTCGATGCAAAAGCGCATACTCCCGTCCTTTTTCTTCACCATTACCACGTTCGACGCCCACTCCGACATGGAGGGCTCGATAATCCCTTGAGTCAACATGTCTTCTACCTGCCGATCAATTTCAGGTATCATCGCAAGGGGCTGTCGTCTCAGTGTCTGACGAACAGGCCTCTCCTGCTGTGTATCTATCTCGTGCTGGATAACAGCCGTGTAACCAAGATCCTTTTCGCCCAGCGAAAACGTGGACCGATATCTCAAGATGAGCTCACGCAACCGAACTCTTTCTTCTACCGTCACTGTGTCAGGAACCTCTTCCCATAGTCGCTTCAAGACTGTCTCGGCCTCCGTGTCGACCGACTGACTAGCCGTCATACACACTCTTGCCGGCGGTCGCCCCTGGTGGCGCGACGCTTCCAGAGACGAGCTGGTGCTACCGAGTAACTCCACTCGCTCCAACCGACATTCGGTTCCGCTACCAACCAACACATCGTTGTCACCAACATTCACCATTCGAATGTACACCGTCGACTCTTTGCCTGTCACTAGAGTTCGACCAATCACCAAGCCTCTGGACACTTCAGTAGGCGTAGTCGTCCAAGCTTCCGTATCAGCTTGCAAATGGGGATACACCACAGACATCGGGACGTTCAATTCACATCTAGCCGGAACCATGATGTCGCTCTGTACGATAACCCTACGACACATAAGTTCGGTAGACAACTCTTTTAGCGGGATCTTTCTGTCGCCCAAAAAGACGCAACGACCAGAAAAGTCCCAACGAGCCTGGTTCACCTCAAGCCATGACAATCCCAAGATGACCTCAGTCACTTGGTCCGTAACCAGACAAGGCAAGGCATACGACTGTTTACCAATACCGAGTCTCAACGTAGCTTCACCGTCTACGCGAATTTCACTACCGTTCGCAGCCAGTAACCGCTGACTGGACATCGTCACTTTACCAGGAGACACAAACGACCGAGGAACCAGGGACAATTCACTACCAGAGTCAAGGAGACAGTTTCGACGTGTCCCCTCCAGGCGGGCAACAACGTAAGCCATTCGGCTACCACGCACCATTCGATTCTGTGCCTGCTCATGCACCGGCTCACTCTTCTCAGGCTCCGCGCCTTTCGTATCCTCTCTTCGCTCAGGCGCAGGCTGCGGGCAATCTCTGACCACATGCCCTTTACGTCGGCATCGGAAACATTCAATCTCTGAGTTTCGCCAGCGATCCGGCTGAACGTCGCGACGTTGAAACGCCGGCCGCTCGCTTCGCCACGGCCCATCCGGTGCCCTTCCCGGATTATTCCATCGCTCATACTGTAACGGTTTTCCTGTCTGTACCCCAGAATCCTGTCTCATGTTTATCCGACCCAGTTCTCTTGTCAGATTTTCTAACTTCCGCTCGAGGTCCTCCACGCGCCGATTCTGCTGTTCACTCGTCGCTGGGGCCTCTTTCGTCGTCTTCACCCTGCCATGTCTCCGGTCGACCTCCACTCCAGACGTGGCCGGACGACCGTACGCTTCTAACCGGACTGCGTGTTTATAAGCCGACTCTAGGTTAACGGGTTCTCGTTCCCTCACCTTCTGAGCCAACTCCTGGTTCAACAACGCATCGATAAACGCGTCGCAAGCGACCGTTTCGACAACTTCATTGGTTGGTCCTGGATAGGCTAAGACCATCAAGCGTCTTACCTCCTGCACAACAGCACTCAACGTCTCACCGGGGCTCTGTTTATAAGCCCGAAGCTTCACACGATACAACCTTGTCTGCTCTTCGGAACCGTACCGGGCCTTAAGCTCTTCAACAAGGGATTGCCACGTAACATCCTTCTGGGCACCCATGTCCCATAACAACTGCGAAGCTGGTCCTGTCAACGCGCACATGAGCTGATCAGCCCTCTCCTGATCACTCCAGTTGTTGCACCGTGCACACACCTCAAACTTAGCCAGAAAGGCAGCGATGGCTGTCTTCCCATCGTATTTCTCTAACTTTATGCGAATTCCACGATCAGCCGCTGTTGTGCTTTTCTTGCCATCAACAGGCAACCGTCGTACTCCAACCCTGCGATGACCTCGTCGCGGGCAATCACTGTCGTCACCGGAGTCGTCGTCATCTCCTGAACTCGGACTCCCGCGATGGCCGCTGGGTTTGCTCCTCCCAAGCGCCGTCGCTTTCTTGCACGTTCGACCAGGAGGCCTTATCGGTGAACTGTCTTCTTCACTCGAGGGCTCCTTTTCAGGCTTCTTGGTTAGCCTCTCAGACCGACGCGGTCTCTGCTCCACTGCTTTACGAACAGGGCGACCCGATTCTCGTAACTCTTTACCCTTAGGCACCAGCGCGGCTGCCTTTTTGTTACCAACCACGTCGTCACTGAATCTCAACGCACGCGGACGTTCACCCGCCTTGTAAGCTTGCCGGCTTACCTTTTTCCTGTCAGGTGTCATTTTCCGATAATTAATATCAGCCTCGGTAGATGCATCGTCTGACGACATTATCCGTGCCTTGGCTTTCACCGGTCTCGGAGCCACACTCGGTAAGTCACGGTATTCCGTTTCAACGTTCGGCCGTACTTCCATAGGAACCGTAGAGCCACGGATCCGTTCAGGTTTTCTCGTAACCTCTTGTTCACGGTAACTTTCTGTCAAGCGTCGGACCTCCGGCGGTCCTTGCACGCGAGACCATACTTCCATCGGCACCGTCTCTCTACGGGCCTCTCGATGCTCGGGGTAACTCTCTGCTCTCGACAGCTGCACTCGCATCGAATCATTTTCTCGTGCCACCGGCACTGGCCGTTCCTCAAACTTCCTCATTATCCACGCCATACCTTGTCGTAAGGCTAGCAGCTCCGCTTTCACATCAATGTCTTCCGCGTCTCTCCGTCGAGACCGAAATTCACCACCCGCTTCACCCACAGCTGAAGCACGTTCGCTTGCCTCCGAGCGCTGTACTCGAGGACTACGACTCGCTCTCGGATCACGAACCAAATTTTCATCAGACACAACGGGGGACGGTAACTGTATCGTTTCACGTACGTAACCAGAAGTAACTGTGTTTTGTAATAATCTCGGTCGACTTCCGCCGCCGATTTCAGGAACAGATCGTAGCCAGTTCTCAACTCCAGACGTTGCAGAACGTGGACCTCTACCAACAGATTCAGACGAACCGACTCCATCAAGCGTTATCAAATCACCAGTCGAGATTTGAGGCCGAACCTTTGGACGTGCACCAAAATAGTCAACAGGCCGGTAGTCAAGACGCCCAAGATCGCCATAGGCATCTCTCTCAGCCTCCGAATCACCTTCGATACGACCGGACTCAACCGCAGGTACCACCTCAGAAGTGTTTGCGAAGACCCCACTTCTGGTACCACTGAAGCGTTCGTCGTCCCGCTCGCGGGCAACACGGTGCCTTGCCTCGTAATCTGACCCATCGGTCATATCCTCTACTCGCATCTGTGCCACTGGAGAAGAACGTCTCGGCAAAGAGGCTCGGAACAAGGTGTATAGCTCTGTAGCGTCGGATCCTGATGCTGCCCCGCCCGCGGCCACCTTGGGGGTAACATCCCGAGCTCCAGGATGGCCAATCCTCGAAACAGGGTTCACTCTTCGGGCAGAGGTCCCTCGCTTAGAGCTCCTTTTCGCGGCTGCCAACTTCGCTTTCTCCTCCGCATGCACTGTGTTCTTTCGCACCATGTTACAGCGAGTTGCCGACGCGCCGTCACTTCCAATAGGTAATACCTGGCGCTGCCATGAGGTCGGCCATAGAAGGCGACACCAACTCCACTCTAGGGGATCCAACCCTAACCGATATTGTGTCACCACCATTGTCCTTTGTCCGCAACGGGACAGTCAAATTCTTCGTATATGTTTTTCTGGTACCAGGCCTTTAGGGAGACCACCCGTATAGTTCGCTGGGAAGCGAAACTATTTCACAATTCGCGCAACAGCGAAGTCACTCGTAACCAGGAATACGGCGCTTGCCAGGCGCTCGCGTACTTGTTTCTCACTCAACTCCGCGCTATCCCACAAGAAAGGCGCACACTCGTATTCGGGACTGTCGACTCTTTCGCCGCAACAGGCGCCACCGGTAACTGACTTTCGTAACGCTTCTGACTCGCGTTTACTGTCCACAGACCAGCATCGCTCCCGTATAGGGGGCTTAAAAATTAGCTAAGGGAAACACAACTTCCTTAACTAAATTAACTTATGACTTATGGAACCGGGACACGCTGCGTAAATTAAAGGGAGCGGTTAGGGCAGCTTCGTTTAACCCTAACTTTTGCGACTACGAATTCCTCGACCGGGCGGGGAAAACCGTAGTTTCGGCGAAGTAAAGCTTGTCGAGCCTTCACCGTTTGAGCCACCAAGGATATTCACTCACAGACGTTACAGACACGGGCGTCTTGGTGCGCTGAGTCGATCGACACCAAGATCGACGGAATCGTACAAGAACTCACAAAGATACGTAACACAAGGGAAATACACGGGCGACGGCCAAAGAATCGCTTTCCGAAGCCCTTCCCAAGGAACAGGTAACACACTCACACGTATACAAGATAGAACTCGGCGTGACGTTCAATCTGACACCAACTTTTCGTTAATCGTACAACAACTCACAAAGTTACACTCACTCGACCAATTGTGGCCGGTATCTACCTTGGACTTCGACCAACGCTGATCAACGGCGGCTGATATAGCCAAGCGATCGTATCAACGGCTCTGCTACTAGCCGATTCAAAGACCAGAGGTGAAAGGAAAGATATTCGGTAGTCAAAGAATATCGCAATACACTCGCAGACCTAGGGCACTGCGCGTTGCCCACACAGACCTGTCGGCTGCGGTCACTCGCTTGGTCGCGGCGCCGCGTAACCGAACTCTACGGGAAACGACCGGGGGAAACTCTTCGCGAGCCCCTACCGTCGAAACCCTTCCAGATATCGCTTAACTCTCTTCCGACTGACTTGTCCCACTCAACGAGACGCACAATCTGACACCAAGATTGCAAGGATCGGGTAACAATTGACAAAGTTTTCCGGTAACCTTCGACCTCTCTCGCGGTCGCTCGGTCTTGCGTTGCTGGCCTGTACTCGCTAGGCGAAGGCCGAGGGAAAACAAGTTTGCGCGCTTCTACCGTTAAAGCCGTAACCGTCACTGACTAACTTTTCACAGGTAAAGTATTCTCCTCGTCGAGACGAACAATAGGACACCAAGATTGAACGAATCGGACGACAGATGGCAAAGCCGCTGAAAGCGCGGCCGGTCTTCGCGGCCTGGGCGGAAGACTGGAGAAATCGGCTAAGTCCCTTTCACGCGCGAGGCGCTCTCTCTCTAGACTATACCGGAGAAACCGTAACAGCTACAGACAAACCTCCCACAGGGCAAGTCTTCTACTCGTCGAGATGAACCAGATTGTCGCTTAGTTCAAAACGATCCGATCACAGGATACAAAGTTATTTACGCTCGCACTTTAGTTGGCGGTCGTCACTGTAACAAGGCAAATGGCTACCTTAAGAGAGTCATAGATACTCCCGCGGGTCACCGGACAGATTCACTAATTCGGCTCTAACTCTCGAACGGGACGAGCTAGACCGGTTTTCTCGACACTTTCACGGGCAAATCGTATGCACTGCACGATCCGATGCAGGTTTCAAGACGATCAGGTAAGTTTTCACCGAGTACGGCACTCACGGACACTAGGACTCGACGTCGATGTCGCTTCGGCCAGGGATCGGTACAGCTCCCGAAGGGAAGTACTTCACCCAAGTTTTCGAATGGTAGTATTCTGCTTCGGTATTTCACTCAACACTGACGTAGTCAACGGCAATGGGTTTTACACGATCCGCCGAGGCAGAATGTGCGCCGCCCGAGGACTCGTTGCCGGCGGTCGGCCACGCGGGGAATAGAAGGCGCGACGAACTTTGAGCCCTCAATCCAACGCGCGGTCCGAGGCAAACCAACAACCAACGAAACCGGTGTATTGTTTTCAAGGTGCCACTAAATCCGAATCAAAGTTCACAGCCAAGCTGGAACGACGAAAGATACACTGAGCGCACGAGGCGTCGATCGTCCGGGCAGCGCCCGCGACACTGAATGACGGCACCTCCGGGGCGGACGGTGTCCAAGCGAGATGCACTCGACGGTGCGGAAGCTTTCAATGCAGTCACCAACGGCGCCTTCCAATCGTAGGCAGAAATGTTATGAGTACCAGGATTATCACTTTCTGTAGGCAACGGGTCTCTCTCTTTACCCGTGTTAATATTAACCGCCTTCGCGGCGAGGCGCTCGCTGGCGTGGCCTAGGCGCGTAGAGGGCTGAGTTCTACGACGCCGGGCCCGTCGCTCAGCAGCAGATGCTGGACCAGAGTGTATACGCTATATTATTATTCAGAAAACGTGTCTTGTCGACCTGCAGTGAACACCAACGAGGAGTCGTCGGTATGATAACTGCAACGGTCCAAGTCTTGCGCTCTCCTGGCGCGGTGGTTAACTCGGTCGAGGCTTCACCCCAATGGAAAAGTCATTTGTCACAAGAGGAAAGAAACTCATATACTGTAAAGCCAAGAGGCCGTATTCTCACTCGCTCGCCTGGTGGCAAGACGTATGTGCAGCCGCAGGTAACTCAAGTTCAACAGACGAGGCCTTACCGCTTATCGACGGTTGCGCGCTCGCCTTTGGCTGGCCGTGCAGATTAACCGACGCGGGCCGCCGAATCTCGGTTGCAGTGCTATGACACACGTACAGGGCAATTCCTTTGCCGCAAACACTGGAAGTTTAACCAGATACGATGGAAACGCGAATTGTCGCAGGAGGAAAGAAATGGTTACTGCACGAGGCAATACGTTCTATCGAGCCTCCGGCCGCTCCGAAAGCGAACGGCGTATTATGGACAACAGGGGACGATAGTCCGAAACAACCACTTGCCTTTCCTGCACCGAGGATTAGCACACTAACGAGTTTTACGAGTGACAATATTCGATACGTATGATGCTGACGGGCTCGTGGCGGACAGGGTGCCTAGGCCTGCACGACGCCGGAGCCTCGATCAGGGCGGTAAAACTGCTTTATTTTACGTTACAAGCACTCAACGTCTTCGACAAACCAATACCACTGGCTATGACAGTCAGTAAAACTCCTCCAACAGTCAGAGAACACGGCGCTGTACGCCAGGAGACAGTTGCAAGTAAGACGGGATGAGCCACCACCAACTCTCCCTGGTGCGTCGAAGCGGGGCGATGCCCAGTCAGCCGCCGTTCGAACGTCACCGCAGGTAACGTTTAACCTCCGCGGGTGCGGATTCGCTCCGGATACAATATTTCTCGTCAAATTCACCAGAAAGCGTTTGGACACCAACAAACCAACGTAGCAATGTCAATTCAACGTGCCAAGATTGCGTGGAGAGCAATGAAACGAACAGAGTTGATATTCATTGCCCATAGAGTGATCGCCATCACTCTACACTAGTAGCAGAACACCGTGTGGCAGGCTTTATTCCACCGGAATGTCACTGTTTAAACGCGATTTTTCAGCATGTGAAAAATCTTGGATAATTCGCCAAAAATCCATTTGTTGTCGGATCGTCACCGGGTTTCTTTCTATCGCTTCCCAAACGACTTCTACGTAACCTACGCCCTAAATTAAGATTATTGGACGGCCAGAAATTTATTTATTCTACGGGTGCTAAAATACCTAAGAGCGTTCCATAGCGATTTGGCTATAAATGCCTCATCTTCGCTCTCGCCTGCTTCCAGCTGTGTTCCACAGGCATTAACTAACGGTCGCGCTCTAATAGCGTAGTGGTCGCGCTCTAATAGCGCATATTTTCGTAGCGCATTTCTGCTAGGGGAAATTACGCCTTACCTATAATTGACTCTAACTACACGGTTGGGCTGCTTTAGGAGCGTCACCGTGGCTCCTGCCTGTCTCCAGCTTCAGTTTGACAAGGCAGCCGGTCGGAGTTTATCGTCTTGTGGCTGAAACGCCACAATGTTTTCATTGAGAAGAACCAATGGTTCCAAATATCCGGATTTGAACCCGATGATTTTAACAGTGGAGAGCTATTGCTCGAGAAATACCTCAATCTGCAGCCAAAAACCAAGAACGATAACAGAATGAAAATTGATGGTTGCACTGGAGCTGATTGGGAAGATGTATCTCTGGAACACATCACCAAGTCCATTCAAAAACTGTGCAAAAGACTCAAAACAAGTGTGAGCATTGTTGGTGGACACATTAATACAAGATGTGGTGTACTATCAGGCTCATTTGATAGCTATAATATTATTATTTGAGATTAGACTTATAAAAAAAATCGTTTGTTGCTACTTTTTGTTGAATTGTGCTTTTGAATCGTCGAAAAGTCGGTTGTCTCACTAAAAGTCATATAACTCTTGTTCTATTTGAAATATTGCGGTGAAATCTGGCCAGCCTGCGTAAATAATTATGAAATTATTGTCTTTATGCCTGTAAAATTTGATCAATTTTTTACTTCTGGCTAAGATAATTATTGGCAAAAACCTTAGGGGTCTTTTTCATGGCACACCCTGTATAAGTATTCTAGGATTTACTTTTCAAATGTCAAAGAATTCGGTTTCATGGCTTCGCCCATTTGATCCTCTGACCAGCCAACCCTAATAGTGTAGGGTGGGTGATTTATGGCATGCATGGTTGCGCAAAACTATAGGCCTATGTGAGCCCATACTACTGAACACGCGACTCGCCCTCTGCCCTGGTTACTTGTGTGACTGCCTGGCTATGCCCGGGCTGCAAAAAGTGTCTGGCGCCGCCACTGATCTAGTCTCGCGCCCATAGACCTGCCTATGTTTTTAATTCGATGTATGGGATAATAAATTCTACGATGCCAATACTGAAATAAAAGTTTACGTTGCCCAGCAGCATCACTGCGCCAGAGATGACTTCGTTAATATTAAACTGTCTATAGGCAACCTTGCTAATAAATATTATTCTATTCTAAACCGACTATCGCTAGCTAAGGCATTTTCTTTTGCGCATCTGTGTCATTAAAATCTGCTACAACTAGGCTACATGCTCCTGATCGGTCGTATACAATGAAATGCGTAATTATGCAATTTCAGATGCAACAGAGGTTTCCTTCTGACTTAATCATCCGTATGCTGAAAATTTTATGGGGTTATGATGGGGCGCGGTAGCTGATGTGGATTTTGGTAGTGTCGGGGTTTGTGCGGGTGAAGTCGGGGTTAGGTGGGGGAGGTTGGAATATGAGGTGCGAAAGGTCCGGGTCGAAAAATTATTTTTTTATGATTTCCATAGGTTGAAAATGTATGTGTTGGGCGAGGTAGGGCGGTATGGGATGGGATCATGTGGGGCGGGCCAAGCCGGTGTTTGTTGGGGCAGTTGAGGCATGAGGTTGGAGTAGAGTAGGGTGGGCGCGAATTGGTGGGTAGTGGTAGGGCGAGAAACTAAAAATTTATTCAGAATGGTGAGTCTGTGCGTGGCTGGTTGGGGTGGAGCGAGGGTAATGGAGTTGGCTTGGTGAGGTGGGTCCGTGGTGGGTACAATGGGACCGGGATGATAACGAAGTGAACTATCATTTTTTCATTAACTTAGTATGTTAAACATTTTACGGGATAAGGTGGGGCGCGGCGGAGGATGGAGATTTGGGTGGGGCCAGGGTTTGTGTGGGTGAATGCGGGGTGAGGTGGGAAAGAGTTTGAATATGGGGTGCGGAGGAGCCGGGTTGAAAAAGTAATTTTTTTAATTCCATACGTTGACAAAATAATGTCCGTGCATGTTGGGTGCGGTAGGGCGGTGTGGGGATGGGGTCTTGGGGGTGGGGCCAGGCCGTGGATGGGTGTTGGCGGTTGTGGTATGGGGTTGGGGTAGTGCCTGGTGGAGCGAAGTGCAAACATGGTTTGGACGAGAAAAACATTTCTCAAGGGGTGGGGATGTCGGTTGGCGCAGTGTATGGAAAAAAAATGGGGTGGTGCTTGGTGGGATGGGGCCGGGGTGAAAACAAAGTCAAACATTATTTTTTCCATGAATTTCGTATGTTGAAAACTTCCAAATTTTGGGTGGGGGCGTTATAGAATGGGAATTGGGTGGGGTTGGCCCGATTTTGGGTGGGTGAAGGTAGAGTGAGGTAAGTACGGTTGGGGCTTTTGTATTGAGGTGGGACGGGTTGGAAATAAAAGTTAAATATTATATTTTGCATGAATTTCATGTGTTGATAATTTTGCGTCTATGTCTTGGCGTAGCGGGAAAATAGCTGTGATGGTCAAAGTGTTCTTTCGAAAATTTATTTAACGCCCTTCCAAGAAGAAACTACTCAGAGACGCTCCCGACTCAAGTGAACCAAAAAAGAACAGCTTTAAGTTTATTAAGGAGTAATCCTGGTAGAGTCCCTTCATCTCATAGTGTAGGCGGTAATGCGTCGTAGTTTCTCACTTTTAACTGAATTTAATATAGATATCTTATCTTATCGGACCATTTATAAAGCGCTTCTCGCACCAAGACCTTTTCAGAAGCGCTCCCTGTGCGTTCAACATTGAGAAATCAAACATGTTTTTAGACGAGAGAAAGACGAGGAAAGACTACCATAGACGGACCAGGAATGGGGTAGTGGGGCGGCTGAGGAATGGGCTTGAGGTAATTGTAATTGTAATTGTAATCGTACATTTATATAGCGCCACTTCAAGAGAACTCCTCCTAATCGCTCCCGACCTGACACCAAACCACAATCGAAGAGAATGGTTTTCAAACGTTTGCGGAAAAGGGGCAAAGAAAGACAAAAAAAGTTCATTACGGAGACTAATAGGTAATTTATTCCAGAAAGACGAACCGACCATAGCAAAGCTTCTATGTAGCACTGTGGAAGATCGAGCCATAAGGAGGTAGGGCTGAAAATTTTATGGGTTAAGCTTATATATTATGTGTCGGTGTTTGTTTGTCCAGAATGCATACCCACAGGTCAATTTCTGAAGTTCCAATGGACATCGATTGAAGCTGAAAATTTTATGGGTTAAGCTTATATATTATGTGTCGGTGTTTGTTTGTCCAGAATGCATACCCACAGGTCAATTTCTGAAGTTCCAATGGACATCGATTGAAGCTGAAAATTTTATGGGTTAAGCTTATATATTATGTGTCGGTGTTTGTTTGTCCAGAATGCATACCCACAGGTCAATTTCTGAAGTTCCAATGGACATCGATTGAAGCTGAAAATTTTATGGGTTAAGCTTATATATTATGTGTCGGTGTTTGTTTGTCCAGAATGCATACCCACAGGTCAATTTCTGAAGTTCCAATGGACATCGATTGAAGCCGCCGGGACACCCACCCCGCCCCCAGCCCTCACCCCGCCACACAAGTTAGGTTGGGAGGCGAAAGGCAAATTTCCGGGAAGACTTCAGTATCAGTGCATCGCACCCATTAACCTCAAACCTCACAGCTACATGTAGACAAAGAGGGGCGAGGTGAGGGCTAGGCCGTGGTCAAGTGCATACGCGCAACTGAACATCTGGATAGCATAATGAGCTGCATCGCTAATTATCAGAGGTGATTATGTTTGATGTGGCGCTTCGATGTTCAAGGCGCGGTGACGCCATGCAGGGATCGCTTGGTATTTAGGTGGCCAAGACTCAACTCAACTAGACAGACAGACGGACAGGCACACCGACAGACAGCTTGGCAGGAGAACAACCCAACGGACTTATGAGTAGACAGACAGAGGGGTAGACACACAGATCGACATGTTGGCAGGCGAATACACCAACAGACTTACGTGCAGACACACTCTTACGTAAAAACTCTTGCACGCAAAGACAGAGACAAGAGCAAACATGCAAATGATAAAACGGCCACAAAGAGCGAAGGGCAGAGAGAGAGAGAGAGAGAGAGAGAGAGAGAGAGAGAGAGAGAGAGACAGAGACAGAGACAGAGACAGAGACAGAGACAGAGACAGAGACAGACAGACAGACAGACAGACAAAGGGAAGGACAGAAATAGAGACGAACATTCAGCCTTAAAAGTAAACTCGTGCCGTTCAACAGTTCAATGAAATTGAAGAAGGCTTCCAATGACAGAATTTGTGTTAGAAATCACTATTAGGTCGACACGAAAGAAGAGTTTAACGTGAGTTCAGTGTTGGAATAATAAGCGCCTTTATATCGCGAGAAGGACGACAGAATGATCTTGTAGACCTAATGGTTATCTCCTGCCATTCTTCTGCCAAAAATTATTGCTTCACGGTCAGACATCCAGACATCTAGCCTACTTGACAGGCAGACAGACCAACATACTAACACCCAGACATAGGCACACAGACAGGCAGGTTGCGGACAGATAAGAAGACTAACAAGGGGTTGTGAAATGGTACAAACACTCAGACAGACAACCAGGCAAACGGAAAGACAAACAGACTTTAGCGCAGACAGAGATACAAACAGACATACGCTCAGACAGACAGCGGGATAGACACGCAGAAGGACAGGTAGACAGACACACTAACCAACGGACATACACACAGACAGACAGCAGGACAGACACACAGAAAGATATATAAGCAGACGAACTGATCAACGGACATACGTACAAACAGACAGCGGGACAGACACACAGAAGGACAGGTAGACAGACAGACTAACCAACGGACATACACACAGTGAGACACCGGGACAGATACACAGAAGGACAGGTAGACAGACAGACTAACCAACGGACATACACACAGACAGACTGCGGGAAAGACACACAGAAGGACAGGTAGACAGACAGACTGACTAACGGACATATGCACAGACAGACAGCAGGACTGACGCACAGAAGGACATGCAAGCAGACGGATTGACCAACGGACATAAGCAGAGACAGACAGCAGGACAGACACATAGAAGGACAGGTAAGCAGGCAAACTGACTTACGGACATACGCGCAGACAGCGGGACAGACACACAGAAATACAGGTAGACTGACAGACAGACTGACCAACGGACATACGCAGAGACAGACAGCGGGACAGACACATAGAAGGACAAGTAAGCAGACACACTGACTAACGGACATACACACAGACAGACAGCAGGACAGACGCACAGAAGGACATGCAAGCAGATGGATTGACCAACGGACATACGCACAGACGGACAGCGGGACAGACACATAGAAGGACAAGTAAGCAGACAGACTGACTAACGGACATACACACAGACAGCGGGACAGACACAGAAAGACAGGTAGACAGACAGACTGACTAACGGACATACGCACAGACAGACAGCAGGACTGACGCACAGAAGGACATGCAAGCAGACGGATTGACCAACGGACATAAGCAGAGACAGACAGCAGGACAGACACATAGAAGGACAGGTAAGCAGGCAAACTGACTTACGGACATACGCGCAGACAGCGGGACAGACACACAGAAAGACAGGTAGACTGACAGACAAACTGACCAACGGACATACGCACAGACGGACAGCGGGACAGGCACACAGAAGGACAGGTAGACAGACAGACTGACTAACGGACATACACACAGACAGACAGCGGGACAGACACACAGAAGGACATGCAAGCAGACCGATTGACCAACGGATACACACACAGAGAGACAGCGGGACAGACACATAGAAGGACAGGTAAGCAGGCAAACTGACTTACGGACATACGCACAGACAGCGGGACAGACACACAGAAAGACAGGTAGACAGACAGACAGACTGACCAACGGACATACGCACAGACAGACAGCAGGGCAGACACATAGAAGGACAGGTAAGCAGACAACCTGACTAACGGACATACACACAGACAGACAGCGGGACAGACACACAGAAGGGCAGGTTGACAGAAGGACCAACGGCCATACACAAGGACAGACAGCAGGACAGACACGTAGACGGATGGTTAGTCAGTCAGTCTGTTGAACGGGCACACGTACAGACATATAGACGAACACACGCAGACGGACAGTTAGGCAGCCGGACAGTCCAGCAGACATGGAGCCTGACAGACGTAGTTTATAATGGACACAATGTTATGTAGAATTACAATCGCGATTAGGGCGACACTGGTGAGTGCCTAAGCGTTACGTTAGCGTATAACGGCTAATATGTCGCCCTTGTGTAGCAGAAAGTAAAAGGACAGACACATAGAAGGACATGCAAGCAGACGGTTTTACCAACGGACATAAGCAGTGAGAGACAGCAGGGCAGACACATAGAAGGACAGGTAAACAGACGGACCAAGGGACATACGCACAGACAGACAGCGAGACAGACACACAGAAGGACTGGTAAGCAGACTGACCAAGGGACATACGCACAGACAGACAGAGAGACAGACACACAGAAGGACAGGTAAACAGACGGACCAAGGGACATACGCACAGACAGACAGCGAGACAGACACACAGAAGGACAGGTAAGCAGACGGACCAAGGGACATACGCACAGACAGACAGAGAGACAGACACACATAAGGACAGGTAAACAGACGGACCAACGGACATACACACAGACAGACAGAGAGACAGACACACAGAAGGACAAGTAAGCAGACTGACCAAGGGACATACGCACAGACAGACAGAGAGACAGACACACAGATTGACAGGTAAACAGACTGACCAAGGGACATACGCACAGACAGACAGAGAGACAGATACACAGAAGGACAGGTAAACAGACTGACCAAGGGACATACGCACAGACAGACAGCGAGACACACACAGAAGGACAGGTAAACAGACGGACCAAGGGACATACGCACAGACAGACAGAGAGACAGATACACAGAAGGACAGGTAAACAGACTGACCAAGGAACATACGCACAGACAGACAGAGAGACAGACACACAGAAGGACAGGTAAACAGACGGACCAACGGACATACGCACAGACAGACAGAGAGACAGACACACAGAAGGACAGGTAAACAGACTGACCAAGGGACATACGCACAGACAGACAGAGAGACAGACACACAGAAGCACAGGTAAACAGACGGACCAACGGACATGCGCACAGACAGACAGAGAGACAGACACACAGAAGGACAGGTAAACAGACTGACCAAGGGACATACGCACAGACAGACAGAGAGACAGACACACAGAAGGACAGGTGAACAGACGGACCAAGGGACATACGCACAGACAGACAGCGAGACAGACACACAGAAGGACAGGTAAGCAGACTGACCAAGGGACATACGCACAGACAGACAGCGAGACAGACACACAGAAGGACAGGTAAACAGACGGACCAAGGGACATACGTACAAACAGACAGCGAGACAGACACACAGAAGGACAGGTAAGCAGACTGGCCAAGGGACATACGCACAGACAGACAGAGAGACAGACACACAGAAGGACAGGTAAACAGACTGACCAAGGGACATACGCACAGACAGCCAGAGAGACAGACACACAGAAGGACAGGTAAACAGACGGACCAAGGGACATACGCACAGACAGACAGCGAGACAGACACACAGAAGGACAGGTAAGCAGACTGACCAAAGGACATACGCACAGACAGACAGAGAGACAGACACACAGAAGGACAGGTAAACAGACGGACCAACGGACATACGCACAGACAGACAGAGAGACAGACACACAGAAATACAGGTAAACAGACGGACCAAGGGACATACGTACAGACAGACAGCGAGACAGACACACAGAAGGACAGGTAAACAGACTGACCAAGGGACATACGCACAGACAGACAGAGAGACAGATACACAGAAGTACAGGTAAACAGACTGACCAAAGAACATACGCACAGACAGACAGAGAGACAGACACACAGAAGGACAGGTAAACAGACGGACCAACGGACATACGCACAGACAGACAGAGAGACAGACACACAGAAGGACAGGTAAACAGACTGACCAAGGGACATACGCACAGACAGACAGAGAGACAGACACACAGAAGCACAGGTAAACAGACGGACCAACGGACATGCGCACAGACAGACAGAGAGACAGACACACAGAAGGACAGGTAAACAGACGGACCAAGGGACATACGCACAGACAGACAGAGAGACAGACACACAGAAGGACAGGTGAACAGACGGACCAAGGGACATACGCACAGACAGACAGCGAGACAGACACACAGAAGGACAGGTAAGCAGACTGACCAAGGGACATACGCACAGACAGACAGCGAGACAGACACACAGAAGGACAGGTAAACAGACGGACCAAGGGACATACGTACAAACAGACAGCGAGACAGACACACAGAAGGACAGGTAAGCAGACTGGCCAAGGGACATACGCACAGACAGACAGAGAGACAGACACACAGAAGGACAGGTAAACAGACTGACCAAGGGACATACGCACAGACAGACAGAGAGACAGACACACAGAAGGACAGGTAAACAGACGGACCAAGGGACATACGCACAGACAGACAGCGAGACAGACACACAGAAGGACAGGTAAGCAGACTGACCAAAGGACATACGCACAGACAGACAGAGAGACAGACACACAGAAGGACAGGTAAACAGACGGACCAACGGACATACGCACAGACAGACAGAGAGACAGACACACAGAAATACAGGTAAACAGACGGACCAAGGGACATACGTACAGACAGACAGCGAGACAGACACACAGAAGGACAGGTAAACAGACTGACCAAGGGACATACGCACAGACAGACAGCGAGACAGACACACAGAAGGACAGGTAAACAGACGGACCAAGGGACATACGCACAGACAGACAGAGAGACAGACACACAGAAGGACAGGTAAACAGACGGACCAAGGGACATACGCACAGACAGACAGCGAGACAGACACACAGAAGGACAGGTAAACAGACTGACCAAGGGACATACGTACAGACAGACAGCGAGACAGACACACAGAAGGACAGGTAAACAGACGGACCAAGGGACATACGTACAGACAGATAGCGGGACGGACACGTAGACGGATGGTTAGTCAGTCAGTCTGTTGAACGGTCACACGTACAGACATATAGAGGAACACACGCAGACGGACAGGTAGACAGCCGGACAGCCCAGCAGACATGGAGCCTGACGGACGTCGTTTATTACGGATACAATGTTATGTAGAATTACAATCGCGATTAGGGCGACACTGGTGAGTGCTTAAGCGTTACGTTAGCTTATAACGGCTGATATGTCGCCCTTGTGTGGCAGAAAGTATACGAAGAGGAGTCAATAGGTATGAAAGCGAAAGCGATTATTAATTTCGACGCTCGGGAGGACTTTAGATTTTTTAAGTACTCTCGTCAAAAAGTTATATTTGGTGTTAATAGATATTTTTGGAAGAATATCCGGATATTAGTAGATTAGTTTATTACAAGACATGTTGCAAAATTTCAAAATAATAGGATACGTATATTTAGAAAAAATCGCGTTTTACTAAAATGCCTGAAGATGAGGACCTTATCATTATAATTAGTGCGATGAGATTCGCTATGGATAAGTCTAATTATTATTATTATTATTATTATTATTATTATTATTATTATAATTATTATTATCATCATCATCATTATTATTATTAAATCTTTCACTGCCTTTGTCTCTAAGTCACTCTGCCTTTCTTACTATCTATTCATATGTCTGTCTGTCTGTCTGTCTGTTTGTCTGTCTATCTATCTATCTATATATCTAGCTATCTGACTATCTGTCAAAGGATAACATCGTGGAATGGTGTGGAAACAGATCACTGCAGCCACATAGCAAGAGTGGGAGACAAATGGAGGTAGATGATAGAAGGAGCACCAATCACCTACGGGCGATGAACCCATGGACATTGATGATGATGATGATGATGATGATGATGATGATGATGATGATGATGATGATGATGATGATGATGATGATGATGATGATGATGATGATGATGACGATGACGATGACGATGACGATGATGATGACGATGACGATGACGATGACGATGACGACGACGACAACGACGACAACGACGAAGACGACGACGACGACGACAATGACAACGACAATGACGACGACAATGACGACGACGACGATGATGATGATGATGATGACGATGACGATGACGACGACGAAGACGACGACGACGACGACAATGACGACGACGATGATGATGATGATGATGATGATGATGATGATGATGACGATGACGATGACGATGACGATGACGATGACGATGACGATGACGATGACGATGACGATGACGATGACGATGACGACGACGACAACGACGACAACGACGAAGACGACGACGACGACAATGACAACGACAATGACGACGACAATGACGACGACGACGATGATGATGATGATGATGATGATGACGATGACGATGACGACGACGAAGACGACGACGACGACGACAATGACGACGACGATGATGATGATGATGAGGATGATGATGATGAGGATGATGATGATGAGGATGAGGATGATGATGTATTGCATGTGTAGATGGATGTAGGCCTATGTATGAATGTGTGTGTGCGCGCTTGTGTGTGCTAGTGTGTGTTGTGTGTGTGTTCAAACGGTATGCATGTAGGCCAATGTATACTTGCAGTATCCGGGACCATGAGTGTCGGTTGGGGTCAGGTTAGGTATCGAGAGGGTCAGATAGGGTCAGGTTAGGCGTCAAGAGAATCGGTTAGGGTTTGTGCTAGGGTTAGTGTCGTCATTAGATGCTTTCCAAAGATACTGCGTAGGCTATGCTTCGGTCCTTCATACTGCAATTATGCCAATAAATCAGTCTCCGCACATGGTCATCATGTGGGCCTATTTTGTGTTCATGAAAATATATATTTATGTGTGTAATAGCCTATTATGCATATATATATTTATCAATTCTATGTCAACCGATGAGTCAACATTTATGGAGCGTCTCCTTCAAGGCGATTCAGTGACGCTTCTGACCCAAGTCAAGTGGAAGAAAAATAATAAGGTCCAAGTCTATCTAACGTACGATACTTGCGGTTTGTACACACTGACACTGTACACAGACACATAAAATTATACAGGCCTAGCAATTGTTTAAGTGTCAGAATAATTACAGGGACAGCGCTAATTACCGTAATCGTAATCGTAAACTCGAAAAGGCGGGTGTCGTCTGGGCCAGAAATTGGAGGGTAGGCCTACGTGGAGGATCAGATGAGACCGTGACCCTATCAGAGATAGGCTATGGCACGAGTCACACAGTGGCGACGCCAGGATTTCAGCCCCCCCCCCCCCCCCCTAGCGCCGCCACTGGAGTCACAACGGATCCACGCTGACGCGAGGTCAGTTCCAGGTACTATCACAAGGGTCGACTTATCGTTTGATTTGCTAGATAGGGTAGGCCTAAATAAAATGAGCAGCGTAGGACATATGACGCATTGCATATGGCTGCTAAACATGCAGCTAAATTCGACCCTTGTGATAACTTGTGGTCATCGTTCAGTCTGAGAATTGTAATCATGCTTCGATTTGATTATAGGCCTAATAAACGAAGATCAAGCATTAATATTTTTCACTTCCAAAGCGCCTTTTAACAGTGGCGGCGCCAGGATTTCAGTTTTTGGGGGACCTGGTTGAGAGGGAAGAATTGCGGAGGAAAATTTCCATTTTCATTCGCCAAAATTTCTGACGACCTTTTTTTAGGTGTTCGGTAGAAATCTTAAGAAAATAAGAAAATATTTCATTAAGAAAATATTTCATTTTCCCTCTGTTCCCCAAAATTCTTATGACTTTTTAGGGAGGCTTAGTCAAAATCTCATGAAAATATTTAATTTTTCCAGTGCAAAAAATCTGACGACCCCTTTGGGGATTTAGCCCCCCCCACCCCTGGCGCCGCCCCTGCCTTCTAGCTCTACCCTTCTACGAATTCATTATGCGTCGATTTTAGAAGAGTGAGATTGTCTACGCTGTCTATAATAGCAGACAAGGTCACAGTCTTCAATAAAATATTGTGGCTTCAACTACACAATGAAAAATATGTGGCCACAGCACAGTTAGCCTACGTGGACTGAGTAAATCGCGTGTCTTACCATAAGCAGCCAGTAATATCCAGATGACAAGAAATCCTAAGAACGTGGTCGCCATCGTTTCACTGTCTCACCACAGATGTCGCTCGGCCACAGCTTCCTCCGTTCCTCTGCTACTATGGCAGCATCGACTGCAGCAGCAGCAGCAGCAGCAGCAGCAGAAGCAGCAGCAGCAGCAACTGCAGCAGCAGTGGAAGAGGCAGAGACGTGCATCGACCTACCGCCAGTCGACAGTCTCATCTCTTCCTCTATTCCTTCTTCCATGCGAGCGCTTCCCAAAGTGTGCTCCGCGAAGCCACGGGGTTCAGTGAGGGAACGGTTTCCGTGAGGAAATTCGATAAGAGGCGCGGCTGCAGGAATTTGTGGTTGTAGTACCATACACCAGTAGACTCGGTCACTCGGAGTTGAAAACAAGGGTTCGGTGGGAAATTTTCGCTTAATGTAATGTCAAATAATTTTTTAGATATAGGCCTACAGATCTACACAGTTTCAATTTTTTAGATTGAAACCGTGTATTATTATTATTCCGAATTTCCCACGACTGCTTAGAGTTAAGCCATTATTTCGAAATAAATTAGGCTTTAATTCAGTTCTGGGTTACGTGAAAATATTTTAAGATCAAAAGGTCTCCACAGAAAAAATTGTTCTTAACCATCCGTTTCCTCGGCATTCGTTATCCCTCCCCTATACGGTAGGCCTGCAATGTAGGGCCTACATCCTCTCGATCTCTAATTTCTTCCCAATTATCCTCTTCTTCTTATTAGTTCCTCGATCGTTTCCTTCATGAGCCTCCGCTTCCTCATCCACGTCCTTCTTCTTGTATAGGCCCTATATCTGTTCTTAGTGTTCTATAGCTGTGTTTTGCTTCCATATATATATATATATATATATATATATATATATATATATATAATATGTATATATAATATATACATATACACATATGTACCATCTGTCTTATATATATATGCATATATGCAGTGGCGTAGCCAGGAATTTTTCATGGGGGGTTTATGGCCGGAAACCCTGTTTTTTGCTATTTTTCTTACCTAAATGAAAAATAACCTTTAAAAATCTTTTTCCGGAGCCAATGGGGGTTTTAACCCCCGAAACCCCCCTTGCCTACGCCACTGCATATATGTCATATATATATATATATATATATATATATATATATACCATCTGTCTGTTTCTGCAATCCAGTTATTTTTCTTCAAGGAGCGCTATATAAATGTCCGAATGAATATATCATCTGCCCATTTCTGCTATCCAGCAATCTTCCTCTGCCTAAGTCCAGCAATCCTCTGGCTTTCTTTTCTTTCTTTGTTCTCTCCATCATCCTTTCAGCCATGACCCTTGCGTAGTAGATCAGCGACGACACGCTTCCCTCGTCCGTCAGCCAAACCACTTCCTTCACAACCTCCACTCCTTTATCCCTCCCCTTTTTCTTCCCGCCTGCCTTTCCCCTCCCTCCACCTCCCCTTCATCCATCCTTCTCTCACTGCCTCTTTTTACTTCTGTCTGTCTGTCTCTCTTTCTGTCTGTCTGTCTCTTTGTCTCCATGCGTCTGCGTATCTCTCTCTTTCTCTGTCCCTCTGCCTCTGTCTTCCGTCCCTTGACCGACTTTTCCTTCGTCCATTCCCTCCTTCCACGTTCCTTCTTCCCCACTCTCCTCTAACCCCCATTCCCATCTTTCTACCACCCATTCCTTTTCCCTTATTTCCTTGTCCCCTCTTCCCCCGTTACCTCATTCCCTTCTTCGTCCCATTCCCCTCTTCCAAATTTCTCTCTTCCTCCATTCTCCGCTGTCCCAATTTCTTTACCCCTCTCCCCCATAATTACCCCATTCCCCTCTTCTCCCATTCCCATCTTTCCACCACCCATTCCCCATTGCCTTCTTCCTCATTCCCTCTTCCCCATTCCTCTCTCCCCCCCATTCTCCGCTCTCCCAATTCCTTTACCCCTCTCCCCCCATAATTACCCCATTCTCCTCTTTCCCCATACCCCTCTTTCCCTATTCCTTCCTTCCGTCCTAATACGTCTGCTCGTCGCCGTTGTTTGGCTATCGACCCATTTTCTCCGGTTGCACCATGCATGCATGGCAGCCATACACATACACTTATGCAACGGACGACCGGCCAACTGATGGCCCGGTGGCGGCGGCAGAGGCGGCGACGGCGGGTCCCCTGCCACCCTCCGACCGGCACCGGCTCCACCAGCAAGACCAGAGGGTTCTACCCTACTCGATATATATATATATACATGTGTGCATATATATATATGTATATATATATACAAATGCACGCAGCCGACGCAGCTGCAAACGGGACACGTCCAGTAAACCACTGGAGACTATCCACCACAGACAGACGGACGGACAGACAGACAGACAGACGGACGGACGGACAGACGGACGGACGGACAGACAGACAGACAGATAGACAGACAGACCAATAGACAAGACAGACAGACAGACAGATGGACAGACAGGCAGACAGACAGAAAATGCAGCAGACGTAATGAGACAAATAGACCGACGAGCAGATACGCCGACAGACAAAGCACAAATTAAACAATACACAACGAGACCATTTATTTATTAGCTCATTAATTAATTCAATTGTCGATTTATATAGCAACTATTCCAGGGTTCTACCCTACTCGATATATATATATATATATATATATATATATATATATACATGTGTGCATATATATATGTATATATATATACAAATGCACGCAGCCAAATATATATATATATATTATATGCATATGCATACTCACGCAAATCAATATACACAGCCAGCCACACTATTACCAAGGCACATAAACGCTCTGTGCAAAGCACACACACACACAAGCACACACACACACACGCACGCACGCACACACGCACACACACACACTCATAGGCCTACACACAAAATAGGATTAGTTCATGAAAGTCAGGCTGACCGTATGGTTAGACCTGGGAGTGACTTTGGTGAGCTAATCTGACCCCACTTGACCATAAAGTGACTTGAGGTCGACTTGAAGTCGACTTCTCGGCGTCAAAACGACTTGACCCGACTTGGCAGAAAAACAACCGACTTACGACTTGAAGTCGGCTTCTGACATGGTACAGTAAGTTGTACTAGCCATTAGCCTAGGTCTACGGACGGCTACTAATGCAAGAAGTCAAGCCAATTTTTTGGCAAGCATTAATTTCATTTAGGCCTACAAATGAATAATGAGGCCTCAACATTTAATTGATGCATGAATTTGTTAAAGTGTCATTAAGCCCATTTCAGGCTGCTTGTGTTTCAGTTTGAATAGTTTTGTGATGCTTTGGGCTATCTATAGTAGCCTAGACAATGCGATGGCAAATTATTAGGCCTATGAATTTTAGCTTGTCCATTGTCTGTGATTATTCAGATTGCACTTATTATTATTATTATTATTTAATATTAATATTAACTAAATTTGTAAAATGCCCAAGGTCTAAGATAAAATAGCGGACCGCGGACTGCATGGTTGCATTGAATGGCGTGTTATAATAAGCCTAATTTGTAATTATGTTTTCATAATTATTTGGCCACTAACATCATTTCACAACTTAGCATATAGCATTGCAAGCGCATCATCCTACACCAGGCTACTACTGTAGGCTACTAAAGCTACTAGGCCTACTCACTGACAGTAAAGTCTTTCATTGTAGCCTACAATTGGTCCTACAATAGTTTTCCGTCTGCAGACGACTCCAGATGCAGCTCTCCAAAATATCGCCAAATTATCGATTTATTATAGGCCTATACCTTGTAGATCCAGCTTTCTTTGCGCCGAATTCACTGACCACTAGAAGTTCGCTGATTGCTTGATAAGCACACGTACTAATATTTTAGGGACATTTTGTTTCACCATTTCAATTAAGCGCATGCCTAAGCGTGACGTTTAAGCATAAAATTACAAATTATATGAATAGATCGGCAGACGGCAGTCTGCACGATAGCGTATACCGGCAATATAATCAGTAGCCTAGCCTAGGCCTAAGTCTCTGTTTAGCAAAGGCCTCATTCATTCTTGTGAACACACTAGGCAACAAAAGCTGCTTAAATGATGTCGCAATCATTGGTTTGAAGTGCCAAATTTAACATATTTGTGTCTCAAGTCGGTTTAAGTCGACTTGAGGTAAAAACAACTTCAAGTGACTTCTATCTACAAAATTCGACTTGGGGTCAGTTGCGGTGAGCAGAAACGACCCGACCCGACTTGGGATGACCAAGTCGACTGTGGTCGACTTTTTGGGGTCGACTCCCAGGTCTACGTATGGTGAGTGGTTAAGTAATGGTCTGGTTCTGACCCATCTGGCGCCACTCCTCACTTAATAATACGATTCAATCGAACCTTAGAGATTCATTTGCAAATACAGTCAGTCTGACTTCCATCATGTTTAGTCCTACTCTGTGAGTGTAGGCTACCGGTAGGCCTACGAATGTGTGTGGACCATTAATTAGAACCTGCATATCATAAAAAAGTCTAATCTCATTAACCTATAGTAGCCTATATAAGCACAGAATTATTCTTTTTGTAATTTATGTCATTTAAATAGTGCTCTCATCCAAAGACAAATCCAACCAGTCAAGGCTAAAGACATTCTATAGGTATTATATTGTATTTGATAAAATGCTTTTGTACCTGATAGCGGTGTGTCTATCAGTTTTTGTTACCATTAAACGACTATAATAATAATAATAATAATAATAATAATGTGCTTGTAAAGTTGCAGAGTTACTATGGGAAGAGCGTCATTTGGTTTTTGGACACATTCGAATTAGTATCTCAGCTGGACATGATGCTGCTGATATATTCGTTTTATTGAGCTCTTGACAACATAGGTCCACTGCAGACAGTTGAGCAAAACAAAAAGGAATGATGACAGGAGACAATACTTCAATCCAATTGGTTAAGAGTGAGATAGAGTTGCTTTTGGCAAGTGTTTGTATAGTACTCGGGGAAATGCAATAACTTTCGTACTTTCTCATAAGTACACAAGCTGTGAGGACCGGTGTCATTTCAGTTATGGGTTTCCAGTTACAGTCACCTTATTTTTAACTGAAATTGTAAATCGAAAAGTAAAGTACACAGTCGGATGAATAGAAGGAGAGAGAGAGGCAGGCAGACAGGCAAACCATGGCATGGACCATGAAATTGTTGTTGGACTGGATGATGGATAAAAGAAACAGGCAATGATGTAAAGAAATTAAAGAAATGGCAGACACTAGAAAATGATTGGCATTCATTTGATTCTTGGATATGTCTAAGAGCAGTAAATTGAAGGTCAAGATAGTTGTATTATACTAGTGGTCCACTTTTGGAAGCTGTTGAGAGCAAGGCTTGGTCTCCAAGTTCTGTCTTCTGATGTTTAAGTCAATTAGAAAATATACACGAATTCCTTAAGGATATCTGAATCACATAGAGGCCCCAAAATTGAAAAATAAATATACAGACTTTCACAGAAATTTGTTCAGTGTCTGCCATACGAGTTGCAGCCTGCATAGATCTCTGAAGATGATATGCATCGTAAGAAAGAATGAGTTTTTTAGGGTGAAATTGAATACAGCCGATTAGTTTTTTGGTTATATTTTGCGGCACAATAGACGATAAATGCATCTTTAAATTCTCATTACATGCTAAATAGACAAAATATCAAAAAAGATGAAGCAGACATAATTATTATTTCTTATAAAAAGCTACTTTCAGCTACAGTCCATACTATAGTTCTATCACATGCAATATAAAACTAAATTATGTATAGACTCCTTGTCAACAGTTCATAAGCAGAATAAACATAACTGTCTACTATCAATTGTAATTACAATTATCATTCCCCCGCAATCATAATACATGACATTACATGTGCAAACATAAAAACTCATAATCATACCATAACTGTAATACTAGTGCAAGACATCATTCATAATCCTACTGCAATCATAATACCCATGCAACCATAATCGGTTACATATGCACATAATTGTACCATAAGCCTCCATCCTATCCCATCAGCTGCATTGGCTTCATGTTGAGTTCAGGGTAAAATCTGAGATGAACTGTTTGGCCTACAAATCCATGAGTAAAAAACACTCCTTCCTACCTTCATTCACAACTAACTAGTGACATCCCTAACCCTTGCCTGAAATAATCAAATACAAGTCTTTTAGCTGAGTCAAATTATGGGCTAGAATGAATTCAATGACTCTAAATCATAAAATGAAATCAACTCACTTTATAACTCAAATTCACTTCCTTCCTTCAAAGTGGCTCCAAACCCACTGCCTACGCTTAGTTCTCAAGCAAATGGATTTCTGACTGCATCTTAATGCATGATATGTAAACCTGACCTGTTTAATTAGGTTAAAAAATAATTTGATTGATTGATCTTCTTGTCGTTGACTATCCGCCCCTCAGATTCACACTTCGATGCGAACTTGCATGCGCCACAAATTTTATTTAATAACAATAATAATAAATAATACTAATCATAGCATCTATGAATTATATGCTGCACTTTCATCTAAAAAATTGACATTGCATCGCTTACTACTCTAAATAATTTTCCTGCCTTATACTAGCTGCTCGATACCTCTCTTTGGCCATGGCCGGGAGCGCCTCTGAGTATGCCTCTTGAAGGGGCGCTACATAAATTTTCGGAATGAATGAATGAATAATTCGTGCAATTTACAAATAGATTATCATGAAACAAAGTCGGCATTTAACACTTCAATGAGAAGAGTTTACCGACACCTAAAAGTGACTGGGAAGCCAATACAGCTCATCAATAACATGTTAAAGGCAACAGTTTTACAGCAAGCAATCTCAATGACTTTGTATTCAATGCAAATGGAATGCTGCAGTCATTGCTAATTCAATTTCCTTTCGCATGGCTCCTCGTCTCCGCTAGCTTCTCAACATCGAGCCGCGCATTGTATATGCAATCGTTAACGCTGACTCCCTTGTAGGAGTTTCCACTTAGAGTCAGTGGCAGCCGCTTCGTTCGTACGTAGTTCTCGATCTGTTCCAAGGTTTTCCAATGTCCAACACGATACTGAGGAATACACTTCTAAAGGGCACAAACAGAACACACGGCAAAGCATTAATTAATTAATCAAATTATTTAGTGTGTAGTATCTGGGCATTTATGAAGCGCCTTTGTGGCTGTTCAGAGGCACGCCCAACATGAGCAGTTCAGCGCAACAGAACAGTTTTCAAGCAATGGACTGAAACGGATAAGCCAAAAATCTCACCCGAATTTATAATGGAAGATTTTTTCATGAAGAAGAACCAGTAGCGTAGCCAGGAATTTTTTATAGGGGGGGTTTGGGGTTTTATGGCTTGGCCGGATGCCCTTTCTGACACCAACCCAACAGTATTACAGTAAATAAAAATGGAATAAAGTAACAAAGGGAATAAAGTAAGAAAAACAATTGTTACTACAAGCAATTGTTTTGTTTTTTCTTATTTAAGTGGATAAATAACCTTTAAAAAAACTTTTTTCCTAGGCCAATGAGGGGGGTTTAACCCCTGAAACCACTCCTTGTCTACGCCACTGAGAAGGACTCCGTTCAGACGTAAAAGTGTAACGTTGAGCAGTGGGTGACCTGGACTTAAGATGAAAAGGTCAAATCTATCTCTACAGCAAAGGGATTACATCACATTAATTATATTACGTTAAATTACATTAATTTACATGCAAAACCAATACATCAGAATCTGAGAGATGAATGGATCGCTGCAATGCGCCAAGACAGTCATGATGCAAAGGCCAGAGTATGAAAGTGAGTATACCACAGATACATGTGCCTAGGTGATGTTTAAGTCTATGTGTTTGATGCAAGCAACTCTATGAAAGCAACTGCCTGTGATATTAGTCATTACTTCTCCATCTGACAGAATACAGTGTTTATTCACAAATGCCACGACTTGTATTACGATCAGTAGGTCATGCAGTTATACCATACCTTGTGTACGTGAGTTATAACACGATATGGTTTTTCGCTTAATCTCAAATGGTCGGCAACCGTCGAAACAGCAAGATCGGCAATCTTCGTGACGTCACATTTATCAACATCTCCAAATGTCTGCTCGAACCAGGCACCTCCGAGCATCACCTAAGCACACCAGACAAACCGAGCGTTAGTGAACATTAGCACACATCTTTATATATGCACTTATCAGGTGCTAGAGAAGAGCCACCTTAAAAGTCAAGATATAGGCCTACACTACTGCTAACTCTTGCAATAGCAACTAATTGACAAAACCTTATGTATGTCTTCAGGTGCTTTTATGAGCAGGTATGCACAAGTGTGAATTGCAATTGTAATTGAGCATTTATATAGCACCACTCACAGATTCAGAGTTAATAAATAATAATCATATTTTCTTTTATTCAACAATCCGGTTGACAGAACACAACCGGTTACAGCGTACAATTATGCATTTTACAAGAACGGAGGTCACAGAACACACAAATCTTAACTATACTAACTGAGCAGACAGCCTGCAATACATGGCGCCAATAGCAGCCTACAAAGGAAATCCGCCCAACGGGTGCTCAAACTCGCTACCTCTCGTACTCTACGCCAGCGTGTTAATTATCCATTACTCTACTGGGTCCTCTGTAGTTGTTCCTGATCGAAGTCAGTGCAATCACCAACAAGTAACATGGAAATAAGGAATTTCTGAAGCAGGGAAGAGAAATGTTGAGGAGCTCGGGAAGAGAAATGTTGAGGAGCTCAAGCTACAGTTCTTGTGCCAGTATAGTTCAAATTCGAAGGTCTGGCACTTATGCAAAGGCTGAGTAGTAGATCTGTACATGCAAGGCACCAGAAGGCCACTGACGGCTGAGTGGAGAGACTAGGGAATGAAAAGACTGGGTCTGCATCAGATACTGAGACAAACACAGAACACAGGTTCTGTGCCTTAAGTATTTGGAAGTACTACGTCAACATGCAGTTGCATACACAGATACTTGTTGGCGGGACTTAATGTGCGTGATGCAGTTCGCCATTGGAGAGTTTACTACAACCATTCCTTGTTTATTGATGTTCTTAATAAATTTTAAAAGCATTTTTGCGAGCAACCATTACCAGTATATAAAGTTTCTAGATATTAACTCTCTCTCTCTCACCCACACATGCATACCCGCAGATTGCCCGCACACAAACAACACATGTAAACAAACAAGTACCAATGCATGTATGTACACAAACATTGGGGCAGGCTGATCATTGAACGCCAATTACACTAGCATGAAGATCAGGAGGATGTGGGTTCAATTTCCATTCCCCAGGAGTGCATATAAAAAAATGAGCAGTAGAGCAGGTACAGTTCAATTAATCTCAAACCATTTTCTGATCTGTTACTACAAAATCACATAATCCTACTGCACACTTCAATCGATAAACTTTATCATATTTATTATTGGGGGCATTCCATGCCAAATCAACACATTTGAAGAAAAAAATGAACATCATCATTTCCAATTTTGTTGAAATTTGGTATGGTGATAAGTCACCATGAAAAACTTTCAAAACCAGAATTTTAGATTTTTGGGTCAACCAGTGTCCGAGATATGGGTCAGCGAACTTGACCGAAATTGACCGATTTCTGCTGACCGGCCGATGTTCAAACTGCTGTATCTCAGCATCTACTGCACCTAGAGACACAACTAAGATATCAAATTGAAGGTATTAAATAGTTCTATCTGGGTAAAGCATTCACAAGCATTCATATTTAGTGACAAAAAATTTCTGAGCAACTGTAACCTAGTTATACTGACCTTGGTCAGTTTGTAAAATCAGAATATTATCAAATAATTCCCATGCAAAGCCTTCATTGTTCCTAACAATTGGTGAAAATTTCAGAGTGGGCGCTCTTATAGTCTATTTATAGTGATTTTTAAAGGTACAGTCATTGTTGTAATTCGCGACCGGCGATATGTCATGACTATTTAACTGCTGAATCCCAGCTGTTAACACAAATGCATTTTTACACTTTTCTTGTTCTAAGTTCTAGCATTATCTTTCACAGCATGGAGTAAAAGAATTGGGCTTATTTGCATGCTCACTGGTTCTTATTTACACATGTAAAGGAATTGTTTAGGTCCTCAATTTCATAGTCTTTCCTGCTGTCTTAAATTAGAATGATAATATACGACATCTATAGTTGCAATTTTAAATAGCCTTTTGTGTTGTTGTAAGTGGAGTTGTGATAAAATACCTCAAATAGACATACTGTTCTTATAGAATCTTAAAATAAGTCTCCAAGTATATCTGACATAGTCTTGCAGTCATGTTGTGATCCATTCAAATATCATAAACAGCAGTTAAAGGTGACTGGATTACAAGCGACCACATCAGCTACAATACAGCTGCATCTTTCTATAAAGGTCATGGATAAGCTGTGTGCTCCATGTAGCAAAAATATTTCAACTGTTTAACAAGCCCAGGAGAAACATAATAACTCATCCTCAGAAGGAGACCCTGAACCCATGACCACAGATTTAGTCAACAATGTCTCCAACTGATGCACTGTCTATACTAAATTCATCACTGTCGGGACTCTGTGAGTCCCCTGTTGCGAAAAGAAAACTATATGCCAAGTACTATGCAAAGAAAAAGCTTTTGAATATACACCAATCTGTTAAGTAACTAACTATGATAAGAGGAAGTGATGTTGTTGATAGTGATGAATCAAAAACCGAACAAGAGACAGAACATGAAATTATCTGACAACTGAAAGAAAAGTTCAACATGTGCACATTAATAGCAAGTGGACAACTAGAATGCATCAGGAAAAAATAACTTTAATTTTATGTGACATAAATTTGTTGCATTTGGATACTATAATATTCTCTGTTTAGATTCAATAAATTGATATGCTGCAGATTTGTGGATGTGGCAGGGATATCAAAGATCTATTTGGTATAGTCGCGAATCTTGACCATGATGGTACCTTTAAAAAATCACTGTAAATAAGCTATAAGGGCGCCCACTCTGAAATTTTCACCAATTGTTAGGAACAATGAAGGTTTTGCATGGGAATTATTTGATAATATTCTGATTTTACAAACTGACCAAGGTCAGTATCACTAGGTTACAGTTGCTCAGAAATTTTTTGTCACTAAATATGAATGCTTGTGAATGCTTTACCCAGACAGAACTATTTAATACCTTCAATTTGATATCTTAGTTGTGTCTCTAGGTGCAGTAGATGCTGAGATACAGCAGTTTGAACATCGGCCGGTCAGCAGAAATCGGTCAATTTCGGTCAAGTTCGCTGACCCATATCTCGGACACCGGTTGACCCAAAAATCTAAAATTCTGGTTTTGAAAGTTTTTCACGGTGACTTATCACCATACCAAGTTTCAACAAAATCGGAGATGGTGATGTTTGATGACTGTGTTGATTTGGTGTGGAATGCCCCATTGCTATTATGTATGCATATTGCATAAGTTATCTCATTGTTAACACGTCATAAGATTTGATTTAAATGGATGCTGAAATTCAATAAAAGGTAACACAAACGCTGAGCCTGGTGCTGTTTTCTACACCATTGTGTTCAGGAAATGAACAGGATTCGTAAAGAACGCCAAGCACTGGCGCCATCTGATGGGAAGGAATTAGATGTCCAAAACCCTAAACAATAAATCAAACAAAATAAGTAATTTTTCACAATCAATCTTTAATATTTATTTTGCCAATATAATACAAATCAAACCGGAAACATTCTCAATTAAAAAGAGAATTGCTCCTTCACATAACAAAATAATGAAACATGATTTGATTTGATTTTTCAGCATCTCCTCACCTGTTCCCATGACCATAACTTTCGGAAGCAAGTTTCTGGATAACCCAGAAACTCAGAAGAGACCAGATTTCCTAAAGGCATGCTTCCCTCCCACATACTGCTTACCTAATATCTGGCTGGGCTGGAAGCTCCTCTGAGTAGAATTCTTAAAGAGGCACTATATAAATTCTCGAAATGAAGAATGCATGAATGAATCTCATTCTGGAAAGATCATTTCTCTAGCAACTTAATAAAAAAACAAAAGTAACAGAAAAACGCAATACAAGTTTCTTACAATGCACATTAACCCTCTTGCCCCGTATGGCCGCTATAGCGGCTTGGTGGTCTTTGACAAATACCCGTAAGGCTGCTATAGAGGCTTCAACATATAAACCGTGGCTTATTGGTTTACTTACTATTATATATTATTATTATTATATATTATTATTATTATATATAATTTATTATTATATATTATTATATATTATATATATATATTATTATATATATTATATATAAATATATATATTATATATATATATTATATATTATTATATATATATTATTATATATATATTATATATATTATTATATTATATTATTATTATATATATATTATATATATAATTATATTATATTATTATTATATTATATTATTATTACTATTATATATTATTATTATTATATATATATATATATTATATATATTATTATATTATATTATTATATATTATATTATATATATTATTATATATATATTATATATATATTATATATTATTATATATATATTATATTATATATTATTATATATTATATATATATTATATACTTTTTGCTCAGGGCCATCGGGTGGGCGTTCCGCTTGCTGTGGGGCTATAGGGGTGAGAGGGTTAAAATAATGCACCTAACAGCAGAATCTAGCACATCATTTCCTTTTCTCATCATATCAAAACTTACAAATGTCCAGATAAAAATATATATTCAAAAATACTTTAAAATGACAAGAAATTCAAGAAAACAGGAGAAAGGTCAAACCTCAACACCAAGAACATTTGAGCGAAACTGGAGATTGACGACGGCAATTGAAGCAAATCTGATGCTGTCTAGTAAAGTCGCCAATTCAGGATGCTGGACTGATACAAGTCGGGAAAGCTCTAGGAAAAACAAAAGAAGGAACAAACAGAAAATGTGAGCTCTGACATCCTGTTTATTGCTTTCAATTGAAAGAAAAATCAAAAACATTAAAGATCATCAATAAATCCAGGGTTGAAAGTGAGCCTGGTCTGTCTGGGTCTCAGACCAGGCATCAATTTTTTACCGCTTGAATAAACACTTTTATCTAGCAGCCAAAGAGACCCGGCAATTTTTTCAAATCACTTTCAGCCCTGAATAAATCCAATTGAAAAAAGTCATGATCACCAACCCTGCACTTCTTCAGTCTTTGTCCACATGTTACATGCATATATTTCATTTGTGCAAATGTACACACAGCTAATTCTACAGAATTTTTAAGACTGGGTGCCAACATTCACCAACTCATATAAAGAAACCAAAAAGTCACTTGCAGACAAGTTGCAGTTCCAGCCCAATGCAACTTTTTAAGCCTGGCTCTGCCAATGGGCAATAAATATATTTCATTAATTGTCAATGGATTACACCAGATTTTCGTTTAAATTATGCAGACAATGGCTGCAGCCATGCATTATGCCAGTGGTTCCAACCCGTGGCCCGCCATGCCTAAACAAATGGCCCTCATCTCTCAAAGAATAACAAAAATGTGAAAAATTTGACAATCTGGACAGGACACATAATCATTTTCTATTACAAATTACTTTATTTTGACGTCTGTAAATAACATCAAATATTCTATTTTGATTCAATTATAACAATTCTATATGCTTTTGGTTAATTAAATTTTAGCCTTGTGGCCCCTCCCTAATGTCCTTCAACTAAGAAAAAGTAGCCCTCGTATCCTCCAACTTAGAAAAAGTTGTCCTACAGTCAAATAAGGTTGGGAACCACTGCTTATGCTATGCAATAGTTTTAGGCAGGTGGAACCAGCAGTCAATTAGGTTACTTTAGGTATATTGCCATAAATTATAAATGCATTTAGTCTCATTGCTGTTGTACATACCATAGGACGGCAAGGAACTGATCACGTGATTAACATCAAGGACTTTATCTCCAAGTTTTACCTGATAAAAGAGAAAAATACAAGTTAAAGGATCATCAAAGAACTTATCACACTAGTTTCACCAAATGAGCAGAGAATCAAGCTAATCTTTTGCAATATATGACACATGATAGTAACTGCCTATAAACTTCAGGTATATTCGGCAACTACGTAACAAGAATTATTTTGGCCATATCTAGATTTTCTTCTGATGCACTGAACATCTCTAGATAATGGACTGTAATTGCTCAGTTTTTTATGTGGAATAATACATGCGGTTCAAACACTCAGAAAATTAGATTTTTCTACCAATGTGAAGAGAATAGTAGACAAATGGTTCTGGTGTTTTAATACAGTGAAAAGAATCAAAAGATGACAGATAATTAAAAGAAAATTTAAAAATTGTAATCCACCGCAGAAAAGTTTTAGAACAGACAAAGTTAAGGCGTAATGAAAACGATTTGGTACAGCATTGCAATGCAGCGAGTCCATAAAGTATTCTCCATCTGTCATTCACGCTTCCACTCATCTTCACAATGCTTCCCAGTAGCTACGCCTACATTGCCTTTTGTTGTCAGTGCCTGCAACCAACTATTCTCAACCAGAGCTCTGTATCTTGGATTCTTCAGTTGGAATTAATATAGTTATTTTTATTTATTATTTTATTTATTTATTATTTTTATTAATTATTAATTTAATTAATTATGACTATTAATTAACATAATTATCAATCAATAAATTCGCGCTGCTGTCTAACGCACAACACATCAACCAATGAAACATCTCCGAGGAATTTCTCCTGGAAAGGCTTAACATAAATTAGAAATCAAAATTCTTCAATCACCTAAGAACACATACATACTGGTATGCCAGTAGGTACGCACAGTTCACTAAGACTTATTTTGTCACTTTCAGAAATGCAATACCCTTGCTCCATCTTTAACAAACTCCAATCCAGTGCATGGAGTCTGAAGACAGATGTCAGTAGCTGCCGTCTTCATCAGATGTTGATTAAGAGTCTCGGGCAGCTGCTGAAGTCCACGCTTCAGTGACCACATCGACCACTTCTCCGATCGAAACTGGTCGATCAGAGCAGTTTTAGGAATCGTTTTGTCTACAAACATGCAAATGAGATTGGATGTCGGATGGGATACGTCCTGAGGACACCATCTTTCGAGCAGCTTTACTCAAAGGCAAACAGGCACTATTTGCTTCAATTGTGCTCAATCTAGAGCATGTGCTGCTCTGTTACTTGCCCCCAATAAAGCAGTCGGTGCGCTCTCTTCGACCAAGGTCGCACGATAGAGTTTTCACGGAGGCTGACGATCGAATGCGAATAACGTCTCTTATTCGTATGCTATATTCTGACTATTTCTGTCTTTGAATGTACACGATTATTGCTTATCCGTATTGTCATTTCTAATGTGGTCTGCGATTGAGAATTAAAGTGAATACTTACTTACTTACTTAGATAAGCGTTGCTGCCTTTCTTACTTACTTACTTAGATAAACGTATCTGAGTAGCCTGTACTGCGAGAGGTATTTCGTATATTCTCAGACACGATAAGTTGTATGCACGCACACAATAAATTTCTTTTACTTAGATTAAATTAAACTCCATTAACATGAAAACACGTATAAAAGAGAGTATGACTAGCTTACCACATCTGACTTTTACCCTACACAGAAAACATATTTCCATCAGTCTAAAAGAGATCCGCGTTCAACTTCAACCTCAAAGTCTACATAGAAACTATGTAAGGTAGAACCATATAGATCACAGGTGTATAAATAAAAATTCCTTTGACAGGTGTAGTATCAAATCCGAATTCAATTGCATTGAAAATGAACCATCTGCTTGACTTACCCTGAGGCTGAAGAAACGAGCCGCGTATAATCGATCCATAATGCTGTTCCAATTCGTAGAATATAGGAAAGCAGGATCTCATGCTGAGCAGTTTGCTGTTGCCTCCAAAAACGCCGCGGCACAGCGGATCAGCCGCAAACATAGCTATCTACAACAGATGTAAAAGAAAATGCTCAGATACCAATTCCATTGTTAGAGTGAGTTTCAATACTCCAGACAATCAAATCAATCAATGACATTAATCCAACACTGCACCAATGGGAACAGTCTACAGCTAAACTGTTAAAATCGCAAGTACAGCATAACTGGAGCATACTGAAAGCTACTAACTAGCTTATAAAAGACTATATTGTGTGTATGTATGTAAATGGACAATTATACAGCGCCTTACAATAACCTCACGAAGGTGCTTTTTACTTTCAGGTAGTTCTTTATTTTAATAATAATAAAAATAGTAACATTCGTTTAATGTCGAACTGACACAATGCAGTATGATTACAATTAAGATTATGAACGATTAATCATAAGTAATTAATCATAAGTAATTAATCATAAGTAATTAATCATAAGTAATTACACGAGTCGAAATTAACTGTTGGCAGCCGAGCAAAGACTCTTGTCACGTCCTACCGCTCAATTGACCAATGCCATCTGCCAAATGGAAAGTCGAGTGGACCCTTAGGAGGGTAGCAGGAAGTGATACCGCATCTGCACGCTCCTCATACCAGAGTACTCACCATTACCCTACACCCCTCCCCAATGCTCAACATTCCTTATATTCAACTATAGTACTGTAAATCCTTCTACAATACTCAGTTTTACAAAACAGCCATCAAACAATCTATGCCAGCAGTGGCAATTACTAATCAGCGTCTTTCACACTTCTCCAGAAAAATGGTGCACAAATATTGTTCGGTTGTTTGCATGTGTACTTGTTATAGCGCTCCTTCAAGATCCCTACTCAGAGGCGCTCCCGACTACAGAGCGGACACTGCATCGGAGTTTCACGGCAAAGCGTTGAGCAAATTTTGCGAGTGAAGGACTTGCCCAAGGTTCCTATGCAGCGACTTGAGGTGGATTCGAACCTGCAACCCTTCGACTGCAAGGCGACAAACATACCCACTACACCACCACGCCCCCACGTTGTGGTTCTGCCATCCTGCCATTTAGAGGCAGCACACCTAGGGCATGCTCAAGGCACCCGTAGGAGTCACAGCACCCAGGTTGGAATGCAATACCCAATTAATCATGCAGGGTAGATTCCTTCCCAAGGTTCCATATTCAATCCTGCTCACCTCGCTGCCGAACCTACGTTGAAAGAACGAATCGACGGTTTCGTCGTCTGCTTTGGATCGCGGCTGGAAAGGTTCCTTCAAACCGGACAGAAACAACGGCTTCGTGAACGGTGGATGTGGAAACAACACGGATTTAAGACCTGAGAACAACACATATTGAAACAACTGAATTTACGCCAGAACCTGCTCCATTACAATGTTCAACAACATCAACATCATGATCCATTGTGATTGCGTTGAATTACTTTCGTCTGTTTCTTTATAATAATAATAATAATAATAATATAAAACAATAATAATATATTTCCGTTCAAACTCACACAACACAAAAAGTGATTACAATTCATAGTAAGAACAAAGGATCACAAGTTATATTGTGTCCCCCCCCCTAATGTCCTTCAACTACGAAAAAGTGGTCCGTCAGTCAAAAAAGGTTGGGAACCACTGCTTTATGCTATGCAATAGTCTTAGGCAGGTGGAATCGGCAGGCAATTAGGCATTATATTGCAATAAATTATAAATGCATTTAGTCTCATTGAGGTTGATTTTAACTGTCGGCAGCCAACGGGAACCCATCACGTCCTACTACTCACGCTTTTATTACTAGTGGGATTCAACCCCTCTCCCTAGTTTTTCTAAGGGCCCCATAGTTAGTCTTCTTTTTACACCTAAACTTCAATTGGATCGCAGACTGAGCCCACCCCCGTTATTTTTCTACATTTCACATACTGGTTGTCTGTTACGTCAAAACTGTAATATTGTTGGTCAACTCAGCCGGCTGAAGTAAAAAAGTTTTCCACACAGAAAAAAAAAGTCTGGTATCCAGCTATAAGTAACAACAGAGTCACCACAAACTGCAAAAAATTCCAGTCCTTACTATTCGGCATTGCATGCAGTTGACCATCAACGTAAACAAATCGGTTCTTGGCTGCGGGACTTGTTCGAGGAACTGGAATGACCTGCTCCCTCAGACCGAGTTCCTCCACCTGGAAAAAACAATTAAATACGACTCTGTTGGTTGAACTTTGTTGAACAGTCATGTGCGCGTGTGTGTTGATGCAAGCGCATGTGTGTACTTAAGTGCGCATGGGTGTGCGCATGGGTGTACTTGGGTGTGTGAACCTGCCAGTGAAGACCTTTCCAGATAACACAGCATTTTTAGCTTACATCAGAATCTGCTGCTTTTGAGGGGCGCGGTGGGGTAGTGGTGGCATCGTTGCCTTGAAGCCGGAAGGTTCGAGGTTCGAATCCACCTCAAGTTGCCGCCTAGGGACCTTGGGCAAGTCCTCCACTCGCAATTTCTCAGTGCTTCGTCGTGAAACTCTGATGCAGTGTCTGCTCTACAGTCGGGAGCGCCTCTGAGTAGAGTGCTTGAAGGGGCGCTATAACAAGTGGCATACAAACATGCAAACAAACAAATAAAATTACATATAATACTCTCCATATTATATATATAAACTCATACGAAAGTCACTTCAAAATCAGATCTGAAGTCTGTTTCGAGGGGTGTAGAATATTTGATGAAAACTAAGAGATAATCTTGATATTTTAAGAGCACACTGTGCAAAATATATGCGATTTAAAGAAGGCAAAAAGAGAATCTTCAAGTGACCAAAGATACGCAGGGCATGAGGCACAGATGCATAATGGGTGTCCTTGACGATGGATAAGAAAGAACACTTCCCAAAGTTCATTAATTACAAGTTAGTCAATTACTAATTACAATTAATAATTAATAATTGTTTATCTATTATTTTTAAATTAAATCATTACCAATTGTCTTTATTAAATCATTACCAATTCTTATACATCAAAGCCGCCTAAAGCATAACAACTGAAACATAATTTATTATAGTTAAAAGCATATCCTTTTGTGACTCATAAGATGTGCAATTGTACATTGATTCACATTTATAACATAATGGATTTCCATTAGAAATAAAATTCAATTAAAACAAATAAATAAATTAAGACTGACTAGCTCTAGGGTGTTGTAACCGGATCTACCAACACCCCGAATACTCCTTGGTCCACGTTCGAAGAGGCTTCCATCTTCCAGCTTCAGGGTGTTAACCCAGCCACCCAAACGACTGCTTGCCTCAAGCACAATGACCTTAAAGTACAAGAATACTTGTAATAAAGGCATTTGAGTGGATATTAATGATTAAGCATTTGACTGGAAAACTGCAATGGCCCTGCATTTTAACACAAACACAGTACTTACTATCAGACATAAAAATTATTAACATTGCTGATAAATATTTCATAAATAATTCATAAATATTACCAGTAATTCATCTTGTGTTCCAAATGCAATATGGCAAAGGGCAAGTCTGAACAGGCCCATCTGCATCTACCTGATTAAAACATGCTAGGGTCACTGGCCAATGGCCATACATTAAAAGTCTGCTTAGAGCTGAAGGAACCCAATGTAACTTTAAACTTATCATTGTGAACAATTTCTGCTTGATAAATTCAGTAGGGAAGCCAGACAAAAATCAGCTGGGAAGGTAACTCTGAAAGCAAATTATTGTTGCCAAAAACATAAATTGGTTATATCCATTGCAATTTGTGTCTCTTTGATCAGCATTTTTGTAAAATAAAAGTCCTTGCCAGACATCTTTAATTCTTTATCCCTTACTTAAAACACCACTGCACCTGATATTTAGCCATGGTGTGCTCCCACACAGACATATTGAACAATTCTGTAGCCTGAAATCAGTCTCAAGCTGACTTTTCAAACATTTGGTTACTCACAGAACAAGTCCTGTTCTAAATATATCATGCTTATGACTGATAACAGAATGCACAAAATCAAGGCCAACTGAAAGTACTTATATTGTTCTAGGCTATTACAAGCACGGCGAGTTGAAACAATCGCTTCCGATGAGAAATAATTTTTAAAGTCTCAAGCCAAGAACTTTTTAACTTCCACAATAAACAATACAGATCCGTTGCCTTACTTGTACAGTAAGTTGCACCTACTACCTAACAGGAGCCAGGCAAATAGTTTGCATTGTATTAGATGCCGGTCGGTACTTGTTAGTAGATGATTAGAGAAAGCGAGCGATAATGTGTGTCTTCTGCTTACCTTGCTAAATGCAGCATTGCTTAATTTCGACAGATAATATGCGGCTGACAACCCACTAATTCCGCCACCCAATATAGCAACGCTCGACATAATATCTTTCAACTTAAACAACAGAAAAGCAAAATACCGGAGGTGTGCAAAACATATGGCCCACACATTATCGTCAGGCCAAAAATCTGGTTACATAAACAACACAGGGTTGCCAGGTCGTCGCGAAAATCGCGAATTGGGCGACTTTTGAAAGCGCGCGCGACTGAAAATTTCGTCCTTGCGACCTCGCGCTTTTTGGGCAACTTTTGAATTGCCTCGCGGTCGCCACGGCGGCTTTTTATTTTGACGACCTTTTTTTGAGAAATTTTTGCGACCGAAAATAAAAAAGCTCGATGATCTCGCGATTTTCGCGACTTTTTTTCGTGGTCTCGCGACAAAGTTTTGACGAAATCTGGCAACCCTGAAACAACAGTGTTATATAAACCATAGATATAATCAACTCAAAGCTATGAGCCCAGGGATGCCACTAGGAATTTTTAAAGGTCAGATCCGGCCGGAAAAAAGGCTAGAAAAGGTTAGATTGAGAATTTCTGAGAAAATACATTGATTTTTTCGATTTTTCGCGCTTGAAATTTAAATTTCTTAGGCCCTTTTCTTAGTCATCCCACAAAAATTTGCTCCTTTTCCCGAAAAATATCTGATGACCCATTTTTTTAGTCTTTCGCTCCAAAATCTACAATTTTTGGGGTCCGTATTCACAACATTTTCGACTTGTTTCACGTCTTTTGCAGGCTACATTTTCGTACTACTACCAAAGACCTTTAAGTTAAAGGTCTTTGCTACTACTACTACTGCTGCTGCTGCTACTATTACTACTACTACAACAACAACTACAATTATGATAAGCTCCAAAATGCAGATAAAGATGTCAACTTTACATGGATCAAAGTGAAAGTCTGTCCCCAAGTCTTTTCCCTACAATTCTCACACTGGCCATATACCTACTGGATAGGCTATGCCTATAATTCGGTATGCTATCATTGCATGGCTTTGTGCATTACAAAATGGAAGTTACTAATTGGCCTACTTCAGAAACATGCACTATAGCGCATTCTAAGTCTTTTGTAGTCTCATAAATAATAATTGTAAGGTAAACGCAAAAGTTCATAAAAACTATATACTGCAGTCAGAATTCTTACAAACGGATGATGGGTAACTGAAGTATGAGAAATTAATAATTGCAGAAAAATAAGTGCAATAGTTGATTTATGTGAAATGTGGGTATGCAATGAAGACTTAGCTCTGGGTCCTAACAAAGGCCAGAGGGTTGAACTTACTGACCCCCTGACAATTCTCACCCAGGCAATTTTTAAAATGCCAATAATTAGGTCATTATTGCCATTATTTCACCATTGAAACCAAGATCTATATTCAATTGGCTGGAACTAGTTAAAACTTTATTTCATAAATTCAATTCCAATTTATCATAATTCTTTATTCGGCAGGCACATTGAAACACAGAGCCTGCCATTTAAAAAATTCCGAGATTTAGGCCCATAATTCATGGCTGATTTGCTAATAACAATTTCATGATGCTGGAACAGTCTTCCAACGGTCATTAGATTGGCCACCTCAATGCTCTTTTAAAACAAAGCTTAAAACTTATCTGTTTGCTACTCTCCCAAATGTCTAACTTGACCTTTCATTTGCAAGATTGCGTTGGTGATATTATGAGTAGTAGGACATGATGAACACCTTGCTTGGCTGCCAAACAGTTAAATTTGACTCCTATGCACTGGTACTTAATATCTACTTAAATGCAAACAACGTCTCGACTCGTAATTAAATTAAACCAATTAACAAATCTATATAAACAATTGAAAGTTCTCACAAGTATATTCATTTCCAATTAGAACACTGTGTAATCTAGACGTCTCTGGAGGGGGGACATTTCATATACCCTAAATTTCCCTGAAAATTTGGGGTAAATGACAAAGTCATAGATCAATTGATTTTTTGTTAGGTCTTTCATGGAAATTGGTGTGTATTTTGGAAATTTTCGACGAATGACTAAAAAGAGGCCATACAAATTTTTTGGGTCAAAGGGTGTTGTTGGTGTCTCAGCTGAGCGGTCAGTTGCTGTCTGCTGCTTTTCCCATTCCCTTCGCCCCCCCACAGAAACCGGAATTCTCTTGCCCCAAAGCAGAGGGGGATTAGATTAAACACTGCAATTAGAACAAGAGAAAACAACACAAACCAGGCGACTGGGTAAAGGTAACTTTGATTGTATAATTATAATATCAACAGAATCTAGAATATCATAATATCGTTTTCAATACACATTAGCCCATTCAAACTGATTCTGGCTGTAAGTAATCATGCAAATAAGGAGAGGCAGAAATGTCCTCTAGAAATGGCATTGCAAGTCTGCATTGGAGTTTGTGAGCAGTTGGTCGCTTGGCCACGTCTTTCTGAAGACAGTCTGCTATCACTTCTCTTAAAAGCAGAGGCAGCGATGGTGGTATAGGTAGCTCCTCCAAGCAAATCTAAAAAAACAAAAAAAACAACTGTTGATAATGTTCTGTACAACCAACCAACGCTCCAAAAACTGAATATTCTCAATATAGAAATAATCAGAATTAAACAGGTCTCAAAATTTACATACACAATCAGATAGTCCCTCTAATTCTAATATCTGTTGCTTCCATTGTATAGGTAACTCCTCGCATATCTAGCAAAATACAAAAGCCGTTGACAGTATTCTGGCACAAGCAGTCAAAATCATAGATCTAGCTCATCTAGCTTCTTCTACAATACTAGTACTTAAGCTATGTGAAGCATTTCATGGCCTAGACAATAAAAAAATATGTTTTACCAATAAATTACTAATACCACATTATCAAGATGAGCAATGAATCATATTACAGATTCAGGTCCTGCCTTAGGGCAAGGCGAGCGAGGCAACTGCTTGGGCCCTGCACTTCCAGGGCCCCTCGCTGCTGGCTATAATTTCTTACTTTACTTTGTTGAGATATGCCGAATGAATGTGATAGGTGATTTTGGAAACAACGTGAAAACTCACTAAGTAGGCCTATAATTATATGTTAAACCCAGTCACATGTAATGTTGAATCAATTTTCTCCAGAAAACATCAAATGAGTCATAATGTGGTGGGCCTATAGTTCGTTCCTGTTATATTCTCCTGTGTCGTTTCAATATTTTTAATGACCTATTATGTGATTTGAGGTGATCCGCCATATAAGTCTTCTTTGGTGATTTGATGCTTAAACAGAGAAATCTTAAATGCATTTTAATTTAATTCACGCTGCATACTTTCCTAGTGCTCGTTATAAAGGTTTCTTATATCTATAGTCTGCAAATATTGAGTGTCTTTGATTGATGCTTGAGCGATATTGAAAAAGCTTACCAATATCATTGTAACATGGTATGCACAATTAGAAAGTCACTCTTTGTAGGGCCCCTAGAAATTTGCGCCAATAATTTGAAAATATTGCGCACCAAAAACGATAAATTTGCGCGAATTTTGCGCAAGTTAAAAAATCAAAATGTTCGTTATTTTTTCATTGAATAAGTGTACCAAAGTATCTTACAGTGTTTTTGTCATTTAGTGTAAAGCTTTGGCGTTCTAGAAATTAGACAATCAAGCCAAAAATGCAGCTATAAAGTTCCTATAACAATAAGATTAATGTATTCAGACGACTGCAAATAATTTTAATTTTGCAAAATTTACGCCCACACTCATTACAAATGTAACTTCAAAATAGTATTATATATGCCTAGATTATAATGAATCACCAAGTTACAAAACGTGCTGAGCACTAGCCTTCCATCTTTGTGTGCACGCCTGACGCCTATAGATTAAATGCGTTCGTTCTGTCATAAGCCGAGACAGCACGCGACATTGCTGTGTGACCGCTTTGAGAAACTTCGTCTAACACATTTTATTATGTGGCCGTGAAGTAATGGAATTTTTTATACTATAAGTTTGTGCGTTACTACCAAAAATATCGATCTTTAACTAAAAATTCACCTATAATTTCGTCCCATTCGGCGGCCGCCATTTTGATTATCGCACATCAGCCGTCGTTGCTATGTTGAACTGTCATGGGCCGCGGTGATTTTAAGTCAATCAAAGCCCAATTTAGATAAATTAGCAAGATTTTGTTAAAATTTGCGCTAAAATCGTGCGGATTGACAATTTTTGCGCTGTTGCGCTAAACATGGAAATTTGCGCAAAATTTGCACTGCGCAAGATCGCGAATTTCTGGTGGCCCTATCTTATGGTTTAAAACAGCCAAAGCATTTACCTTATACTGGACACATAAGTCACCAAAATGTTGAAATTCACTCCATGGCGCATTCCCAGTTGCCATCTGCAACATGGTACAACCAACACTCCAAATGTCTGAACCACGACTGTTGCAACCATTTTGGAATAGCTGCAACAATTAAGAGAAACAGAGATTAAATCAAACAGCGAAGAGCTGTCGCACATCTCCGGGTTCTGCGATCTGCTGCCCGGCTCATTGGACGACTTCCTAAATTTTCCTCTGTTTCTATCTACATGCGTGATGTGCTGCACAGGTTGCCAATAGCCCAACGCATCCATTATCGAATTGCTGCTCTGGTTTCTCGCTGTATCCTTGGTTGTGCTCCATCTTACCTGCGCGCTCTTTGTCGCCCAGTCTCCGACATTGAAGCGCGTCGGGCCCTTCGCTCTGCTGCGAAGGGACAATTGCTTGTTCCACGGGCTCGCTTATCTACCAGAAAGCACTGAGCCTTCTCGGTTGTGGGGCTGTCAATCTGGAATGACCTCCCTTCTAAACTCCATCTCCTCCACCTGACCAGTCAATCTTTATTTCTTACATCTCTAAAATCTTTTTTCTTTTGCCGTGGCTGGGCTGGGAGTGCCTCAGAGTAGTTTCTTGAAGGGGCGCTATATAAATTCTAATAATGAATGAAGGAATCTCCAAAAATCCAGCACTGCCTGCACTTTGGCAGTGCCAGAAGCAAGCCTGGATAAAGGTGGAGGGTGATCCTTGTTACCAAACAATGTCTTAACTGAAACTGAATAACAACTCATGGTTACAATCAGGTGCAACAGATTACAGTATGTGACAGGGTAATTCAACTTTTACTAAAAGCGAAAGCCGTTGAGTGTGCTGTAAGCCTGAGACTCCAGTCCAAGTTTGATAGGTTAGGGAAGCCATAATCAGTTGGAAATAGATTAGCCATACGTTTTGCCATGAGTGACATACCAGAACTCAAATAATTAACAGAATTGAACAATGAATTCCAAAGCTTTACTGCAGTCATAAAGAATATCAAGGAGTATAATAAACCCATCATAATTTTCTTTTTCTGGTTCTCTGCCTCTTAGGTAGGCAAAAAATACAACGTTGCAATTCTCCTCACTGCTGGTCTTTTCCACATGATCAAGGCACAACACAAGTAAACCATCTATTTGACTAATGTACATATAGATTAAAATTATCATAACTGCTCCACTGGAGTAAAAGCAGTAGGATAAACACCCAAAGAGCAATGAAAGGAAGCGATAACAATACGAGATACCTCAGGAGCCATGAATGGAACTGTTCCTTTTGTCTTCATGCCTTCAGGAAGAGGCATCTTCACTGCTTCGCCAAAATCACACAGCTTAGCCACTTGCCCTGTGCTGTCGACCACAATGTTTGCACCTAGACACATAGAAACACAGTAAAAGAAGAATAATAATTCTTAACATTATAATTGCAGTGACAACAAACATATTAATCATCAGACTCAACTTAGACTAAAAGAAAATAATTGTGATGAACTTCTAAAGTTTCTAATAATTATGTAATGAATCCCTTAAACTATATGCTTCTGAGTAGATGTCTTGAAGAGGCACTATATAAATTCCCAGAATGAATGAATGAATGCCATGAGCATTAGACACCAACACAATAATAATATTATTATGTCTTAAACACTTATTATATAATACTAAATCATTCTAATGCAACATAAAATTATTATAATATTAAAATGCCTATACATTTTGAACTCTCTCTTTGTTATTCTGTGGAACTCATTGTGGCACGTCAGCTATCATGAGTAATAAGAATAAGTGAATATAACAATAATAATAAATAGCATAATATATTCATCATCATCATCAAAATCCTTAGGCTCAATGCCCGTAGGAGTCCTACGCCACTCTCTGTCTGAGTCTGTCTCGCGTCATGCTGCCCAGCTTCAACAGGTACGGTCAGCAGGTCTGCTCCATACCATTAACATCTTGGAGCAGCTAGACCACCTTGTCTAAATGAAGAGAATTTTGGGAGAGAGGCATGAAGGACAACCTAGGTCAATGCCCGTATGTGTCCCACTAGGGTGATTCACGTCACAATGGGGAAAAAATTATTTTCTATTTTTGGCTGACATAGTAGATAATTTTGTTCCTTTGATCCTATTGAACACTGCTACCAAATTTCACTGTAATATATTAATGTTTACTGAGTGCTCAATGCCCCTGAAATATTACATGGGACATACATGAAGAAAGCAATGCACATGCCATTGACAAGACCTGCAATACAGCAATTCTTATTAGATAAAGCTACAATCCTGAAAGTAAGAATTACGTGCATAGTCAAAGGCCATACATAAACAGTCAAGTCTTGCTTTGTTGTTTATTATAAAGAAACCTACTGAATTTTTATATATATTTTGAGCTGCAACATCATTGTTATAAAACAGGAATATGTTTCCATATGTCTATGAAAAGTGCAACTGCATATTTTTAGCTGTCTATGCATTGTTCTTGGCAGTGAGAGAAAGATAGCTAAATGCATTTTTATACACTATTCTTAAATTAAGTTTTTAAAATTTTCATTCCATGAGTGTTTTTTGTGAAAATAACATTTTTCTGAATTTTAAGTGCAAGAGTCTTTTTCACTACTGCAACAAGGTTGAAAACAGAACTTTAGCTGATTGGAAAACCAGAAGTTACCCTTCCTATATTAATGTATTCCCTACAAGAGGCCACACACTACGGACCTTTCTACTTTTTCATCATTGCAATTTTGAAGAAGGCTGTGTAAAAGAGCTTGAAAATCAAGTCAATCTGAATTTGTAATAAGGCACGAATCCATAAAGCAGTTCAGCCTATAAAATGTCATAGGAAAGAGTTTAGAGATAAAGATAACAGAAGCAACGACTCTGAGTCACAAAAAGTGAGAAGTATTTGTTGAAAGTACATCTCGTTTTTGATATTGCATTAAGTAAGGTGAGCAAGTTATCAAAATTGATAAGTATAAGCAGTTTTTTAGCAGATCAGCAAGAATCATGAAAAATGAGCATGACTGATGTCAATGAGGAATCATGAGAGAGTTGCCGAGCAAAAGACGAGACAATAAAAGCCAGATATAAGATAAAAATGATAAGAAAATCAGCTAAAGGACCTTGTTCGAGTAACCGGGCAACTAGAGACTACAAGAGCAGTGACTTGAATGATGACGAAGAGGATAGTGACAAAGACGATGACGATGGAGAACACTGATAATTATGATTAAAGATGTCAAGATCTCAATGTACTACAAAAACATTTGAATAATCTACTCTTCCTGAAGGTTAACAGGAAGATACAGCAGCGATAAACCATTCGTTCTTCAAAGCAGGATCTGCATTGGATCACATAAATTTGTCAGACAGGAAGTTCACTATCTTGGCAGTTCCCACTGCAATTTAAGTGAATTGTTAAAATGCAGACGAAAGCTCTATATCATTTTCAACTGATCATCGCATACCATCAATTGTCAGCAAGAGAAGAATGTGACGGAATTGTGCCTACTGATTTAAGAAGAGACAGCTGGTGATGGAGTTTGTAATTTCAGGCCAAAGGTGCATCTGGTTGCATGAAGGACAAAAGTCACCTATTGTTTCAGGACTTGTAGTATCAGAAATCAATTTCAATTGACAGACAGACTCCCGGAGAGGAATCTCCACTGAATTTCATGTATTTTCAAGATCTACATGTGTAAACGTGAGACCATGAATAGCTGGTCCGGTGGCATGTGAGTGAATGACTTGTAGTTGTACAAGGCTACAAGTCGATCAAGCAGCATAGGATTCCTGTTGAATTGTGGACTTTTCTAAGTTAATTTGTAGTAGTGAATGAATATCTGAGTTCTTATCTCCACTTTGAGTTACTAAAAACTCAATTATTTGTATCATTCAACTTTATTTAGCGTATGCTATATCACATGGCCATTATCTCAATTTGTAACTTTGAATACAACTATATGTAAACTTTGTGCTCATTGAGCATAACCTAAAATGCATTTTATTTCGAAATTTCTTGTAGATAATTTAATCTGCACCCAAGAGGAACAAAATTAGCAACTATGCTCATTAAATTTCAAAAATAATTTTTTCTGAATCACCCTAGTGTCCCACGCTCTCTCCTCCGACTCTCTCCACCGGTCTGTCCTGACCAGCCTGTGCATGTCTGCTCCACATCATGACACCTTGAAGCATCTGGGTCGCTATGTCACTTGTGTAGTGGTTTTTGCGGATTTCAATCGTCTTGGTCTTTTACTGCCAGTGTATCGCCACCCATCTGGCAAACCTTCCTCCTTTTGTCCGGGCTTAGGACCGGCACAGGGACGTTGTTGGTTCCCTGTGGCAGAGGATGGATGCAGTTTAACGTCGTGCCCAGGACAAATAATATATTAATTTAGACTAATTTTGTTAGGTAAGCATTTAATCAGAAATCAACTTAATAATTACTATGCAAGTACAACTTAACAAGAACAATAATAATACTAACCTAACTAATAATCAGATAATTATAACAGAATTACCTTTGACATCACAATGCAGTATCTCCAATTGATGCAGATAAGCAAAGCCCAACAGAACTTGAGCAGAGTAACTCTTTATCACCCTAGCACTCATCGGTCCAAACTGACTCAGCAATTCCTGTACAGAGCCACCTAAATTAACAAACAACACACTCCAGCTATGGATATTAATCCTGAAAAGCACTTATAATAAAGAGAATGACTAAAATAGTAACCCCATTGTTCTGTTTACTAAAGCATTAATCTTGTTGTCATATCTCTTTCCATAACTTGAATTTGTTAGGACTTTAAATAGGCCTGCTAATGATTTGTTTAGACTAGCTGAACTGGACATACAATGAAGTGAACGACTTAAATAATTATTAATCCCATTGCTTCATTTACTAAAACTAATCCTACTGTTAAATTAGAGTAATCCTACTGTAACATTTATTACTATTACTTGGATGAGTAAGAATTTTTAACAGGCTTGCCTAAGTGTTTCCTACATGATGTAGAAAGAAACTCACAGTCAATAGATCTACATGGTATGGTATGTATGGTATTTATCAACTACCAGTGAAAACTAATCTCAATGGAAATTACCTGCCATCCACTCCAGAAAGATATGGCATTCCATTTCCAGAACCTGTGAACCGAGCATAGTGATGATATTTGGGTGGCGAAGTCTGTTCATAATATGAACCTCCTCCATCACTTTATCCTTACCATCCTTTGTAAATGGAACCTAAAGTAAACAACCCAACCAAAAACACATTGACATTATAAACGGACATTTAATGTAAATTATTCAATTGTAGCTAATCTCCCAATTGGCAATGCACTATTTTAAACCTAAGCTCAGGGCACCTGCTTATTCATGAGCCTTGTGTTTGATTCATGATTCTTGCAAATTCATGATAAGTAAAACTGAGCATATGGTGCAAAGACATGGATAATTGTTGTAGCTACTATGTCCAAATTAACCCCTTAACGATGAGCATGTATTAAAAAATATATGGGAACCAATGCAGCTCAATGTTAAAGGGCTTAAAGAGCCTCTGATGTTTCATTGTTATCAAGAGCCGTTATTATTATTATACCACCAAGCATCCCATAGTGGTCACTAGCCACCTAGTGGTCTGATAGTTGTTGTAATGACTGTGCTTCAGTTAAAAAACTTTCATCTTAGAGGCAAGTAACAACAAAATAAGATCAAAATGAAGATGTACCTTAATGGTACTACACAGCAAAAAAATGTTTGATAACCAAACACTTCTTGGAATGTATAAATCAAGTACGGTATGCAAAATAGGCAAACAACTGAAAACCCATAGAACAGACAGAAGTACAGTACGTACTCTCTTTATAGCCAGCAAGGTCCCGGTGTCCTGATCATGGACTTTGAACACAGAACCAAAGCTTCCACGTCCAATATAGCCACCCACCTGCTGAATTAACTGTAACATAAAGCACGAAGTTTGTATGTAAATTGCATGTCACATTATTAAAAAATTATTACATTAAAATTACATTACAAATACATTATGGTATTCTGAACTGCAATAAATTCTAAACTAAACAAAACAGTCTGCTATTGGTAATTACATGCAGGGTAGTCCAATGTCTGCTGGATGGTTAGAAAATATTGCAATCATAAGCTGCGATTGCCGAAGGCTACACTTGTCAAAATCACACATAAAATAGGAATGCAATTTCAACATTTGTGTCACAGGGGCTCAAAATCCGTCACTTGACGTTTTTGACTTTTTTTATTCAGTTATATTCTACAGTTATTCTGCTTCAAAATGTTTTTTACAGATTGAAAATATCTTTTTTCTAACTGAAGATAATTGAAATTATATTCGTTCGATTCTGTAACTTGTAGAATCACAACAAGGGAGGAAATCGAGCTCAAAGTTTCAGCACATTTGTGTCATAAAAGTTCTTAGTAACCATTAATTGAATATTCTGCAATTTTGCTGGTCAATAAATGGGTATATTATGTGTCGAATACAGCAAACGGCATCAAATTCGAGCAATTACTTTCCACATTGGGACTGAATTACATGCAAATACTGAATTGCAGAAGACGAATGAATGAGTAAGTGAAATAGCATAGGAACAATTAAACGCTTCCAAGAGTACTTGGCCAGGAGCGACATATATCGGACCCTATGAATGCAATATTTCAAACACACAATCAACCAGGCACTACAAGATGTGGACCTTTGTCCATTTATAATCTAATTAAATGTAAACATTGCAACTGATAAGCAGCGTCTTACGAGTAGGTATATTACCCTATCGGCTCCCTCAAAGAAATATTTACCTAACAGCTTAGTCTACAGAGAAACATGAATAAAACAAGACAATTGCGTCCGATTACAATTTGAATGTAGTCTGATAACTCATTCAAGTCTTTTCAGTTCTCATAAGGAATTTTAATTAGACCTATCTACACACATAGACAATAATATTGTTCCTATTTATCATCTCGTACACACATCGCTCGAACGCGCAAACACTCTAGGTAGGATAGATCAGAGCTGATTCAATTTGCACCAAGTTACCAAGAGCCAGTACTAATCAAACTTCCTATATATCTATAATTATGCTGGGTGACCACTGATGGGTGGGCTGTGGGTGCATGGATTGCCAGTTTATAGTCATGTTTACCAAAGTAATTGACCACACCGTTGACCTCGATCTCGGTACCTCTCATTCTCCAAGCCAGCATGTCATCCAATGAACTACCCCCTAACGAACAATCAACCAGGTTGCCCTTATCACAATTTCACCAGTTTACAAGACTTTCGCTATTTCCTATTTAACGATGTAAAATAATATTTATACAGATTCTTTCCAAAGCTAACGCTAGTTGTAGGCCTGAGTAAGAAAAGGAGCAGCAGAACATTTATGGGTAGGTGCGCATGCGCAACATCGAAAGTCAGTCTCGTAAACCAATAAGACTCTCAGAAAACAGGGTCGGAGGCGTGGTTTCAGCAGTTGTCAGGTGGCCATTACAGATGCTAAACTTTATAGCCAAACTTTGTCACATTCAAGTAGGTGGCAAAATTTACCAGAACCGTCTAATATCATATTTTAGGGTATAACCTATCACGCGGTACACATGGCTACAAGAAATAGCCAGGTCAGCTTATGAAAACTTGGTCGTTCATGGCGAATTTTAACTTTGAAAATAGGCTATTTGGGACCAAGATTCAAAGCGAATTCTTACACCACATGCGCTAAAAGTCATTTTTCCTCCACTAATGATTTGAATTCAACATTTTTAATTGTAGATATTGAAAGTAGACATAATTTTATTTTTATATAATAATACACTATAAAACAATTTTCCATAATTATGTTTGACCCCTGTCGCCTGTTTTGCCTTCTATCTCTCTATTTAGATCCCGACAAATGACGGAAAATGAGGCCCCGCGTCACATATGTGGCTTTTCAGGACAAAGTCATCATAGAGACAGAAAAACTTAAAACAAAGTTTCGTGCTGCACTGGACTTGCTGGCCAATTAGATGAAAAAGTAGTTCTGCATGTTCATTTCACAAAATATATCAATTTACTATAATCTGCAGATCTCCTTGCTGCCTCTTTTGAGACATTCCGAGTGACATCTAATCTTGAGTTAAGTCACTGGCCTAAAGAATATTTATGATCATGATTAATCTAAATGAATTCATAAACCAAATGAGACTGCTACAATTTTTATACGAAATCCCCATGAAACAAAGTTCCATTTAAAATGAATATATTGACGACTGGAGCAGTTACATAATAATCTATGCATGGAAGAAATTACACGTAACTTTCAAATTATGGCATCAAAGAGACCTCCAAAACGAAGCATTTATTAAGGCATCATAGCAAAAGTGAAAATACAACTAGTACTTAGACAGCAAAATACTACATTATAGGCTTTATAGCTAAGTTTGACAGCTAACACAACAAGAGAAGAACTTATTAAAAACCATTCTATTGCTACTCCCCGTACGAATGCTTTTCTTGCAAATATACTTGTCCAACTCTGTGAAGGTTTCCTCATGCATTGTCACATTTAAGAGTAAGCCAGAAGTTGATGTCTTGCCACACTCCGACAATCAGTTATGACTGCAATGATTTTATACGATGAAGACATTTACATCTGTGACACCTAAAGGTGGTCCGCAAATACGGTCTAGAAGTTGGTGGGGACCTAACAGAAATCCCAAGTTGACGCATACTGCAAGCGTAGAACGCGGGAAGCCACGATTGCCGAAGGCAAGAAGTCTTGGTCCTAATGACTAGGGGTATGGGGGAGCGTCGTAAGCTGACCAAACAAGGTCTGGACAGAGCCCAGATACTGACACAATTTTTAGTACATTTGTTGCTAAAATGGAGTACAATTTGAGAACTTGTTTGCCTCAAGTTTTTTTAACGACAATTTCAAAATAAAAGTACCAAAGTGATCTTGATCTGAGAATTTTTTAATAATATGCGGAAATTGAGATTTTAGGAGGTAGAAGAACACTGCTCTCAGTCGCAGCATTCAAAATTTAATGTCCTGCTAAACTTCTACTATGAGTCATAGTTAGATTTTAAAAGAAAGATTAAATAAAGTTTTAGAGTGAAATAATAAAGCAACATTCTGTATTGAATTCTTTTAGACTTGAGCTTAATGGTTTTAGCATGAACATTTATTTTATTCACAACTAGCTGTACCCGGCCACACGTTGCTGTGGCTGAAAAGACTGTCAACCCTCCTTTCCTACCTCCCCTCCCCTTCCCACCCTCCTGTTTCCTCCCCCTCCCTCCCCTCCGTCCCTCCCATTCCTCTATCCCTAGAAATATGCGCTATAGAAAGATGCACGGATATCTATAAATAAAAATGTAAAACATTACTGTTTTAAAAACGGCCGCAAATGGACGATTTTGTTAAAACCGACAGTTACATATAAATATGCGCTATAGAAACGGCTGGTTATGCGCTATAAAATGGGGCCGAAAAATGGACGGACGGATGCGATAGTTTAAATCGAATTGGGGTGGACTCCATCGACGTATATCGAAACGAATTCAAAGTTGTGTTTTTTTTGGTCGTAAAGATTGTGCTTTTTCCCAAAATGCATTATACAAACCCGCTCATGTTCGAATGGAACGTTTTGCGAAAATTTTCAAAATAATCGGTCAAGAACTTTCCGAGATCCTTGATTACGCACGATAACGTTTTACATTTTTATTTATATAGATTGCTGGAGGGCCAGCAATTAATGAGTTAACATTTGAGAAATTTTACATTCAAAACAGCAAAACACTCAAACAAAATATGAAAATATTAAAGTGGGACAATGAAATGTAATGGTCAAAGTGGAGAGTCACTTAGCAGTGTTTCATCTAGTCCCCCTCCTCTGGAAAGGGAAATCAAAGTTTCTGGGGAAAAATATGAAAATATTAAAGTGGGACAACGAAATATAATGGTTAAAAGTGAAGAGTCACTTAGCAGTGTTCATCTAGTCCCCCTCCTCTGGAAAGGGAAATAAAAGTTTCTGGGAAAGCAAAGTGCCAAGCAGGGGAGGGGTTTGGGAAGGCGATGTGCTTGTCTCATAAAAAATTCTTTGAATTTTCACATTGCCCTCGCAGCATTCTAAGCTGTAATCTTAATACAATTGCTCTATGTCAGTGTTGGAGAACACACAAATGGAAACCCCGAATGTTTTCATGGCCTCTGCCAGACACTTCAGCACTAAAATTAAGTTTCCACTAGTGAAGACTTGCAGGCAACCTTGTAGGGCCTACTGTTTTCAGAGGTTGAATCGGTGTGAAGAGTGCTGGATCCTGTTTCACTTTCCAGCCATGTTATTATCGCCACCATGGATGCAAAACGAACTAATCGGTTATGGTAGATTATTTATTACACCCTACACATAATAAGATAGATAATTCAATTCTAATTAGAGAATTTAAAGTGATTTCAAAAGTTTCGGGAATTGAGTGGTCTATGTAGTATTTCTAATGTCAAAAAATGTAGTAAAAATTCCAATCTCTAATGAAAAGTTTATTAAGAGTCAGTGGAGAAGGGGACCTATAGGGTGGCTGCTCCTATGTTTAAAAGGTAATCTATCCTTTTAGCATTCTAAATTATTCGCCTTTGGTTGAATACAAGTTGGATTGATGAAAAAAATTCTTGCTAACTAAAATAATTTTTGCTTAAATAGAAGTAGGATTGATGAGAAGAATATTGCTTAAAATCGATTTCAATTAATGAGCAAAATTGTTATTTAGATGGAAGTTGGATTGATGAAAAACAATTGATTCTCAAAAACAAGCTGAAATTAATGAATAGAACTCTTGCCAAAATGGAAGCTGGATTGATGATAAGCATTGTTGCCAAAGTAGAAGTTGGATCGCTGAAAAATAATATACCGCATTTGGTGAATAATCCTAGAACGCTAAAATGATAGATTAAACACTTAAAGCTGTTGGTGTAATATTAAACCTGTATCCATTTCTTAATAGTTCCTATTAATAAAATAAGAAAATTACCTTTGGCTCAACTGATTTGATACGTCTAAACCCCGTAATAGCAGGTGGAGTTCCTGGAGGCAGCGGCTGCTCAAAGCATCCATCCTCTCTGTCTTTATCTTTCTCATCACAACATGAGTCCTGCTCCTTATGTGACATCGAATGGCGCAGTTCACATACTGACTTGATATTGAAGGAGTCGTTTGAAGTGACATTTCTGGGGGTGATTTTCAGCTGCTGCAGTGGTTCAGCCTTCTGTTTGAGCTTAGGCATCATGGCGTTATCATTGAAAATGTCTGTTTTGACAATGTCCAGGTTCGACACAATCTCATCCTTGATGTCCGGGCAACAGGTTGTCTCCCGCTCACTTGAAACTTGCTCTGGCGTAGAACTTGACAATCGCATCAGACTACCATCATTCTTGACAATGTCCTGGCAAAATGATGGCTCTTCTGTTTCTTTGATCTTTTGGCAACTGATTGCTTTCAGTTCGCCAGTGATTTGTTCAAGTGCAGTGTCTGAAGACTGCTCCATTCCACTTTCATAAGGGATTGCAGCTGAAACACTGACTTCTGAGCACGGAACATTTCGCTGTGTCTGACGAACCATGTCTGATGTGGTGGTGTCGAACAGCTCCTGATCGTGAGCCACATGATTGAAGTTAACCGGCATCACAGAAGGGCTGTCCAACTTGAAAGAAGAAATAAAAGAAGCACGTTGATCCGGGACATGATCCGAGGTGACCTCTGGGCAGACAGCTGAACGCTCGTCTGTCACGGCCACTGGAAACTTAAACGAAGTTTCAGTCAAATTGTGAACAACAAACACAAACAGTAAGATCAACATTGTAACAATAACTACATAAACAAGTGCAAAATTAATCAATTTTATGCAAATTTCATATTAAAGGTCTTTGTATTCTAATCGGGCTGCAGAAGCTTCATACCCGGAATATGAAATCAAATACAATTTATTGCTCCCAACAATGCGACCGCATAATATAATAACTAGTATATGCATGGTTCATTCAGTTATTCATTAAGAAAATTTTGAGAAATTAAGATAAAAAAAATTGGCAACAATCTGGAAATAACAAATAATTCAAGATAAGATATACTCAGAAAATTCTTCCCAGCCCGCAAAATCTCCTGATAACTCATTTCATTAGAGAAAGTTGAAGTCATAAAATTTTTTTTATGAGGTTGACGTAGGGCGCTATATAAATGTAAACATACTGTTACATACATACATATGTAAATACGTAAATACATACATACATACATACATACATACATACATACATACATACATACATATATACATACATACATACATAGTATTACATACATACATACATACATAGTATTACATACATTAGGGTGGTCGTTAAAAATGAATGTTTGAATTGACTGTTCTCCAAGGCGCCATATGGTTCCATTCTCTCCAGAAGCATCACACAAAAAGTTTTAAGAGAAAATACTAATATTAAGGACTAGCACAACACCATCAAAGTTTTACCCTTATAATAGCAAGTCTTCTAATGCTCAAAAGTAGCTATATGTGCTCAAAAGTAGCTATATGGCTGTAATCAACCAGGAATCTTCAAACCAGGAATCAATTCAACTAATTGTGTTGGTTCACACTTAAACATAATGATGCTACTGTAATCGTAATCATAATCATCAATTTATATAGCGCCACTTCAAGAGAAATTCCTCAAAGGCAAGAAAAAAATGTATAACACACCACATGACAGATAACATCTATCACATAGTCTATTATATGTCTTTACAAATACTACCGGTACCTGTTTTACCTTGTTGTCTTGATTGATAATAATAGCTTATTGTTCTTAGACTGTTTCAGTAATGGAACAGTAATAGTATATCATAGGGATAAATATAAAAATTGTGTGGTTTCAGCTGTGTCCTACGTAATTAATTATTCTACAAAATCACCAATATTCCTAATGAGGTATGATTTCCAAGAAATATATTTTTTCTACCGTCATTGTTCATGGGATTACTCGGTACAAGGAACTGGTGTAATATTTAAAAAGTAGCAACCCATTTTAGATGCGAATTTTTTACTTCAGATTTAGGCAAATATGTTTTCAGCCTGAGGCATTATTACCCCGTCTCACAATTCAAATTGAAGTTGGTCTTTGCCGGGTTTAAGCTATGGTGTAGTTTTCACGATACACTTCCCTCAAAGTGAAATCACTGGTATGTTGCCCAAAGAAGGTTATCTGCCACCAAGAGTGTAGCAATGGGTGTTGTCTTGAGAGTGCTAAACTTATTCCCTTGTATTGGTTGGTCGTCTGAGATGTCCTGGTGGCTACTGTAATTAATTATGCTCATTATGCTCAGCCATTGCTGAGCATGAGGTAGAGATTTCAAGTTGCACATAGCATACGTGTTTGACACCGTCGCCTTTCATGTAAGCTTATTTAATTTACAATAGCTAATAAAGGCAGTGTAATTTGTGTCCACTCTTGACAGCAGTTTCTGTGTCAATTGTTTGACTCTGTGTTCATTCTTTCAACTCTAAAAGTATATATACTTTTAATGGGATATATTCTATATTATGAAATAGACAACAATGTGAGTTGGCACTCAAGTATGATGCTCTCTTTAGAAGTTGTTTAAAAGCTGCCATTTGACTCCCATGTGGTAAAAAGTAAATTCATAGATCAAAAAAATTATGATCTCAATAATTTCAACATCTATTTTAATTAATTTCTTTACAGCAGCTCTTGATAAATTTTGTCTGTGATGCGCTGTGTCATTCTGCTCTGATTGCCACAATAAACGAAAATATCATCAGTGTTTTTCTCTAGCTCAACTATTATTGAAGTCCTTGTCCGTGTTATAATAATTATAACAGATATTCTGATGTTATCAGAATATCTGTTAAAGTTAAGCAGGTAATAAAGAACCTTTGGTGTAACAAAGAATTCCTATAGATCGAAATCAGACTTATCAAAAGAACATAGCAATGTGCTGGCTTGCCAGTATAGGTATATGGTCATCGATCTCAGGGACTCACGCGTCAAATACTATTGTGAAGTTGAATTGTTCATAAAAATATATAATAAACCATTATCATCATTGTAGAAGCTAGGCACACTTGTCAGTTGCGCTTGAGTAAAAGAATGTAGTCTTTCTGTTAAAACTAGTCATAGGTCCAAAATGTGACTAAATTATCACTTATACTCAAAAGACGATGAAATTTCGTAAAATCCATAACCTCAAACACGTTGTGCTAGTCCTAAATATTTCTCAACCGGGATAATTTTTGTGCTACATCAGTCTTTTACCAAGTGGCACCAAATGGAGGGTCGGAGAAAGAATAAAACTGAAGTTGAAAATTTGCCATTGCAGATGCAACCACCCTAACATACATACATACATACATACATACATACATACATACATACATACATACACACACACACACACACACACACACACACACATACATATTGCTAATTGCCAATTGAGGGCTGTACCGGGAATATTTTGTCTTACTATTGATTACCTAATCTCGAAGTCAGATTGCATTAAAAGATCTGCAAAATTCTACCCATAACAAATTTGGTAACCGGCTGGAAATACAAAATGATTAAAGACATTATATAATGTATCTTAAAAATTGTCCCCAAGCACTCTGAGATATTTTATGAGAAATTTAATTGCATAGATATATCGCTAATTGAGAGCCTTCAAATGTTTTAAAATTGGCATAACTTAAAATGTAATGCTTATATTATTGTTTCCTTTCTATTCGTTCATGTTCTATTCTAGTCATGCTCTTGGTCCCATTTGCACGAACTGCAACGATGCAGAATAGAGCATTTCTGTGGTCGGCCCAGTTGTCTGGAATGGGTTCCCACAGGAGCAACGTCTACTTCCTGGGGCTATTACTGAAACATTTTTTATTAAACTCAAAACTGTCCTTTTTTGCCACGCTAGAGTCGGGAGCGCTTCTGAGTAGTCCCCTAGAAGAAGCGCTATACAAATTCTTGAATGAATGAATGAATGAATGATCTATATCTGTAGTAGTAGTAGTAGCCGCAGCAGCAGCAGCAGCAGTAGCAGTAGTAGTAGTAGCAGCAGCAGTAGTATTAGCAAAGATATTTGGTATTAGTAGTAGCAGCAGCAGCAGCAGCAGCAGAAGCAGCTGTTTATTGACACCAAATACAAAATAACAGCAATCCGTACAAACTCAATGACTTTTGAATGATTGGTGCATAAGTCAAAGGATCTATCCAAAAAGGTCGTATGGACCCGCTAAGGCTGGATTGGCCATTCCTGACAACTAAGTTCCGCTGCCGCATGTGAAACATTGGTATTCCTTAAGCAATGTTTGTGTGTTCCGAACGCTACAATTTTCAGATATTCAGGTGCCTAAGACCGTAAGTGTTCAAACGCACCTATTCCCGTTATCCGGAGACGTTCCGACGATTTTATATTACTTTTATAAATGTATAGGAAATCCCATGTTAAATCGCAGCTCACGTTCGACCGCCATATTTACACACATAATTTTAACGTCGTGTGTGCCGATGACGTCACGTCATTTGTGTGTAAATATGGCGGCCTAGAGTCGGTTGAGAATTTTAACATGGGATTTCCTATACATTTATAAAATTAATATAAAATCGTCGGAACGTCTCCGGATAACGGGAATAGGTGCGTTTGAACACTTACGGTCTTAGGCACCTGAATATCTGAAAATTGTAGCGTTCGGAACACACAAACATTGCTTAAGGAATACCGAAACATTCAGCTTCCCAGTCATAACAACCTGCACGAAAACCTGTGAATTGGGCTTTTAGTGCGTCTGGGCATTTGGCCGGATTAACTCACTTGTTCCGAAAATTAAAATAATTTTAATACCTACTTATAGACCACAAAGTAAGTATTCAAACGCGCCTGTTCCCAAAGTTCTAGGACGTTTCTATGATTTTATATAAAATTTTGAAAATCTACACAATACCATTGATTTTCGGTCTTTAACACTCGCCTCCGCCATAATTATATGTACACACATTTCAATGACGTCACGGGCACTCCTGATGTTTACGAACTTTTGTAGCGCAATTATTCATGTACGCCAGCTGCTGAACAATCAAGTTCTACTAGGTGGACTGGGGCTTGAGGTGCAGAAATAGAAGCTGGAGTGGCGAAAACGCTTGAGAAAAATGAAAGCTGGATAAAGGCATTTATATCGCTTAAATGGAAGCTGGATAAAGGCAGTTATATAATGGAATTTGGGTATGCAATGAAGACTTAAGTCTGGGTCCTAACAAAGGCCAGAGGGTTGAACTTCCTAATCGTAATCTCGAAATTTCTAAAGCCTTCCTAACCCCTTACAATTGTCACCCAGGCAATTTTAAAAATGGTAATAATTAAGTCATTATTGCCACTATTTCTCCATTAAAACCAATTAAGATCTATATTCAGCTGGCTGGAGCTGGTTCAAACTTTAATAAATTCAATTCTGATTTATCATAATTCTTTGTTCGGCAGGCACAATGAAACACAGAGCCTGCCATTTAAAAAATTTCGGACTTAGGCCCATAATTCATCGCTCATTTGCTAATAATAACAATTTCATGATGGTGGAAGTCTTCCAAAGGACATTAGATTGGCCAACTCAGTGGACTCTTTTAAATCAAAGCTTAAAACTTATCTGTTTGCTAAGGCTTATCCCGCAGTTAGCTGTTTGTGAGGCGTCCTTGTAGCGGCATGGCCGCATTACGGCGCCATATAAACTGTCATTATTATTATTATTATTATTATTCATGCACTATTTCAAACAAACAAACAAACACACAGTATGAGTATGATTCATTGTATTATCATGAACAGATGATAACAAGTCATTACAGGAGTCAAATTTAACTGTTTGGCAGCCAAGCAAGGTGTCCATCATGTCCTACTACTCATAATGTCACCAATGCAATCTTGCAAATGATAGGTCAAGTTAGATGTCAATAGCAGGAAGCGATCTCACATTCATGCTGATCTTTTATACTTCCTGCCAGAGTGTCACTATCACCATAAACTCTCCCTGTTCATATTTTTCACTGTCCATTTTCCAACGCACTTTCTCAATTCTCATGCACTAAGTAAAATTAACCCTACTACATATTGAGGTCGTTTGTCTGTGTCAAAATCTCCTAGGAAACTCGCAATTTGTATTTACATTGCAAATACAATCCGGACACTTTAATGAAGAACCACTGTTTAAAATAATTAAAATCTCAGCAACAATACAAAGAATTTTTAATGCTCAATAAGTAACAACAGTTACAATTCCATCATGATTATTGCGCTTGTAATCAAATTTTTACAAGCAGTAGAGCACAGCACATCTCAGTAGCAGCAATGTACCGAAGCAGTAAAATGGGTTTACTCAATCCTAGGCATACCAAAAAGGCACACAATAGTCACCGGTAAACAATAATACCGAGGTTATACAAATCACCGGTTAGGATACAGTTAGAAAACTGCATTGAGGTATGGAATCCATACCAGAAACAGAACAAGAAGTGCAAAGACAAGTAACGCAATGATTTAGGGTTACATGGAACTGAGATAATTATAAAGAAATGTCGAAAAGGCATGAACAACATCAGAGAGAAGGAGCATAGGGTTGAAGCCTTCAAGATTGTAACTGGAAAGGAGGCAGGCCGCAGTGCAGTGGTAGGTAAAGGGTTTTGAGTTAGATCCAAACAAGCAAACTTGGCGGCATAGATATAATTAATTAAAGAAACCAAAAGGAGCAATATGGCAGAAATTCTTCACTGGAGCAAGAACCGCAAGATAAATAGACTTGTTGAATGGCTTGGATGATAGTACTGTGGACACAAGCACAACTTTTAAGAAAGAGTTTGTTGAGGTGGGCAATTAAGCATTACAGGCTAAATTGTCTGAGCCAATGAAAATTCATGGTAAAGTCATGTTATTATCCAGTATTAATTGAAAACAAAAAGCTACTACAAAAAGGATTCACTGAACCATCTTAGTTTAACAAGGATACAAATAATTATTAATAATACAACTGCAATCATCCAGTTCATGAGTTCAAAAAGACATCTGCCGAGTACTGCAGAACAAAGCAATTCACTCTGTGGTTCAGCCAATACATCCATTTAATAATCAGGTTACCTAATTAGATTTTCTCAATTACACAACTGCCTAATTGCCTATTTTTATGACAATTTCTCTCATAAAGGTCCTCACAAACACTAGTCGCAAACAAAGAACATTACTGCTGACACCATATCTGCACTTCACACTTATATTTCAATGTAAACAGTACCACTGTAGCAGTAGTACTCAGTAGTACTCAGTTTCAGTTTAATGACACTGCGTGATAGCAGAGAACAATAGCGTCACCCTCCTCCTTTATCCAGGCTTGGGACTGGCACTGTCAGAGTGCGAACAGTGACGGAGTTAAACAGTACCACCGGTATTTCATACCTATCTAAATGCAAACAGTACCACTGGTACTTTATACCTATCTAAATGCAAACAGTACCAACGTCTCCAATGTTAATAAAATTAAAACAATCAACAAATCGATATCAACAAACTGAGAGTAGATTAATTTCCTATTAGAACAAGAGAAAGCAAAACAAACCAAGGAACTTCGTTAAGGTAACTTTCATTGTAATAATGAACCACAAAGAAAACAAATAAAAGGGTACTTGAAACGGCTGACATAGAAAGGAACCTTCTCAAGTCGATTAAAGAAAGGAAGATGACATATCTATGGACATATTATGAGGAAGAGAGGGAATTGCTTGGAAAAGGAGGCAACACAAGGCACCTTACCAGGTGCTCAAGCTAGAGGAAGACCAAGAACGGACTGGATGATCAACATCAAATCATGAACGGAACCATCAATGAAAGAATTGAAGGTAGTGGAGATTGAAAAATAGGCAACAATGGAGGCTGATTGTACAATTTTATTTATTTATCCATTTCTGTTTGTTTTGATTGTATGTGCACTTGTTATAGCGCCCCTCCAAGGTTTTTGCTACTCAGAGGCGCTCCCGACTACAGCGTGAACACTGCATCGGAGTTATTTCTGTTTGTTTTGATTGTATGTGCACTTGTTATAGCGCCCCTCCAAGGTTTTTCTACTCAGAGGCGCTCCCGACTACAGCGTGAACACTGCATCGGAGTTTCACATCGAAGCACTCGAGCAAATGCGAGTGAAGGACTTGCTCAAGGTTCCTAGGCAGTGGCTCGGTGATTTTGAACCTGCAACCCTCCAGCTGCAAGGCAGTGAACATACCCACTACACCACCATGCCTCACAATGTACACGACGCGACGACCTCACAACGAGGATAGCTGAGAACAGAACAGACTAAAAATTGTCTGAACAGAATCTAGAATATCATAATGTCGTGCCGAGTAACGTTTGCCTATTCAAACTGTCAGTAATCATGCACATAAGGAGAGGCAGACATGTCCTCTAGATATGTCATCGCAAGTCTGCACTGGAGTAAATGAGCAGTTGGTCGTTTGGTCACATCCTTCTGAAGACAGTCTGCTATCGCTTTTCTTAACAGCAGAGGCAGCGATGAAGGTATAGGAAACTCCATAACGCAAATCTAAAAAAACATACAAAAACCGTTGACAATGTTCTGTGACAAGCTCTCTAAACCTCATCCGGCTTCAGCTACATTGCTACTAATAATATGTTGAGCACCTCATGGCCCAGATAATTCAAAGAATGATTATTGTTTTACCAGTGAAATACTAATACCACATTAATTAATATCGAGATGAGCAATGAATTAAATTAAACAATTGCTTTACTCAACATCAAATCTGAATCAAGGCCATAATGTTAGATTCATAACCAAAATATTTGACTTTTACATACACAATTAGAAAGTCACTCTAAGCTTAATCTCTAGTGTTTCAAGCAACCAAAGCATTTACCTTAAACTTGACACAGTCATCACCAAAATGATGGAATTCACTCAATGGCGGATTCCCAGTTGCCATCTGTAACATGGTACAACCAACGCTCCAAACGTCTGAACCACGACTGTTGCAACTACCTTGAAACAGCTGCAACAAATAAGAGAAACAGAGATCCAATCAAAGAGCGAAGAGCTGTGGCACATAGATCTACAATTTAAATCCACCACTGCCTGCACTTTGCAGTGCCAGTCCCAAGTCTGGATAAAAAAGGAGGAGGATGCAAATGATCTTCGTTATCTCACAGCATCTTTAAACTGAAACTGATAACAACTTGCGGTTAAACTTAACGACAACTTGCGGTTACAATCAGATGTGACAATACGCGACAGTGTCACTCAACTTCAACTAAAAGCGAAACCGCTGAGTGTGATGTACGCCTGTGTAGGCGCCAGTCAAAATTTGACAGATTTGAGAAACCATGATGATGATGATGGTTCTCTGCCCGAAAGCAGGTTCATTGGCTTTACGCCCTGGGGATGAGATGAGCGAGGTGGTTTCCCAATGCCTTCCCCACAGACAATGATGGGCAAGCAACTTGCCCAAGGTCGCTCTAAAGGAGCTTGCGCCCCTGCGTCCCACACATGCTAGCCCGAGATATCTAAATCTCCGAATGTCAACTCCCAGACCGGGGCTTGAACCGCAGTCTGTTACAACCAACAGACGTATGCCGCTCTCGCTTACCGGTGTAGCTAGCTAACTAGGGGAAACCATAGTCAATTGGAAACAGATGAACCATACGCTTTGCCGTGGGTGACATAACAGAACCGAAACAGTGACCAGAATTGTGCAGTGAATTCTAAGGCCTTACCCCAGCTGCAAAGAATATCGCATGGCATAATATACCCATCATAATTTTTATCTTCTGGTTCTCTATCAGCAGGCTCAAATGTCCAATGTCACCATTCTCATCACTGCTGGGCCTTTTCCACATGATCAAGGCACAACACAAGTTAACCATCGATTTGACTATTGTAGTTTAACTGATCAACCAGAATGAGAGCAATAGGATACACTCCAAGAGCCATGAAAGGAAGTAATAACAATAGAAGATACCTCGGGAGCCATGAACGGAACTGTTCCTCTTTCCGGTGTGCCTTCAGGAAGAGGCATCTTCACTGCCAGGCCAAAGTCACATAGCTTGGCCACTTGCCCTGTGCTGTCGACCACAATGTTTGCACCTAAACACACAGGAACACAGTAACAGAAGGATTAGAATCCTTAATATAATTATTGCAATTGCAGTGACAACAAACATATTACTTATCAGACTCAAATTAAAAGAAAATAATTAAGATGAACTTCTGAGGTCTGTAATATGTAATGGATCCCTTACAACTATGATAATAACTGATCAGAAGACAGTAAACACAAGCTGCACCATGGCCAGAAAAAGGTTTCAGGGTGCTGTGCGTTAAACTGGAAAATAACATTATTGTATCGCACAATCAGAATGAAACAACTAAAGTCAAACTTTACCAACCAAACAAATTGCTAAATTATATTGGTTTGGTATTCAACTCAATCTGTTATTTGAAAGAAAAACACTTAAGAACTACAGTTAAATCCAACAAAACTTCAACAACTGAAACCATTTATCTTGGACTGGATGCATCATTGAAATTTTATTCTCGGCAGAGTCTTAGCAATTTCTTCATATCACCTACGGTACATTCACAGACCGCTAGACTCAATTCTTGAACATCAGTCACATTCTCCAGACTTACCACTATATAATCAAGACAACGGACTGATTTGCTCGCTGTCATGTCTAGCAATGGAACCTCTATTAATGTCGGCTGCTTGACCTAGACTTCAGAACTCTTGCCTTGTCTCAGCTAATCACTAATGTTGAACTGGGAGCGCTTCTGAGTAGGTTTCTTGAAGGCACACTATATAGAAGTCAATAATAATAATAATGTCATTTCATTCTCAACTTTCCTACAGTTTCAAACCCCTTTATCTACCACCAGCTGCCTCTTCTGTCTTAATGGTCCAATTTTCTGAAAATAGACAATCGACACCATGAGCATTGGACACCAGGACAATAACATATAAATGTTTAAAAAACTTATTATACAAATAATACTGCCCTAAATAATAATTTAATAATTCTAGCCTAATAATGTTAACCTAATACAAATCAGAAAATTATAACAGACATTACCTTTGACATCACAGTGCAATATTTCCCATTGATGCAGATAGGCAATGCCGGACAGAACTTGCTCCGAGTAACTCTGTATAACCGTAGCACTCATCGGTCCATACAGACCCAGCAATTCCTGGACAGAGCCACCTTAATTAACAAACAACACACTCCAAATTATTATTCACATCATCCCTGAAAAGCACTTATAATAATGAGAAATTACTAAAATACTAATCTTATTGATATACTAAAATACTAATCCTATTGCTATATCTATTACCATAACTCAGATCTGTTAGGATTTTTAATAGGTTTGTGAATGACTAGCTAACCTAGATGTACAACGAAGCAAATGATTAAAATATTAATACCATTGTTTTATTTACCAAAACATTAATTCCATTGCTTTATTTACCGAAACATTAATCCCATTGTTTTATTTACCAAAACATTAATCCCATTGTTTTATTCACCAAAACAATAATCCCATTGTTTTATTTACCAAAACAATAATCCCATTGTTTTACTTACCAAAACATTAATCCCACTGCTAAATTTACTACTATTACTCGGACATGTTATGATTGTTAACAGGCTTGCCAACGATTTACTTAGACTAATTAAACTGGACTAGAGAGAATAAGAGCAGAACAAAGCAGTGTTTCCACACGATGTCCTGGAGATCAAAACTTGCAGTCTGAAAATCTACTGTAGTTCTCGACCACCAGTGAAAACAAATCTCTATGGAAATTACCTGCCATCCACTCCAGAAAGATTTGGCATTCCATTTCCAGAACCTGTGAACCAAGCACAGTGATGATATTCCGATGGCGAAGCCTGTTCATAATATGAACCTCCTTCATCACTTCGTCCTTACCGTCCTTCGTAAACGGAACCTAAAATAAACAACCCAACCAAAAACACAGTTTGTGACATAAACAAACATTTCATGTAATTATTCATCTGTAATCTCCAAATTGGCTAAGCACTATTTTAAACCTAAGCTCAGGGCACCAGCTTATTCACGAGCACTGCGCTTTCGTCAGAGGGTATTTGCAACTGCACGATCAGTAAATGCAGTCACTGTGCCCAATTAACTCTTTAATTATGAGCATGACAGCATGTACTAAAATGCATGGGAACCAATGCAGCTGTTAAAGGGTTAAAAGATCGTCTGATGTTTCAATGTTATCTACAGCTGTTGCTATACCACCAAGCAACCCATATGGAGTGATCACTGGTTGGCTAGTGGCCAGATAGTTGTTGTAATGACAGTACTGCAATTAAACGATCTTTCATCTTAGAGGCAAGTTACAAGATAAGATCAAAATGAAGATATATCTTAATGGTACTTACATAGCAAATACTTTTTTTAAACCAAACACTTCCATGAAAGTATTAATCAGTATGGTAAGCAAAACATGCAAGAACAGACAGAAGTATACGTACTCTCTTTATAGCGAGCAGGGTCCCAGTATCCTTATCATGAGCTTTGAACACGGAACCAAAACTTCCACGTCCAAGATGGTTAGCCATCTGCTGAATTAACTGCAAAATAAAACACGGAATTTATATGAAAATTTCACATCATTGCATGAATTTTATTACATTAAAATAACATCACAAATACATTAATCTGAACCGCAATAAATTCAAAATTAAACAAAACATTTTGCTATTGATAATTACATGCAGGAAAGTCAAATATCTGTTGGATAGTTTGAAAGCATCGGCGTTATACACTTGTCAAAATCACATATAAAACAGGAATCAACATTTCAAACTACATATATGAAGGACAAAGTCATCATAAGGTCAGAATAATTTAAAGCTAAATGGAAGCTGGATCGATGAGAAACATGCTTGTCACAGTAGCAGTCGGATCAATAAAAAATAAAATGATGCCGCATTGGGTAAGTAATAAAAAATAATGTCAAAATGAAAGATTAAACACTTAAAGCTGTTGGTGTTAAATTGAACATGTCTCCGTTTCTTAACAGCTCTATGGGTCAGTCCATGTGAAATCATCAAATATGAGACATACCTTGTTGCTGACCTATCTCAGATTTGGCTGTAATTTTGCTATTTTGAAGTTTGATATGTTTGTACATCATATGCAAATTTTTAGAAGCCTATCGCAATGTTCCTGTATTTTATGGCTGACGGACATAGAGGGGGTACAGGGCACTCGCGACATGTATGAATTTTGCGGCTAGTTCAGAGGTCATTATCTCAGGAACGGATGTATATAGGAATGCACAATTTTCGTATTTTATACAACTTTTGGTGGACTTTCTGATTCTGTAAATAATTCAAAACTGAAATAAGTAGTTCTTCACTAATATGAGTGCAAAACTGACGAAAAACTCAGTTGTGAGTTGAATTTGACAATATTCATGGCACTGTAGCAGTGAAGATCATTAAAGCAGTTGCAAATAGTTTACATTTCTATTATCTGCATATAGTTCACTCTTTGTGTAACAAATCTTACCTCTCTACTTTGCGTCGTCATGGCGATACGAGTCTTCAAAGTTGGTCCGCCCAGTAAACTACCTCATGTTTGGCTGCAGATATTCGCATGTGGGATAACTGATAGAACAATGCTTTTGACTTAGTGTTGTAGAGCTTGAACAGACCTTTCCAGTGATATATTATATGTCCTGGATATATGAGTCCATCACATGATTGTAAGTGGTCGAAGTGACGCTATATTGTGGCATTCGCGACCTTTTTGGACTTTGTTGACATGTTCAGAGGCTAGTATCTCATGAATGGATGGACATAAGGTTGCAAAATTTGGTGATTCTGAACAACTTTTTGTGGACTTTCTGATTGTGTAAACCATTCTGAGCTTAAATAAATAGTTTTTCACTAATATGGGTGCAAAACTGATGAAAAACTCAGTTGCAAGTTTCAATCGACGATATTGAGTTTTTCACCAATTTTACATCAATATGAGTGGGAAGCTGTTTGTTTCAACTCAGAATGATTTATAGAGTCAGTAAGTACACAAAACATTGTACAGAATCACCAATTTTTGCAAGCCTATGTGCATCCATTCATGAGATACTAGTCTCTGAACATGTCAACAAAGTCCAAAAAGGTCGCGAATGCCACAATATAGCGTCACTTCGACCACTTACAATCATGTGATGGACTCATATATCCAGGACATATAATATATCACTGGAAAGGTCTGTTCAAGCTCTACAACACTAAGTCAAAAGCATTGTTCTATCAGTTATCCCACATGCGAATATCTGCAGTCAAACATAAGGTAGTTTACTGGGCAGAGCAACTTTGAAGACTCGTATCGCCACAAAAACGCAAAGTAGATATGCTGAGATTGGTTATGTAAAGAGTGATCTATATGCAGATAATGGAAATATAAACTATTTACAATAACTGCTGTGGTCAAAAGTGCTACAATGCCTTGAACATAGCCGACTGAAACTTGCAACTGAGTTTTTCATCAGTTTTGCACCCATATTAGTGAAAAACTATTTATTTAAGCTCAGAATGGTTTACACAATCAGAAAGTCCACAAAAAGTTGTTCAGAATCACCAAATTTTGCAACCTTATGTCCATCCATTCATGAGATACTAGCCTCTGAACATGTCAACAAAGTCCCAAAAGGTCGCGAATGCCACAATATAGCGTCACTTCGACCACTTACAATCATGTGATGGACTCATATATCCAGGACATATAATATATCACTGGAAAGGTCTGTTCAAGCTCTACAACACTAAGTCAAAAGCATTGTTCTATCAGTTATCCCACATGCGAATATCTGCAGCCAAACATGAGGTAGTTTACTGGGCGGACCAACTTTGAAGACTCGTATCGCCATGACGACGCAAAGTAGAGAGGTAAGATTTGTTACACAAAGAGTGAACTATATGCAGATAATAGAAATGTAAACTATTTGCAACTGCTTTAATGATCTTCACTGCTACAGTGCCATGAATATTGTCAAATTCAACTCACAACTGAGTTTTTCGTCAGTTTTGCACTCATATTAGTGAAGAACTTCTTATTTCAGTTTTGAATTATTTACAGAATCAGAAAGTCCACCAAAAGTTGTATAAAATACGAAAATTGTGCATTCCTATGTACATCCGTTCCTGAGATAATGACCTCTGAACTAGCCGCAAAATTCATACATGTCGCGAGTGCCCTGTACCCCCTCTATGTCTGTCAGCCATAAAATACAGGAACATTGCGATAGGCTTCTAAAAATTTGCATATGATGTACAAACATATCAAACTTCAAAATAGCAAAATTACAGCCAAATCTGAGATAGGTCAGCAACAGGCCATTGGTGATTTCACATGGACTGACCCCTATATCAATAAAATTATAAAATTACCTTTGACTCAAGAGACTTGACAAGTCTAAAGCCCGTAATAGCGGGCGGAGTTCCCGGAGGCTGCGGCTGCTCAAAGTATCCATCCTGTCCCAATTTATCTTTCTCATCGTCGCAACATGAGTCCTGCTCCTCGTTTGACGATGAATGACGTAGTTCACATACCGACTCGATATTGAAGGAGTCGGCCGAAGTGAAGTTTCTGGGGGCAATTTTCAGTTGCTGCAGTGGTGGTTCAACCTTCTGTTTGGGCTTAGACATCACAGCGTTACCACTGCTAATGTCTGCTTTGACATTGTCCATGTTCAACACAACCTCATCTTTGAAGTCTTGGCAGCCTGTTTTGATATTGTCCATGTTCAACACAACCTCATCTTTGAAGTCCTGGCAGCAGATTGTTTCCAGTTCACAAGCAACTTGCTCTGGCGTAGAGCTCGACAATCGCATCAGACTAACGTCGTTCTCAGCAATGTCCATGCACAATGATGGCTCTTCTAATGTTTCTTTGATCTGTTGGTAACTGATCGTTTCCAGTTCACCAGTGATTTGTTCAATGTTTGAAGACTGGTCCATTCCACTGTCATCCGGGACTGTAGCGGACACACTGCTCTCTGAGCACTGAACAATTCGTTGTGTCTGAACAACCATGTCTGATGTGGTGTCCAACAGCTCCGGGTCATCGGCCACAAGATTGAAGCTAACTGGCATCTGAGTAGGGCTGTCCATCGTGAACGAAGAAGTGAACAAAGCATTTTGATTTGCAACGTGATCCAAGGTGATGACCTCTGTAGTCACCAAGGGCCAGACAACTGGCTGCACATCTGTCACAGCCACTGGAAACTAAAACAAAATTTAAGTCAAATCGTCAACAGTAATGTAACATATTAGTAACCAAGAGAGAAAACAAGGTCTTAACCTTTACTACTCCTGAGTCCGCACTCACCGAACAGATTTGGGCAGATTAATTATTAATTTGAGTGGTAAGAGTTAAGAAGAGATGCAGATAATAATATGGAAAGGAGAGTCCCAAGCAGAGCAGAGGGAAGGGAATTCCATAAGGAGGGCCCAATTATGGTAAAGGATCGAGTTCGAGCAATAGTGGTCCTAGCTCGTTGGACAAACAAGTCAGACCTTATTCACAGTAAGATCAACAAGTGCCGTGACAATAACTGCATCAAGTGCAAAAATCAAGTATAATATTTAATGAATAAAATAAAACTTAAATTGCATTCACAGATTTATGTTTAAGACCTTCTTCAAACAGTAAACAGAACTGCTCAGATGTTATCTTTTATACTAAATTCATTAAAAGTAGCACTTTACAAATGACTTATTTATTTAGAACTTAGAACATCCTTATAAACAGCCTTTTTAAGATATCTACTGGGAAATGCTGATAGTGTGTGCAAATAGATGAAAGATTCTTGTCATTGCCTACCATAGGTTTGTGACTGAAAGCTGGCTTAATGAATGAAATTGCAAAGAGTTGAATTGAACAGATAACATTACATAATTAATAGTCCTTACTTTGTCGCTGCCTTGCATTTCATTGCATACGCTGCTTTCAAGTTCCAAAGCTACAATACACAAAAAAACAGAAACACAGTAATACCGGCTAGCTCAGTATGCCAGACTTGGATCTGAAATAAATGTGTGCACATATGTGTAGTGTACCATCTATCTATCTATGTAGTCTTTTGAATCTGACTACCAAAGAACTCCATATATATATTACATTGCAAACTCAATTAAAAATCGGTAAAACATATCCTGCAATGCAAGTGAAGCATACATGCATTCACAATTGATGGACAGGTTGCTCAATTCCTGTTAACGATAACCAAACAGTAACAACTATTCTTGTGAACGTAGCAACTTTCAGTGAACCCCTTAAAACAAAAGTTTTGCATGAGAATATGAAGAGTATGCATGGGTAGCGACGAAGTCAAAGTCACTTATGACCAGACTGTTGAGTGCTTAGTTGAATCGAATTTATGTACAATTTGTGCCAACCCACTAATTGCTTAGCGTAAGAACTGGTTACAACAAAGGTGCTGCAATTTAAGGATTCTATAATTCCACTTAAGTTGCAGTCAGAGAGCCATGCACGCAGCGCTATGAGAGATTCTAACTGCCTTGATAAATTTTAATATACATGTATGACATTATGTATGCTAAACTATGTATGTATGTATGCACAATTACACACATAACGGCCATTAACAAAGTGCATGAAGGTGCCAAACATAGCCAGCCGCCCAAAATGTTTCCTGAGCTCAGGTGGTGCAATGTTACAAATTGTTAGTTCTAGTATGATGGTACAATGCAAGAGCTGTGCCCACCCACATCAATGTACGACAGTGTAGGAACATCAAGTCCCAATGTGCTACAGATGCATGCCACATAACAATTATCGCCAAAATTATAAGAGAGGAAAGTTTGAAAAAAGATGACAATGATGACTGTGACTAGGATGATGATGATACAAGATGACTGGATGAATGTTACTCACTCTTGTAGATGGCACGTATACTAAACAGGCACCGACAACCGTCAACCCCACTAAGCAGTTTGTCCTGCATCACCGATGGGAGCATATCAAACAGCATTGAACCTATTTTATTTAGCCCATTTTCTAAGTTGATGATGCGCGGCAAATCACCATCTTTACAGAAGTCTGCCTTCAGCTTCTTTTTCACATCTGCAAACAACCGATTTCTTAAAAAAACTGTCACAGTGCACACTATTTCACATCAAGCTTTCGCCCCATCACCGAAGTCATTTCTTTTATCACCCTGACGAAAAACCTTTAACATTCTAGCTTTCCAGTCTATATTAGACTAGAAAGACAAATAAACAACAAACCATTGTAAGCTACAGCAAATATTTAAACCCGGTTTAAAATTCTGGATATCGGTAATGTCCATACAACAAGGAAGCACATTGTTAACAGAATCCATCTTGTCTTTATGACACAGAACTGAATAGGTTTTCTCTGTTGCCTTTCTACATATAAAAAGGACTTCAACCGGAAATGCTTCCATGAGTGTACTTCAGGAATGAAGTCTTGCTTAAAGGCAATCATAGATTGATAACTATAAAGTTATGAAAATGATGGCAAAGAAGTTTCCAGGTTGCTTGGATTATTAGAAAGAATCCAACTGTTTACACTACATTTACTGTCTCCTCCTACACCAAGCATGCACCAATGATTAGGCCTCAACATGGCATAGATCTCCAAATCAGCCTGTCTCTGATTTTATCGACAGTACTCGTCTTTTATATCCAAGTTCTCCACCAGAGAAGTTGCCTTCAAAATGCTACCAGGAAGTCATTGGCTATGAGTTTTAACACAAGTTGCTGAATGCTTCTAGTAACATTAGCTTTCAGTAGCATTGTTCTGCTTTATTCAGAGTCAAGCTTACAATGGATAATGTCATGCTCGCTGTAATGTAACCAATAATATTTTACATTAATGTCTGTGCTTAAACTATTACACTCACCAATGCAGTCCACTCCAGACTGTAGCAAAAAGTCGTTTGTCCATGCCATCATCTAGAAATGTCAAAAAGCACATTGGTTCAATTAATAGTAATTGCAACGAGTACATAGCAAAGTTGAATAGCAGCTCACTTCACAATACTTGTTCAAATCTAAACTTGAGGGATATTTAAAGCAAATAAGATAATAATTCTTCTATATTAGGAGCGTAGACTCAGAAAAACACAGAAATTAACTAGGAACACAATCTGGTAATCCACATACATAATCAATCAATCAATCGTAATTTATATAGGCAAACAGTTGTATTCTTTCAAATAATCCACATGCTATATCCATTTGTACCATTTGTACTTGCATGTCTGTAGTATGCATAGCTGCATATAAATATACAAATACTAATAAACAAATAACTATATAAATAAACGAAGAAATGCAGCAATTTTGGTTAAACCGTAGTTTAGGCTGATAAATTACTTGTACAAAAGTTTAGGCTGATAAATTATTTGGACATTATCCGAGGCTGCAAAAAGTATATACAAGTAATTTCTGGACCGCCAGGTTCAATCCAGCTTCCATTTCAACTATAAAAATGCCTTTATCCAGCTTCCATTTCAATTATAAAATGCCTTTATCCAGCTTCCATTTCTCTTGCGTTTTTCGTCAATCCAGCTTCTGTTTCACCTGTAGAAGAACCTTCATCCAGCTTCCATTACTTACACGTTTTTTCGTCAATCCAGCTTCTATTTCATATATAAAGAAACCATCATCTAGCTTCCATTACTTACACGTTTCTTCATTAATTCATCCTCCATTTCACCTGTAAAATGTCTTCATCCAGCTTCCATTTCTCTTGCGTTTTTCGTCAATCCAGCTTCCATTTATATACTGCACTTTTTCTTCTCGTGTTTTCAGTTTATATTGCTACTTCCGGTTGCGAATGTTCGGAAATTGGAATAGCGCGTTGTATGACGCGCTATATTCATGATTGGTGGTGTTTCTTAATTTATCAGCCTAAACTACGGGATATCGACAACGTAAATAATTTATCAGCCTAAACTACGGTTTAACCGCAATTTTAATATATGGGCCTCACAACAGCGCTAGGTTAGACTCCTTCCTGACTTTCTCTTGAAACCAGTATAGTGTTCACCAAAAAATCTGAGGACCTGAGGGGCCTGGTAGCGCATTGTTTAACACGTTGGCACGGAGCCCGAGATGTACCGAGATCGCGCCCGGTAGGGCGGACGTGCTTTATGTTTGCAAGATGTCTGTTCTGTTAATAAAATTAAAGATTTGTCTTCTGTAATTTGCGTTCTTGTAAATTGTCTCAACTCGGTACATCTCGCGCTCCGTGCATAACTGTACAATGTAATCGGTTGCGGTTGAGGTCTGTCATTGTTTCAATAAAGAAATAATATTATTATAATCCAACATACCTATAATATCTTTGGCTTCGTTTCGTGACGCACAATTTTTTAAGCTCCCGTCGCGTGACCTCTCGTCATTTACCAAGTTTCTATTCCAAGCCTTTACGGTCTTATTTCGTATCTCAGATCCTTGTAACCGCCGCGCATCATTTTTCCAAATAGTTTTATGATAATAATTAACTATTTGGTCGCATTTCTCGCATAATAAATCGAGAACGCCATAACCTTCACCGCCGTAAAACGTTCCTCAGCTATGCGCTGTCTAAAAAAATGGCCGAAACTGTTACGTAAGATAAAAATTTTCACACGAAAGGAAATACCCTTCGTCAGGGAAAAACCCAGGAATAACGTCATGGGCACATGTGGTCATGGGTATTACGCAATCACTAAGTAGTAAACAAATCTCGCTATTATGAAACAGCGAATCCTACTTCATGATTTAAGCAATAAACAGCAGGCAAGAGAATCCAGGAAACAGCCCACAGGACTTCTATTATTATATTCTTTGCACAAAAGTGTGCTATCACTCATTACGAATACTTTATTTTAATCACAACTTGGGCAACCTTCCTATGTTTCCTTGACCTACTTTCAAAAATTTAGGGCGGTGTCGAGTACTCGAGTGCGATTTTGTCTCTGAGCAGTTAGGTTTTCACAGAGCCTTCTATTGCTCGGGGTTTTCATATCTGTGCTTTCTATAACTGTTATTGTTGTCACTAAAGTTTGTGATCCCCAGGTCTTTCCGTTTTGTAAGCCTATGTCATCTTTAAATTTTTAATGCTGCCTAGCTAAATAGGCCCCGTCTTAGCGGGACTTTGTCCCTTTGGTGGGCCTGTTGTTCCACAATGCTTTACTATGATTGCTATTTGTTTGATTAATCTGCTGGCTCACTTAATTTAATTTCCTAGCAATTTTTCTCACTGCACCACTGTGTAGGCCTAAGCCATGTAGGTCTATGTTATTTTATTCACTGTGTGATCATAATTTCTTGTACATTTTAAGTTGATGTTGGGATCAATAGACTTGACTTGACTTGATCTGCATCAAAAGTTTTCATCACCAGTGACGTTTCCTTACTAGACATCATGTGACTTTTGTGTTGGCGAGGGGAGGGTTAAAAATTGTCATAAATTGCATGATGACGTTTATGGACGGCCCCTTAACACAATTCGTTTTCAGTAGCCAAACCTGGACATTTTATGTTTCAAACCCAGAACCAGGGTGAGTATTGCTGGGGCTAAGGGGGAGGGGTTGAGAGGGTTCAACCCCTTCCCTAGACTTTCTTGCAGCCCATAGTAAAGACTTCTTTTCACACCACAACAACATGTGGATCATGTACTGATTCGGTAATTCCCCTCCCCATCCAAAGTTATTTTCTACAATTCCCAAACAGCACAAACTACTTTTGTTCCATAACTTTCGGCTGTTGTCTTCAGGTTCAACTTCTTCATTTCAATGGAACAGTCCTATTAAAATTAAGTATTAGAAAATAGTCGAATGCTCACATTATGCACATGTAAATGTGTGCATTACACACACACACACACGGTTACAATCAATTGTTGCCTTGAGCATTATTACAACAGTGCTATCTATAGACTTCAATGGGTATAGCTAAGTAGTACTAGTAGTCAATGAAGGAATTCAGAAACTGATACTCAACAGAAGATCTATCTCATGACTGCAACTTAAAATGCCTAGTAAACGGAGTGATTGAGGTAGACACTAAATGTATGGTCCTTGTAATCTTTCACTCTGATGCCATTTTGCGTACATGCACAAAAGTTTCAGGATTAAAATAACTGGTCACTTTCAGGGTTGGATAAAGGGGAAGGGGCAATCCGGCCATGGCCCCCATTCAGAGATTTGCACAGAATGTGCCCCTCCCCCCCATCGAGTTTCAACAAGCTTTCAATCAATGCAGCAAGAAAAGGTGAGAGCATATGACTAAGAAAGGTCATCAGATTTAAAATAACCAGAGTTGCCATGGGTTTTTATAAATATTTAGGGAGAAAGACTAAAAAAGTCAGATTTTTCGTGTACCATGGGTGCCCGCATATTCCGAAAGGCCAAACAATTTTTTTTACCCAAGACCAAAAATTTTGGCCCCCCTTCCAAAATTTTGTGTATATGCCCCTTGTGACATGTTGGCAAATGTTGTTATCTCTTACCTTAGTTACTTCATCTGTACACTACATGGGTGCTCACAGTTATCTTTACAGGAGGGGTAAACACAATAATTGTCAAGGTTGACTTTTTTACCAAGAGCTTGAAAAATGCAAAGCAGGAAGTTGAGAACCTGGGTATTTTTCATACAGGTTTTCTAAATGTACATTTCTCAGTTTCATTTTGTGTATCATTAACATCATTGATGCCTTAGTGCACAGAACTTTGTTAAAAGCCAAAAAGTAGTAGTAAAATAGGTGTCAATTTTCCAGAGGGCAAGTGCTCCCTCCTATTCGTGTACCATGGGTATCCGCATATAGGAATATGCGGACTATATGCGGACACCCATAGTAGGCCTAGGGGCCGTCCATAAAGTACGTCACGCTATTTTTGACCATTTTTGACCCCCCCTCCCCCCTGTCACAAACTGTCACAAATCTCGGACCCCCCCTAAAGTACGTCACACTTTCGAACAAATTTTTTTAACACATAACCATTTACCTAACCCTCTAAACCCTAGGATACTATCCCTAATCCCACTGATAGTGACGTGTGTCCCTAAACGCTTTGATAGTGACGGGAAATGAACTTTTATCCCACCAGGCCGGGTTTTAGACACCCCTGGCCGGGCCGGGTCGGATTTTAGGTACTAAGAACAAACAAAATAAACAAGAATTTAAAAAATAAATGTGTGACGTCACACATGGCCTGACCCCCTCCCCCCTGTCACACTTTCTTACACCCCCTCCCCCCCTGGAGCGTGACGTACTTTATGGACGGCCCCCTACATGAAAAGGTCTGAAGAAACCGGCAACTTCCTAAGCTTTATAAGTTACTAGCAGTTTCACACATAGCTTCATGAAACTTTTTACCTAAGACTGTTCAAGAAAGAATGAACCATGCTGTTGAGATAGACTTGTTATTAAAGGAGCAGAAGTAGTAGTAAAAAGACGACACATTTAGCCAATGGTTCAGTTTTTTCATAAAGCTACATGTGACTCATTCAGTTTTGTAAAGCAACAAATTTAACTGATACACCACCCTTCTTACTTGTTCAGTTGCGTAGTAAAAAACCTGTGTTTAATACTTGTTCGGACTCTTGCATGGAACAAAACAAAGGAGCACAATGAATTTCGCAACTGGTTCAATTATTGGTGGTGCACACATGGTAGTTGTCTTTTATTAATCTCCTGTCCTTATAATTATTATAACAAAAATAATGAGGAAGAGGATCCTATAGTCATTGGAGAAGTCCAGGGCTACTAACTGGCGATAAAGTAACCAGAAACAATAAGCCTCTGCTAAGTAGCTTTCAGGAAGTTATGGTAAGTAGCCCTGGTAATGTAACTTCACTGGAAGCAAGTAACTAAGTATATAACTCTGATTAGAATTAAAGAACAAAGAATACACATCAAATTATTATTCAACACATGCAGTCCAGAAATTGTGCTTTCTAACTGCATGCATGTGCTTGAATGAATATACATGTAACTGTATAGCCTACTACTAGTGAAATGAACAGTACATAGCATCTCTAATTAAAATGCTACTTGGAGAGGTCAACAGGTTGCTACATGAGGTTCGTTCAATGTTTTCAAAGTCACAAAGAAAGTAATTTAGCAAGTTAGTGTATATTCTTGATTCATATGGAGTTCGGTTACTTATAACATGAAATGGTGCATGAATATTAAAACTACAGACATGCTACTAAAAGTTACAACATTATCAAAAGACAGTTCAACAGAAAATGCTCACAACAATCATGGAAGAAGTTCAAAGCAAAGCATCGTATATTAAACAGTAAATGTTATTTCGCTGTTTGAATTCCTACAAACACGAAGAATTTTTTAATTAACAAACTCAACTACAACTATGATCAAATGTTGAAAAAGCTGTATTTCCTTTCCAAGATCTCAAGTATTCAATCTAAAACCTACACACAAAACCATCATTTCATTAACCTCCGAAGCTTTTGCACATTTATCCTAGACACATTAGAGAAGGGTCTTCTATTTCTTGAACTCAATTCTGTCAGTCTCTTTGAAACTTCTGATGCCTGAACAGCAAGCAACAACTTACTTAGGTGGGGCTTCAGAAGGTGACGAATGTCATTGCTGGTGTTGTTATTCATCCAAAGACAGATTGTGAAAAATGTGAAATTGTCTTCATATTCTTTAGCAGTTACACTTAACAGTACTAAGCAAACGCAATTTCTAAAACTTCACCAGTGTTACAAACTTGGACAGACTTCTATAAAATAAATGGATATCTTTAAAGCACAGAATAGATTTCTTTGAAATACAAAACACAAAAGCAGTTACTTTAGCCGTAGACTATAAGGTCTTTGCTTTAGCAGCTGCTTTCCTTATGGTTTTCAAAATGACGGAAACATTGCTTTACAAGATTTGTCTCCACCGATGTATCCTGTTGTTGTCAAAACAGTTCTCAGAGTCACTCTTTTCGCTATTTCCATTGAAACAATAATCAGGCAGACCATCAAACGACAAACCGAAAGGTTTTTGCAAGCTTTCTACCGCTATTGCATGCCTTTGCCAGGCTTTCAGTTTCAGAAAGTAGACGCCAACTGTCCGTCACACAATTTGAGTTCCTTGTGCCCTAGGCTAGAATAACTAGGCCATCTAGATTTCCTCACTTCTAGGGAATGCTTAAATAATGGCTACTTTCCCAATTACCAGCATTTCTCTGATAGTCTTCACAAATCCTAAACAAAAGCAGAGAACATCAATGCTGAAGCCAAATCTGCACTTATTTATATGCAAGTAGTAACATTGTAACACTGGTACTTCATACCTATTTAAATGCAAACAATACCACTAAAACAGTACTACTGATCCTTTGAATACGTATTTAAATACAAATAACACCACTGATATTTCATATCCATTCAAAGGCAAACAGTACCATCATCTCCACTGGTAATAAAAATTAAAACAATTAGCGGGGCAAAAAAATTAACAAATCAATAATTTAATTTTCTCTCAAGTAGATTAACATCAAATTAGAACAAGAAGAAAGCAAAACAAACAAGGAAACGTGATTAAGATAATTTTGATTTTAGTGATTATTAAAACAGAATCTAGAATATTATGATATCATTTTCAGTAATCATGCACATAAGGAGAGGCAGACATGTCCACTAAAATGGCATCGCTAGTCTGCACTGGAGAACATGAGCAGCAGGTCGATTGGCCACATCCTTCTGAAGACAGTTTGCTATCACTTTATGTAAAAGCAAAGGTAGCGATGGAGGTATAGGCAGCTCCTCCGTGCAAATCTAGAAAATACAACAACAAAACATTGACAATGTTCTGTGACAACTTGACAAGCAGTTTCAATCTCATCCAGCTACTCCTACATTTAGGGTTACCATACGTCCGGGTTTCCCCGGACATGTCCTCTTTTTGGGCCCCTGTCCGGGCGTCCGGGCGGCTTTTCAGAAATATGGCTTTTGTCCGGGTTTCTCCGTCCGTCCACGATCAATCGTCTTACTTACTTTTTCGTGTTATATTCTATTCCGTTCCGTGAACTAAACACGCGTTCTAGCAATATTTAGCTCAATGGTATGGTTACTATTGGACTTCCGGTTCCTGAAGCGGTTTTTAAAAACCAAACGCATAACAGTACTATAACGCGAGTTACGTAATGATGATTGTAGGTCTAAATAAAATAATTAATTTTTCAATTTAACGAAAGAAATTGACATAAAAATGCCGAAACTAGCCTAAGTGTTTATTTACAGATGCTCTGAAAGCCCAATACGCCTACACAGGTTTCGTGCAGGTCGTTATGACCGGGAAGCTAAATGTTTGACATGCGGCAGCGGAACTTATAATTAGGCTATGTAAGTTGCCAATGAGGGTGCATTGGATTTAGAAGTGCACGTCGAAACACCGAAGCATGTTAAGAGTGTTCGGGGAACTTCATGTTCCAAAGTAACCCAATTTTTCGTAACGCTGGGTTCGAAAAGCGACAAATCTGTCACTTTTGTTTCTGTGTAAGTCAGTGACAGTAATGTAGTAGCCTAATGTGTACTGAACTGGAGTACTAAACACTCATTCAATGAAGTTTAAATTGAAACAATGTATAATAAGAACATTTTATGTAGTTTAACGTTACTTTTATTTGTACAACACTTAACATTGGCGTAGCACTAGAAGGCTAGGAGCCGGTGTCACGAAATAGAGTATCCCCCGTATTAATTGTATCCCCCAAAATTAAAAAAGTCGAAAAAACCGCTTCCGCGTCTAGTTTTTTTGCAAATTAATTTTCATCTGCTTTGTTTTCAACAATGACACTAACAGGTATGTTTATTCCTACTAGATAATTTGTTTTGCCCTGTTTTTAGAGCACTTAAAACATTAGAAACACTTAAGAACACTCAGAGTCACTAAATAAATTCGAGTTGCCTTAATCTGAGCATTGCCTAGGACACTTAAAACAATTAAAGTCACTTAAAATTTTGATTACAGCATAAATATTTTTATTATGCGCATTTAAAAAAAGGGGATAGAATGGTTTATCCCCCCGGATAGTATAGACCGGTTAATTCCATCCGGTTGGATAGATTAATTCATCCCCCCGGATAGCTTTCAGGGGGGATACTCCGTTTCATGACACCGGCTACGAGATGGTAACCGGATGAACATTTTATGTGTCCTCTTTTTCGTCTGAGCACTTATGGTAACCCTACCTACATTGTTACTCATTTACAGTATGTAGAACGCTTCATGGACCGGACAGTTCAAAATGTAGGATTACCAACTTGTCTGAGCTACTGAAATTAGCAGAATAATGCAGTTCACTCTGTTAATACCTGCATATATAGAGCCGATTCCTTGGCCACAAGAAGCTGTTTTATTATGAGAATGGTGTATGTCTCTGCATCCATATTTCCATTATTTGTTTCTTCTGTAGACTACAGTGCACCTTTTGCTGATAGTCCAATAACGAATATTCTTACTTACTTAACTGTTTTTTTGAATAAAATCAGGGCTGAAAGTGGTTTGGAAAAGTTGCCAGGTCTGACTTTAGTGACTTTGGTGGACGAGCCAACGCCTTGGACCCAAACATTTTCTGTCGACCTTTTTTTAGTGATTTGCCCAAAAATGTCACAAATCCTACCATTTTTGCCTAGTTTTGGCACCTGACAATCTTTTTTTTAGTTATTCACAACTAATTTTTGGTAAACAAGTGACCCGGCTGAGACTCGGCTACAGCAGGCCACCAAAATCAATGCAGGGTCGCAGTCACGGACTGACCCGGCTCACTTTCTGCCCTGATCCAGATGACTAACAAATCAAATTAACATATTGCCTTACTCAACATCAAACTTGAATCAAAGGCAATAAAGTCAGATTAATAAGTAAAATAAATATGAATATGACTGTTACCATAATATTCTAATCTCTACTGTTTAAAGCAGCCAAAGCACTTACCCTAAATATCACACAAGGTAGACCAAAATGATGGAATTCACTCCATGGTAGATTTCCAGTTGCCATCTCTATCATGGTACAACCAAAGCTCCAAACATCTGAACCACGGCTATTGCAACTACCTTGGAACAGCTGCAACAAATAAAAGAAACAGAGAACCAATCAAACAGTGAAGAACTGAGAACTGGAAAACAACTAGTAGTTACAAACAGATGTGGCAGTATGTGACAGTGTGCTACTCTACTTTGACTGAAAACGTAAACCTGTCGGAGAATACAGTAAAAATTTGATAGGCCAGGGAAACCATGTAATCAATTTCAAACAGCTGAACGATACGTTTTGCCGCAAGTGACAAACCGGAACTGAAATAATGAATAGAATTTTGCAATGATTTCCAAAGCTTTACCGCAGTCACATCAAGCCTTGATCAAGCGTCTACCCATCATAAATTTCGTCTTCAGGTATCTGCTTCTTAGGCAGGCTCAAATCTCCGACGTCACCATTTCCTCGGTAGTGGGCCCTTTCCATATAATCAAGACACAGTTAAACCATCTATTTCACTACTGCAGATTAAAATTACTGTGCAAATGCTCAACCAGAGTGAAACCAATAGGAGACACCCCAAGAGCCTTGAAAGGAAGCAATAACAATAGAAGATACACCTCCGGAGCCATGAACACATGCGTTCCTCTCTCCTTCATGCCTTCAGGAACAGGCATCTTCACCGCCTGGCCAAAGTCACACAGCTTGGCCACTTGTCCTGTGCTGTCCACCACAATGTTTGCTCCTAGACAAACAGAAACATGTACTGTAAATTTGTAAAAGGATGCTAATCATGATCATTATAATTGTAGTGGTCTATTGATCATCAGACTAAATTAAATTAACTAATTTAAATTAAAATAAAATAATTGTGATGAACTTCTGAGGTTTATGATATATAATGGATTCCTTAAAACTATGATCATTATCATACTATGGACAGTACATCATGACCAGAAAGGAGTTTCAGGGTGTTAGTATGTGTGCATTAAACTGAAAAACAACATTAGCCTAAGATATCATACAATCACACAATCAGAATGAAACAATTCCATCAATCAAATCAAAATTATTTAATGTTCCCAAAGTAAATACACAAGAACAAGTATCATTTGTTATTATGAGTCAGCTATCATGAGTGCAAATATAAAATGAATATAACAATGAATAGCATAATATACTATAGACTAAGTTTCTTGAGGTAAGCGCTAAAACTAAAAGTCAATGTAAGTACAGTTTAACAATAATAATAATTACCTAATAATACTAGCCTAACTAAAAATCAGATAATTATAACAGACATTACCTTTGACATCACAATGCAATATTTTCCTTTCATGCAGATAGGCAATGGCCGACAGTACTTGCTCTGAGTACCTGTGTATGACTGTACCACTCATTGGTCCATACTTACTCAGCAATTGCTGTACAGAACCACCTTAATAAACAAACAACACACTCCAGTGGTAACGGCCCGCTATTCCGAGGGTCCACTATTCCGAAGGTCCACTATTCCGAATATCCGCTATATTTTTATCCTTGGTGGTTATGGTTACAGTGGGTTAGGTTTGGGGTAGGGTGGGTTAGGGATGAGTGGGTTAGGATTAAGTTTAGGGTTATGGTTAGGGTTATGGTTGGGGAGGGTTAAGATTAGGGTTGTGGTTATGGTTCGGGTGGGTTAGGGTTAGGGTTATGGTTAGGGTTGGGATTGGTTAGGGTTAGGTTTAGGGTTATAGTTAGGGTTGGGGTGAGTTATGGTTACGGTTATAGTTAGGTTTAGGGTTAGGTTTAGGATTCGGAATAGTGGACCTTCGGAATAGTGGACCCTCGGAATAGTGGACCCAAACCCACTCCAGTCATGGACATCATTCCTGACAAGCACTTAAAACATTGAGCCTACTGTTGCATTTTTCAGGAAGGCGCGAGGAACGCGTGATCACATCGCCAATATAAGGTGGATTATGGAGAGACAGAGGGAGTACGGGCAAGAGGTGCATATGTGTTTTATAGACTACAGCAAGGCGTTTGATTGCATAGACCATACACTACTGTGGAGGACACTAATCGAGATGGGAATTCCGAAGCATCTGGTTAAACTACTGAAAGGCCTTTACGTGGATTAAGAGGCGGTTATAAGAACTGAATATGGAGACACAGAGAAATTTAAAATAAGGAAAGGAGTGAGGCAGGGGTGCATTTTGTCCCCTTTCCTGTTCAATCTGTATGCCGAGAGAATTATGAGGAGGGCTGGATTGGAGGAGGCAACAGAGGGGGTAAGGATAGCGGGGAAAATACTGAATAATTTGAGGTACGCTGATGATACGACATTATTGGCGGGTAAGAAGGACGACCTGGCCGAGTTAATAAGAAGAGTCAGGATGGAAAGCGAAAAGGCGGGACTATACTTCAATGTAAAGAAAACAAAAGTTATGACAACTGCAACATGGGAAAACTTTGAGGTGGATGGAGAAACGATAGAGGTAGTATCGAGCTTCACATTCCTGGGATCTATGTTAGAGAAGGAGGGAAGATGTGATATGGAAATAAGGCGGAGGGTAACAATGGGAAAAACGGCAATGAACGGTCTGGGAAATATTTGGAAAGATAAATATGTGAGCAGGGAAACAAAGAAAAGACTGGTAAGAGCACTGATCTTTCCGGTCGTCCTATATGGATGTGAAACATGGACAAAGACACTGGATATGGAAAAGAAAATCAACGCGTGCGAGATGTGGATTTGGAGAAAAATGTTAAGGATTTCATGGACGGAGAAGAGAACTAACGAATCGGTGCGTGAGGAGCTCGGAATAGAGAGAGATGAGACACTACAGCAAACAGCGACTTGGAGGAAATTGAGCTACTTCGGCCATGTGATGAGATCTAACGGTTTGGAGAAGGAGCTGATGACGGCATGCGGTGAGGGAAGGAGGAGACGCGGAAGACCAAGGAAGAGATGGTTGGATGAGGTACAGGAAAAGTCTGGCATGAACTTGGAGGAGCTGAGAGAGGCAACAAGAGAGAGGGGACACTGGAGAGGATACATCAAGAATATCGCCAGAGCTCCAAGAGCTGACGGCACCAGGTGACCAGGTGACTGTTGCATTTATTACTAGAACTTTAACTTTTGCTAGGGTTTTTAATAGATTTGCTAATGATTAGTTTAGACTAGCTAAAACAAGATATACAATAAAGCGAATGATTAAAATTAAAATATTACTCACATTGTTTTATTTACTAAAGCAGTACCAGTAATCGTGCTGTTAAATTACAGTAATACTGGGTACTGTTACATTTATTATTATTACTTGGATTTGTTAGAAATTTTAACAGGCTTGTCAATGATTTACTTACACTAACTAAACTGGACTGGTAAAAACAAGAAAAGAACCAATCAGTGTAAAGATGTCCTGGAGAAAGAAACTCACACTCGGAAGATCAACCATAGTTCTCAACTACCAGGGAAAACTAATCCCAATGGAAACTACCTGCCATCCACTCCAGAGAGATCCAGCATGCCATGCCCAGAACTCGTGAACCGAGCAGTTTGATGATATTAGGGTGGCAAAGCCCGGTCATAATATGAACCTCCTTCATCACTTCGTCCTTACCGCCATTCGTAAAAATTACCTAAAATAACAACCCAACCACAACCGTATGTGAACTAAATGAAAATTTTCATTTAATTATTTAATTATTTATACTCTCCAAGTTGTGAAGCACTATTTTACACCTAAGATGAGGGCTCCAGCTTATTCACAAGCACTGCATTGAATCAGAGGGTATTTGCCCTTATTGCAAAAGCATGATGAGTAAATCTGAATAATATGTGAATTGTTGCTCTGACTGAGTCCTGAATCTAATGATTGGCATATACTAAAATGCATGGGAACCAATGCAGCTCTCATTGTTAATGGTTAAAAGATCGTCTGATGTTTCATTGTTATAATTTTATAGCTGCTGTTATAACACCAAGCAATTCATATGGAGTGGTCACTTGGTCGCCTAGAGGCCAGAAAATGTCCACTAAGTATGTCTATCAATTTGATAATTGTGGGTTCCTCAATATTATATGTGGAATGACCATCCCTCTGGAATTCAGAGCAGGATTCTGGTGGGGAATTCTCCTGCTCCAATTAAACGATCTTTAACCTTTGAAGCAAGTAAGAAAATCAAAATGAAGATATATACCTTAATGATACAGCGGATATTTTTTATAACCAAACTCTTCTAGGAATGAAAAAATTAATCAGTAAGGTATGCAAATATGCAAGCAGCCGAAAAACCCATAGAACAGACAGAAGTAGGCTACTGTACGTACTTTCTTTATAGCAAACAAGGTCCCACTGTCCTTATGATAATCTATGTACACAACGCCAAAGCTTCCATGTCCAAGAGCCACCTGCAGAATTAAATGAAAAATAAAGCATGAAATTTGTAAGCAATTTTCATGTCACATCATTACATAATAATTACACTATAAATACATTACAATTGCAGTGGTCGTAGCAGGTTGTCATAAAAATACAGGACATTTTACAGGACACAAAAAATAAAAATACAGGACATTTTACAGGACAGTCATAATAAAAAATATCCAGTGCAGATTTGTTTTCCTTCTACTCTACTGTAGCAGTCGGTGAGTAGCGTTTGCTCATCGTCAAAATACTGCCAAACTTTAGTTCTGCATTGTTGATTACGGTATTTTTTTCTTGAGCTAAGATAACAGGGATGAATCGGTAATAAACTAATTAACATGCAATAATTGTCTTGCATTTAGTCAGGTTATACATGTGCTAAATATTATTGCTTTGCAGACTGCAGTGCATATACAACATAAAATTTATCAAGCTGTCACAACTGTTGTTGCAACTATTTATCGGAAGCTTGTTAATTTATATGCAATAATAAGAACAATATCAAATGCACTTTTCACAAATATCATATATAGACTATGTCCAGTAGTTTGCAACAGTGCCTATCACAATACATCTACAAGATTCTTAAAATTAGGGTCAATAATTTAAAAATAGAAGATTTACTGTCAGTACAGCAAACAATAAACAACACAATTTCAACTGCAACTATGCTCAGTTTGCCCCATTGTCTAAGCTCATGAAAGTCATGATCTGACTTTATTTGGTCAAACTGTCCACCTAAATCTAGTGAGTCATGTAAGAACAAAAACTTGGAAATACCCGGTATTCCAGCAAATGATAACTCCTACACCTAATCATTCAATCCAGAGTGAGCAATGTTCACCAGTTAGCCGATCAAAGGCTAAAGCTGCGATTCTATCTACAATTAGCTATTTCAGGAGCTTTGGAGTGCAGCTCTTCAACTTAAGACTCGTGACGTCCCTTTTTCCCACAAAGATTTATTGCTTTCCCGCAAAAACGCACAGTTTTTCAGTAGCAGTATCCATGAGACTGCAAGCCACATCCAGCAAACCATTGATAAACTGAAATCATATTCATGTCTCCAGACTTAAATGCACCCAAAAATTTCTTTCCCGCTTCCCTTAACATGTTGTGTGGCCAAGTCTATGTGATGTAGATTTCAACAGTTTTTTCCCAACCTTTCAACACTGTTTCTGCTCAACTTTTTCCTATCTTCAGTTTTCTACTGTGCTTTTGCTTCTCTGTGCTTGTTGCAGCACCATTTTCTCCTATCTTCTTTTTCCCTATGCTTTGTTCACCTCTTCTAAATGCTGTTTGCACTTGTTTGATTTGTAACAACATAGCAAGGCAGGAACAACAATGACACCTGTGGAACTTCCTCTATGGTATGCAAAGCATCTTCGAATAATCTAACTGCATCATGTTTTCTGGTTTAAAAGTGGTTTGTTCCTGTGTAACCATCCTCTTATTCGCTGACAAACATATTTCTGTATTAGGCTACTTCGTCCGTTACCTCCTGAGCTTTCCATTTTAAACTAAAGCCTCACCTTTTCAAGAACTATGGAACCAGACTCAGACCTTTGGACTGCCCTTTAGAATTCTGACTCAAAGCAGAGCTCATGAATAAGTTGGTACCCTGCGCTCGGCGTTCGAGTGGCGTTAAAGAAGTTTGGAGATTACGATAACGAATCCATTCAGCACTTTCACCTCGTGACCTGTTTTGCATCCAAGAACCTACATTTTCATCTCTCAAGAGAGGCTTTCAAACAAAACAGATGAGCCAATGCACAATACAAGACATGAACCAGTGGAACTTGAAACAACTGAAGGACATCGCCAAGAATATGACCAACATTTGCAATAAAATGCTGAATGATAAAATTCATGGACTGTCATGCAACTTCTTTGTATTTAATTAAAAACCAGTCATCTAAAGGAAAAAACTGATACAATGTTGAACAAATATACACCGTGATTCAAAAAAAGTAAGCCAAATTATTTTTCGTATATCTCCAATGCCTGATGACATATCATGCTAAAATTTTCCAAATATTTAGAGAATTGGACCAAGAATATGATTCCAAGATTTCATGAGATAAAGTTGAACGGATAAAAAGATATGTATCTTTCAACTTCATATGCTGAAATTTCAGTTTACAAGCAATTTTCTGTTAGATTCAATAAAATGTAAGTCAAACATTTTCAGTATCTTTATGGCCTGATAATTAATCATAGTAAAATTTTCCCAATATTTAGAAAATTGAATCAAGAATGGGATTCCAAAATATCAAGTCATAAATTTGAACGGATAGAAAGATATGAATATTTCAACTTCATCTTCCGAAACTTCAGTTTTCAGCAAGTCTGTTATGGTGTTCTTTGCGGTTTCGACGCTTGATAGTTCCCAATTTTGGTCTTCAGTGACTCTGGAGTAAAAATTAATGGATCCTATTATAGCGACGTTCTGCTGTCACAACATCCTCTATCTGCAATCAGAAATCTAGTCCCCCAGAAGGCTGGTTTTTTCAACAGGACAGTGCCTAAGCCCACAGAGCCAAGAAAACCATTGAAATGCTGACAAGAGAGACGCCAGACTTCATTTCTCCCACATTATGGCCTCCGAACAGCCCAGTTTGAATCCTGTCGACCATAAAGTGTGGAGCTTGATGCAAGACCGAGTAGACAACAATCCATGGTATAAATGATCTGAAGTAGTGCTTGATGGAAGTGTGAGATGGCCTGGACCAGAGGATAATCGACGATGCTGTTGCCCAATGGCGCCAGCGCCTCCAGACTTGCGTGCAAGCAGGGGGAGGACATTTTGAGCATCTTATTTAATTAAATAATCAAACCAAACTGAGGGAATCATGTTGTTATTCAGTTCTCTACATATCTGGAAAATTTTAGCATGATTAGTCATCAGGCATTAGAGATATAAGAAAAACAGTTTGACTTACATTTTATTGAATCTAACAGAAAATTGCTTGTAAACTGAAATTTCAGCATATGAAGTTGAAAGATACATATCTTTTTATCCGTTCAACTTTATCTCATGAAATCTTGGAATCATATTCTTGGTCCAATTCTGTAAATATTTCGAAAATTTTGGCGTGATATGTCATCAGGCATTGGAGATATTTGAAAAACATTTTGGCTTACTTTTTTTTGAATCACGGTGTAGTATTGAATCAGCATGTTTATAACATATACCACTTTGAATTATAACACAAAATTATATATAATAAAATTAGTACATAATCACGGCAATAATAATTCGCGACAAAAAAGAGCGTGAAATCGGACTTTTTGCAAAAATACAGGAAATACAGGACACTTTTGCAAAAATACAGGATTTTACAGGACAAGCAAAAAAATACAGGACATTACAGGAAATACAGGACCGCTACGAGGACTGCAATTGACAAATACATTAATCTTAACTGCAATTAGTTCTAAATTAAGCAAAACATTTTAATATTGATAATTACATGCAGGGAAGTCAAATGTCTGTTGGCTACATAGAAAGTATTGCCATCATACACTTGTCAAAATCGCACATAAAATACGAATGCAATTTCAACATTTGTGACTATGCAGGACAAAGTCACCATAAGCCTAAGGTGATAAAAATTTAAAACTAAATTTAATGCTGCGCTGGACTAGACTAGAGTTGTTGCTAATTAGATGACAAAGTCGTAAAAAATAATCTTTAATTAAATAGAAGTGGGATTGAAGAAAAAATTCTTGCCTAAATTGGAGTTCGTTTGATGAGAAATAATTGTCATTTAAATAGAACATGGATTGATGAAAAAACAATTGTTGCTCAAATAGAAGTTGAACTGATAAACTGAATGAACTTTTGCCTAAATGGAAGCTGGATTGGTGAATTTAACAATAACACCACATTGGGTGAATAATCTAGACTGCTATTTAAACAATAACACCACATTGGGTGAATAATCTAGAATGCTATTTAAACAATAACACCACATTGGGTGAATAATCTAGAATGCTAAAATGATAGATTAAAAACTTAAACTTAAAGAGATTGGTGTGAAACTAAACATGTCTCCATTTCTTAATAGTTCTTATTAATAAAATTAGAAAATTACCTTTGACTCAACATCCTCTCCCACTTTATCTTTCATGTTGCCACAACACATGTTCTGCTCCTCGTGTGACAACGAAGGGCGCAGTTCAAATACTGATGCAATGCTGGAGGAGTTGGCTGAAGTTCCGTTTCTAAATGAGATGTTCAGGTGCTGCAGTTGTTCAGCTGGTTGCTTGGGGTTAGACATTACAGCACAGCCATTGCGAACCATTTTTCTGACATTGCCCTGGCTTGACAAGCCCTTATCTGTCATGTCGCAGCAAGATGCTTCAATTTCATCTTTGACTTGTTCAGGTAGGCCCACCATGCTTTTCGACTGCCCCATACCAACATCCTTCTCAGCAAGGCTTAGATTTCCCAATCCATTTGTGATTTGTTCGACCGGAGGGTCTGAGTGCCATTTCATTCCATTATTATAAGGGTTAGTAGTTGACTCACTGCTTTCTGAGCACTGAACACTTTGCGTCTGAAGAGTCACGTCTGAAGTTGTGTCCATTGGCTCCTGGTCATCGGCTACAATAGGATCTTGACCCATGACATGATCGAAGTTGACAACTGAACTCACAGTTAAAGCCACTTGAGGCTAAAACAAAATTTCAGTCAAATCATCAAGAACACACACATGCACACACAGTATGATCAACACTGAAACTGTATCAATAACTGTATAAAAGCAAGTATAATAATGAATAAAACTCAGTACATTTACAGATTTCTGCTTAAATTCAATTCTTAGAAGAGTAAACAGAGCTGCTCAGATGCTATCTTGTCTATTGAATTTACTTAAAAACAGCACTTAGCCAATGACTTATTTATTTAGTTAGAACATTTATATAAACAGGCTCTTTAAGATATCTACTGGGAAGTGCTGTTGGCATTTGGAAATCCATGAAAGGCTCTTGTAATTCCATTCATTTTCCGGTCTACCATAAGCTTTTTAATGAATGCTGGCACTGGGCATCTCAGAGATGCTTTAAGACTACAACTACCAACAAGGGTGAATATCAGGTAAGGGTGGACATAGGATCAATTCTAATCAATAGAACACACATGGTATTCGTTTGATTAATGTAATTAGAATGGAGTAGACTTCCTTTGCAGAGAGCTATGCTTAAAGTATGATTGTAAGAACCTTATGTTAAAGTCTGTACTGTAGATGGCAGAGGGAACATGAGCATTAATTTCACTTCCAAAAGTGGTAACGTGTCCATTGGGACCTTGCATCATGCAAAAAATAGCTGTAAGTCAAGGCGGATTTTTGCTGCCATAAAAATACTTTTAAAAATGTACTTTCTTAGAAACAATGAAGTATTGATCCATTTCATGCTATGGTATCGAACAAGAGAAGTTTTAAATTTCAGACTAGCATGGTCTGTAGGCTTACATGAGGACCTTAATTGGCGTGGCGCCTATTCAAACAGGCAGCCGTGGTAAAGAAACTCATCTGATTAATTCACTGAAAAATTAGCACGATCAAGGCCAAACAGTAACTATATAAATCAAGTACATTTATACTACTTGCATAAACACAAGCTGAATAGTAATATTCCCATATGGATGAATGAAACTGCAAAGAAATAAAATGACTAAATTGACAGTAGTCATTATGTAGTTCATAGTTTATGGTCCTTACTTTGTCACTGTCTTCCAGTTTACTGTATGCACTGCTTTCATGTCCAACAGCTACAATACACACACAGAAAAAAAAAATTAATATACTAGTCAGTCTTGAAGGACATGGAAGCCGTTCCTGGTCACTGCATGCAGCAGTCGGTCCTCAGTCAAACTGACTCGCATTGCAACTGTTGCAGCACTTGATGGGAGGTAACCCATTTGCTGCATTCTTATGAACAGTCTCTGTGAAGTGTGTACATGGTGTCCTAACACTGATACCGATTACAGATTATTGGGGGGGACAAATGCATGGGCTGTCCACCCACCACATTTATTGAGGGGGACCGTCCCCTGTCTCCCTTAAGTCTCCGCCCATGGAGATAGACCATTTGCTCGCAGTAACCGCAGGGCATAGAGAGAACTTGCACAAGATCCCATAACCTCATTTACATGGGGTCCTACAATTAGGTCGTGCTGGAAGATGACACCACATATATTCTGTAATATACCGTAATATATGTGATGACACCTAGAATCCGCATGGTGGCGACGCGTTCCATTCCATCAAGTATTGGAGGATAAGCATCTGGAGATGAAAATGCAAAGCAACTTGGCAAAATCTTAAAACAAACATGCTTGTTCAGCCTGTAGGACATCGCACACGCCATCCCAATTCTCCATTCTATGCTTCTGCAGTTACATTAAAGACTGTTTGATTCAGCAGAGTAGTTGGCTTCCAAATACTACCCACCAGGAAGTCATTGGCTGCTACTAACTTTAGCACGGGTTGCTGAATGCTTCTAGTAACATAAGTTCTCAGTAGCATGGTTCGTTCCTTTATGATGTTGTTTATAGAGATAATAATATGCTCACCTGTGCTTTCCACTCCATCTTTTATTTGCAAAAAGTTGTTCGGTAACGCCATCACCTAGAAACGTCAAAAGCACATCACTTCAATTAATAGTCATTGCAACGAATACATATTAAAGTGGACACAGTTCCATGCGTATACTTTTTCAAGTCTAAATTTGAGGGAAATTTAAGCAAACAAGATGACAACTCAATTAAAGTCTTCAAGAGAATAATTCTTTGAAAGCAGGAGCAGACTCTGAACTACTCAAAAAATAACCAGGAATATGATTTGGTTAAACTAGCCTGTAACATAGAAACCCTAATTAGGTTCGGCTATCTCCTCCATAGTCTGCGACCAATGCTGCTGCTAGGCTCATTGCCCGTCTTCATCAATTCTCATACATTTCTATATTCATGAATCATGATTGAACAACTTCACTGGCTTCCACTTTCGACCCATTCTAAAGCGCCCATTCTAAAGCGCCACTAGAAAGCGGGGCACCAGCTTATTCACGAGCGCTGCATTGAGTTAGAATTAAGGGTTGTCCGTGAGAGTAGTCTGTGGTGGTCCAGGTCGAGTTACCATAGGATCAGTGGGGCGGAACAGAGGTATAGCTAGGGTATAGGTGCATGAGGTAAGCTTATAGGGGGAAGTGGAAGAATCAGCCAAGGATAGGATAGGTGAAAAGCAGAGTTTTGAGTGAAAGACCTGTGGGATTAAGAGGCAGGGTGAGAATTGCCGGGGAGTTGGGGTTTCAACCCCCCAGTCTTTCTTAGAGCCCCATAGTAAAGTCTGTTTTCAACACCCCAATTCCAATTGGATAATGGTCCGACCCCCCAGTTATTTTTCCACAATTCTCACACTGTTAAGAGGTGGAGTTCGTAAGCATTTATGTGATTCTCTCTCGATCCCTCCAAGCACCCAATGTCCTCTCCACGTAGGCCTAGCCTACCGCAATGAGAGTAAAAAACTAATTTGTTAAAGGTATCGATTCATACAAACGCAAGCATTGGAGTACTTCCTGTTTGAGAACAAATTGAATTAACTTCCCTATTCCGATAACAGCTAGGTATGAAATAATTAAATCCTCTAAAACGCTAGTGGAAGAAATACAAATAATTCCATTAAAACGACAATCTCTTTTTAAAGCAAAAAGTGGACTATCACTTACTACGAATAGTTTTCTTCTATGACACAAAATAATGTTCCTACAGTGTATGCTGCACATGCTTTCTGCTTCCTTGTTCTCATGAGTCATTAAAAAACATAGGACATCCTGCTTCCTTAATCTCACAAGTCATTAGTAGGCCTATAGGCTTATAAATTCTAGGGCATCCTGCTTCCTTAATTATCTCAATATCGAGTCATTACAAAATCTAGGGCGCGCAGAGTACTCGGATTTCTCTACTTACTCGAAACCAAAATATTCGAATCCAAAATCGAAGTGCATAGTAATCGGACTTGATCAGACGAAAATAAAAGAAAGGAAGTAAGTGACCAAATTATTGTGTCCAACTCTAATCGTTATCACAGTACAATTATTTGTTATTTTATACTGTGCGTTATGAAAAGCAATAATCAATGCAGTGCCCAATAACTGTAATAGCCTAAATGTTGATGCCTACGTGGTCACTTAAATTTAATAACTTCTCATTTCAGCCGTTCATCTTATGTTGTTTTCTAAGACCACATCAGAACATATAGATGGAGCACTCAACAACATGGCAATAAATAACTAGGCTGCTTAATTAACTTATCTCTTTATGCCTCATCCTCTCTGTAGTCTCTGTTTTGTTCTCGAATTCTTGTCTTGGCTTTCGACCGAAAATAATTAGGCTAACTCACCAATTTCTTAATCTAACCCACCACCCACCCCACAAGGGGGGATCTTAGAGCTTATCTGCTACTCAGTCAGCTTAGATGCTAAGTGCAGAACAAGAAAACCATATTTAAACTTTTATTTACCAAGGCCTATTTACACAAGCTAATGAACCTGCCCTTTGGGCAGATAATTCATCTCATCATTATCATCATGTACACAAGACAACAACTGTACAGCAAAAAAATCATGTACAAAACAGAGAAATTACCATTGAATGAGAATGAGATAGCAGTGACTAAAATTTTGATAATACTCAGTAAAAACGAGTAAGTTCAGTTAGTCCAAATTTAAACATGATTAGCAGCTAAAACTGGAATCCAGCAACACTGACATGAAGCTAAGCATGTGAACCTCCGAAAGCCTACCCAGAACTGCAGCCAAAGCACAGAAAGATGGATCCGAACATTCCCCCAACTGCAGACATTCCTTGGGCACATATTAGACACATGGCAGGCCAGCTGTGATCTAGTGATATCGAACAAAGCTGTAGGCCCTATGCAAAATTGTGTACATGCATTGTAACCACAGAACAGATAAAGCTTAGTCGACACTGATTTACTGTGCATATTTTTATTACCAATTATTACTTTGAAGTTATGATAATGTTTTATGCCCCATTGTACATTTACAAGTGGTGTAATAAATGATATATTTACTTACTTACTCCAAGTTATCAGTGTAAGTAAATTATTGTTTACTTCATGCTATCTATCGATTATTGCCTTACGTGTTACAACAGTATGGCGACAGAAGTTTCAGGTTTAGAACAACTGGTCACATATGTACTCTAGCTGTAATCATTACCATACGGTAGTTACTTCATCAGTGAGCTTACACTACATGGGTGCCAGATATTTTTACAGGAGGGGGGGCAAACACAGTTGTCAAGGTTACGTTGTTTATCAAGGGCTTGAAACATGCAAAGCAGGAAGTTGTGGACCTGGGTATTTTTCATACAGGATTTCTAAAAGGAACATTTCTCAGTTTCACTTTGTCATTGGTGCGTTAATACCAAGAACTTTCTTAAAAACCAAAAGTTTAAGTTAAATAATAGGTGTCAATTATCCAGGGGCAAGTGCCTCCTCTTGCAGCAGGCGCCCACTGTACACTAAAATCATCTGAGGAAACTTGCAACTTCCTAAGCTTTATACGCTGCTAGCAGTTTCACAAAGCTTTGTGAAACTTTTGACCCAGGACTGTTCAAGAAAGAGCTGTTCAATGCTGTTGAGATAGAGTTGTTATTAAAGGTATGCAAATATTAGTAAAAAGAAGACACATATAGCTGCATTCAAAACAGCCACATCGCATGACTTATTCAGTTTTGTAAAGCAACAGATTTAGGTCCCACATGTAACTGATACACCACCCCTCTTACTTGTTCAGTTGTGCAGTAAAAAACCCTGTTTTTAATACTTGTTCAGACTCTTGCATGGAACAAAACAAAGGAATTTCGTAACTGGTTCACCTTTAGCAGTGAACATCCACGGTAGTTTTCTTCTAATAATAATCCCCTTTCCTTATATTATAATAAAATGAGGAAGAGGATCCCAGTCATAGACGTACGAGGCGGGAGTCCAGAGGGGCAAATGCCTCCCAAATTTCGGGCAAAACTGTTTTTCGGGCAAGCAGACCCGGGAAATGACTAAAAAAATCGTGAACTTTTTTCTGGGAAAAAGTAGTATTTTCCACGAGATTTCAGGATTTATTTTTCGGACAGAAGTTAAATCTTTGCCCTCTCCCCACTGCTGAAATCTCCCGTACGCCTATGATCCCAGTCATTGGAGAAGTCCAGGACTACCGCCCAGTGATAAAGTAACGAGAAACAATAAGCCCATGCTAGTGTAGCTTTCAGAATGTTAAGTAGCTCTGGTAACATAATTTCACTGGAAGCAGGTAACTAAGTAAGCAAGTGACCGCAAATAGTTGGATTACAACTGATGAACAAAGAATATACATAAAATGCTTTTTAGACACAGTCCAGAAGTTTGCTTTCCAACTGCATGAATATACTTGAATGAATGAATGAATGTATGAATATATACATTGTATACCACTAGTGAAATTAATGTACCGTAATAGCATCTATTTAAAATGCTACTTAGAGAGGTCTACAGCTTGCCACTTTATGTTCATTCAATGTTTGCAAAGTTACAAAAAGTAGCAATTTAAAAAAATTGGTGCATATTCTTGATTCACACTGATCTCAGTTACTTTATGAAATGGTACACAATGATTCAAACTACAGACATGATACTAAAAATCACAACATTATCACAACTTCACAAGACAAACAGAAAATGTTCACAACAGCCATGGAAGAAATACAAAGCAAAGTGTCATATAACTGTGAATCTTATTTCACCATTCGAATTCCTACAGGCACGAAGAATTTTTTAATTAACATACTCAGCAACTACAACTTTTATGATCAAATGTTGAAAAACCTCCTTAAACCATAGATCTCCTTCTCAAGATCTCAAGTGTTAGCCTACATCTAAAACCTATACACCAAACCACATTTTCATAAAACTCGGAAGCTTTTACACAACGATCCTAAACATATTAGAGAAGGGACTTCTGTTTCTTGAACTTAATTCTGTCGATCTATTTTAAACTTCTGATGCCTGAACAGTAAACAACTACTTGCAAACAAAGCTGGTTCTTAGCTGATACCAAAACGTTAGACTGGCAGAGTACACTTTGAGGCCAAATCATTTCCTTTTTGCTTTAGAATCCAGAACTTGACACAGCTAGCTGCATATAATTCTTAGTTAACACTAACGAAATAGCTAACAGAGCTAGAAGTACTAAGGATTCGCTACATAAAAATTACAGACTCTTCTTTTAAAAAACTAAAAAGAATCAAATGCACAAGTGCAGCACCATTTTTTAATTCCTGAAACAATAAACCTAACCTAAAATCCTCTTGTCATGCAAGCCTTCACAGCAAATTATCAGCTTTACCATTTGGACAGCGATTCAAAGAGAAGAACTAGTGGTGAAAACATAAAACTATAGTGTGTTAATTCGTTTATGCATCGTCCATTTAACTCAATATGGTGTTATGTCCCGAAAGCTACTGACCTAACACTGATTACTGGTTAACATGCTGTACTAGTTAACACTCTGGCTTGGTCAACATGATGTAAGTGGTTAGACTGTATTAGACTGATAGTGTAACAGTAAATATTGACTTTCAGCATTGCCCCTTTTACACACTGACTATTTTACACACTGAATTAAAAAGGTATGTCCACAATGACTTAACATAGCAAAACAAGGCTTTCAAGTGCTTCTGTGTTAAAAACCACTGCAGTTTAACCTGTAATGCGTATTAACTCATCTTTCCCAACTTTCTCTTAAAATTTAGAAGTCGTGATTGTCCACTGAGACAGTACAATAATCCAAACCATTCTAAAGTCTACAACTCTCGCTGGCACGGTCCGTACACGAGGATCTAAATGGCGTGGCGTCCATTCAAACGAGTGAGTGGTGATGAAGGATCTCACCCGATCAAATTCATTGAAAAATCGAGGCCAAATACGGGTCGCTACATAACCCCCCCCGAGTACATTTTACATTTGCATAAACAAAGCGTGTTAACAAGCAGACCATCGTACGCATAATTATTGGTCTTAGAATTGGTCTTTTAGTTGGTCTCAGGATTGGTCTTAGGATTGGTCTTTTAATTGGTCTCAGAATTTAGGTTGGGTCTTGGTCTTTCTTTCACATTTGATCACAGCAACTGAACTGTACTTAGAATTGGTCTTTTAGTTGGTCTTAGGATTGGTCTTTTAATTGGTCTCAGGATTAACCTGGTCTTGGTCCTTCTTTCACATTTGATCACAGCAACTGAGTACCTGACAAAACAATCTTTAGCAACAAGCAGCAGAGACAGTAATTGTAACTTTAAATTTATATAGCACCACATCAAAGAGACTCACTCATCAGAGGCACTGAAACCCTTATTCCAGGATAAAAAATAAATTAAAACAATTTCATTACCTTACAACAAAGAATGAAAACAGAGTACAACATATTATTATATACATATTTACAACAATGTACATGGCTTTTTCCCAAGAACTCCTGATAAGCTGGTGACATCAATGGAAATTCCCAGGTCAACTTTAATACAATGGGAGTGGTACATTAAGTAGACAATTTTAATCCACTTAAAACATGTATATTGGCAATTTAAATTATTCACAGTCTCTTAGAAATACTCTTGAGTAACCAGGTAATGGAAGGATTAAGCCGTTTATGCTTGTTCCAATTTTAGTTTACTGTACAATTGATACACATTTTAAATTATGCAAACCTTAAGACTTTGATGACAAGAGTGTAATAAAAGTGACCGGGAAAACAGTACAGCTCATCATAACAAGAGTTAAGCAAACTACTGAAAGATTGAGACTCTAATACAAACAAGGAATTTCGAACAAGTTTAAGGCAATTTCATGGACAGCAAAATCAACAACTTACTTATTATTGCTTCTGGATACACTTACTAACTCCGAAATAAAATGAGACAATTCACTCAAACTCTTTAAATTTGTATTCTGAACCGAGAAGTATCGAGATAACTCATTCAAACTCTTAAAATATGTACTCTGAAGTTAGATATTTAATGAGACAATTGACTCAAATTCCTAAAAATTTGTTTTACATAAGATATTTATGAGCATCTGATTTTAAAATAACACCTGTAACTAAACAATTGATGATCAGTTTATGACATCAATTACAAAGACAGTCATTATTTGACAAACTTTTATACAGAAAATGACTGATAGGGACACAACTTAGCAGTGCAAAAAGCAATATTCACAAAAACGTTTTAAAATACTTTCATGACTGTCATTCGGATAGAAAAGACGTATCAAGAATGTAATGATATCAACATCAGATGGAATGGATTGAATTTGAATGAAAAGCGATTCTGTTATCTCACAATCTTGGAATACTGTGTTTTAATATTACCACCGTAGTTTAAGTCTTCCCAAGCTTATTCAGGAAGACAAAATCCTTTGTGTGTAAAAATAGTTAAAATGCACTTGATACGTAACTTTTATCATGAGTGCCGATGGTGGACACTGGCATGGGCACCAGCAGAATGTTTTGCAGGAGGGAGCAAAACACACTGGTCGCGGCTAAATATTTTCAAGAGCTTGAAAATACACAGCTGGAAATTAAGAACATGTGTGTTTTCATAGATGTTCTTAAATGTAGATTTCACATTTTCGCTTTATGCATCATTGATGCTTTAGTGCAAAGAAAGTTACTAAAGTCACTAAAATTTCAAAAGAGTAGTGTTTTAAAAATGGGCATCAATTTTCCAGGGGGTGGCAAGTGCCCGCTCTTGCCTCTATGTGCGGGCGCCCATGGACACTGGACAGTAGCTTCCTGCTGATTATGCTATAGAAATTGTCATATATTAAAATTACAGTTACTGCCTTTTGCTTCATAAATAGACCGTCCGACAAATTGTCAAAATATGTTGCCATCTTTTTAATACACAACATACTACAAACTCTCGAAATTCTTCAGGCATTTAGTATTGAATTAAACATTTCACATTCAGCATTACATAACTGATAACTCAATGTTGTGGATGGGTAAATTCATCAGAAACTCTTGAAGTCATATTAATTACAAATGACCGCATAAAGATTTAGTGTTGAAACTATAAGATTCTTTAAGTGAATTAAATTAAGTGATCTATTCACCCACCAGCCATGTTGCCGGCTTTAGCATCCTCTCTCTTTGTCCACTACACTCATGTGACAGACACGATCTTGCTCCTTGTGAGAGGACTGCTTTAGAAAAAACTCGAGCTTTTGTCTTTTAATGGTCCTGCACTTTGGAAACAGCTCTCTCCACTGACACATTGACTAATGACGGTCATCAGGATTCATCGAATCGACGGCACAAGGTGACCGACACATTCTTCATCTTATCAACTGGTACCCGAAGTAGGCCTTCATCTTTTGCTGTCTCAAAACTACTTTCTTTTCTCTGGTCTTTCGCACTGGGAGCACCTCAGATTGGTGTTCACTGTGAGAGGCACTTTATAAATTTATAGATACAATACAATGTTACATTAACGCTCACGTCACGGACAATTTCAAGAATTGCTTTACTTAATAATTATATAATCAACTCCTTGCATAGTTACCATACATTCGTAAAACATTGAGCAGGCTGAGCTTCTCAATGTTTACCTTCCGTTTCAATCATGTCAAATTGTCTGCAGAAAGAGACCAGAGAAAAATAACTAAACTGAACTTCTGTCAATTATGATTACGCCAATCATCAGAACAAAATAAAGAAATTAAAATATAAAGAAATGAACAGTAAAAAATGGTAGTTGGGGTTTGTATTATAAAACCCGCAAATCACAATGCTTGTTCCTCAGCTTTTTAAACAATTCCAGCAACAAGAGTTTGGTAAGATTAAGGCATCAAAAAATTGCACTTTATTCTACTTCTGATTCTGCTTTACAACCGCAGCCCTCGTTTTGCCATCCACTATCCAAATAAACCACCCAACAGAAGACTCGGCCAACAATGAACAAACCAACTGCCTCCACTTGCATGTCTTCTCAACAAACTTGCCAATATTGCAATGGATGTAGGAGTCGGCGCTGACAGCGTGGCATCATTATTCATTCCAAAAACAGATTGCATAAAACGTGAAATTATCTTGATAGTCTTTACAGCTTACATTTAACCAACCAAACGCAATTTCTAAAACTTCATCAACATTACAAACTTGGACAAACTTCTTTAAAATACAGAACAGATTTCTTTAAAATACAGAATAGATTTCTTTACAAATACAGAATAGATTCCTTTAAAAATACAAAACACAAAAGCAGTTACTCTAGCAGTTACTTTCCTTATGGCTTTCAAAATGCCGGACACGTTGCTTAACAAGATTCGTCGCCGCCGACGAATCCTCTTCCTCGTCAAAACAGTCCTCAGAGTCACTCTTCTCGTTACTTGCATTAAAACAAAAATCAGGCAGACCATCAAACGACAAACCGAACGGCTTTGTGAGTTTTCTGCCGCTCTTTCGTGTCTTCGCTCGGCTTTCGGAAATCGGACGCCAACTGTCTATCACACTTTTCGAGTTCTTTAAGCTCAGGAAAGGGCTGGAACTGACAGAGAACGCCGACCTTCCAGAAGTCGATAGTTCTAAATCATTCTCGGCAAGAGACACAGCGTTCCGATCCGGTGTAGCAGCGGATGAGGAATCTTTCCTTAGCCCATGATCGCTTTGACTGGATTTTCGTTCGGGTCGAGACGAGCTCTCATCAAGAGTTGACCATTTTCTCAGCGTCCTCCTCGTTCCTGACTTTAAGGTGTTCTGATACAAAGCCGCCTCGTTCTGAAGTTGTTTAACCCGACTGCTGTACGCACGTGCCAAACGGTAGACGTACGTGTGCTGTCTGTCGAATCGACGTGCCACCTCGCGGTACGGAATCTCCTCGAAAGGTCTCTCTCCAGCGGATGGCGACCTGATCGGAGAAAGTCCAGTCGGACAGTCGTTTCCCCCGGAACCTTTTTGATGCCGTTTTGACTTAGCTGCGATTTCGTTCGAGTTGGAAGTTTCCATCTTCGTTTCGTCGTGTCGTTTGCGTTCTGTACGTGCGTCCTGGTGTTGGCTCGTAGCACCGACACCAGGGACGTTAGGACTAGATACTTTCTCGAAGAGCAGCTTGCCTCTCTTCTTGTGTTTATCTACTGGTTTAGGGGCAAGTAAGGGTTTGGCATCTACAGCATCGGTTCCTGCTCCAGGAGACGTGCAATTCTGCACATCATGCGCATCGGACGAATCCGATAACCTGCCAACCTCCAAAGATCTTTCGAACGCTCCAGTAGCATCCTGCTTCTCAGTTTCACCGGCATCTGAAGTATTACTGGACGTCCTCGACCGGTCAAGTCCTTTGGATGACAACCCAACCGAGGACGAAGGACCAGACATGGTAGGAAAGTCACAGGCAGCCGGTGCTTTACCTGCCGAAAAATATCCTGTCATATCCGAAGCCGATAGTTTTCTGGAATGGACTAGAGATGGATGCTCGGACCCCGATTGCGGGACGCTTCCGTGTGTATTACTGTCGGATGTTTCGTTGGCGACGTGATCGCTTAAACTCGGCAGAGACGAACTGTTTTGAACCAATGTTCCTTTAAGACAATCTCCTGCACTGCCACGTCTTTCCAGCATCACATAACTGTGCCGGCCTGGCCTCAACGTTGTCGGTTTCACATCATGCGATACCGTCAACACTGGAGGCACAGCACTTTCAGAGGTGATACGATCTGGAATGCTTGAGTTGTCAGATTCAGTGGCATTGAAGTTCGAATGAGAGCCGTCTGCTGGAAAAAATTGCTCGATTTCCTTGAATATGTTGCGTAACGCATCGGAATTCTCCGTGTTGATGCAAGCAGCATTTCCACTCTCTTCCGGGTTCCTACACGGATTGGCAACAGCCACTTCAACAGAAATGTCAGCCTTTGAAGGAGTCGAACTGATCTGTCTCAAAAACTCTACGCTCATATCAGTGATGTTGAGTTGCTCAAACGAATCCACATTCTGAGCAGATTCCACTGCTCGGCTCGAATCCTCCACATTCTGCTGAGCATCATCGAGCGATGACCCACGAGAGACGACCTTCTTCACCTCACCATTTTCCACTTCCTCGAGCTTGTTCGAGTCGAAGAATTCTTCCGTGACGAAAGAATCATCCTGCGTAACGTCCGTCAGAAGTTCGTCCGCCGCCAAACTCTCGAACGTCGTCGACAGAAACGACACGCTGGAATGTCGCGAGTCGTCGCACGCGCCGGATCGGTTTCCGTCCGCCAAGCCAAACGCGCTGCAAATCTCGGACCACTTCTCGGCAATGTAAGGGGCCGCCTGCCCGAATCTCAGCGGCGACTGCTCTTCGGAATTGTCCTCGACCGAATCGTTGCCCAAGATCGGAAGCAGTTTGGGTCGATAGTTCGAGAGGATAGCTTCGTCGCTCGATTCCGAATTATCCTCTTCCTCCTCCGCCTCTTCGTCACTCTCCTGCTGGTCTTCGGATATTTTTCTTCTCACCTGGACATTGGATCTTTTAACGGCTTTCGAATCGACACGATTAAGGTCGACTGCCTTACGAAAGCTGTTCGCCCTCAGTGCGGCACTTCTGTTAACCGTAAGACTGTCCATTGCACCTTTATCCTCTTCTTCTTCTTCTTCTTCCTCAGCTGGAGCAGGGAAATCTTCCCCACTTTCTTCTCTGCTTTCATCTTGATTAATCTCCAACTCATTTCTCTTTTCAACTTCATCAACATTTCTTATGATTCTCTGCATATCTTCGTATCCTTTCACGTTGACTCTCTCACTTTTCTTCTCGTCGTCACATACGGTCATACTGACTTGCGGCTCATCTTCGTATTGCTTCGTATTTCTGCTTTCGCGTTTCTTATCGTCTTTATATACATTCACACTGATTCTCTGATTTCTCTGTTTGTCTTCAGAATCCTTCACACTGGTTCCCTCAGTCACACTGGTTCCCTCAGTCACACTGGTTCCCTCATTTTTCATCTCGTCTTTATATACGTTCAGGCTGATCCTCTGGCTTCTTTGTTCGTCTTCACAATCCTTTGCATTGATTCTCTCAGACGCCCTTTTTTCTTCATACACCAACGTCTTCGCAAGTTCTTCTTTATATTCATCCGAATACCAGTTTTCCTCGAGACATCGTAATCCAATCTCAGGTAATTTTTCATCCTCTAAACCGTTCTCCTTTCCCTTCTGCAAATCCAGTCTGCTCGGCTCGTCCACACGAGAGCCAGATCGTCCCCTGCGAATTTCCACATCATCCGGCGGCTTAACGCTTTCCCTGCTTCGCTTCTCTTCCGATCGTTTCTGCTTTTCCGGCTGTTCCGACTTGCTTCCTCTTTCTTCTCCGCGTTCCACCTTGCTTCCTCTTTCTTCTCCGCGTTCCACCTTGCTTCCTCTTTCTTCTCCGCGTTCCACCTTGTTCCGCTGCTCCGATTTCACTGTCTGATGAATCGGCACGCCGTCCTGTTCCACGTTCCGCAGACTGTCCAGGCTCTGACTCCGACGTTCGCCCGTCTGATGCCGTCCGCTGTCCACTCTCAGCGGCCGCGACCTTGACCCTCTTGACCTTGTATCCTCGTTCTTGATCAGGAGCAGATTCTCCGAGCTTCTTCCCTGAACAACACAAGTTCGACAACAATAGAATTAATTAAATAAAATAAAATACTATTATGATTCCACTCAACTTGTTATTAGGATCATTCGTTGCTATTCAGAGAGTCACATAAAGAAGGAGGTGCATCATCTCTCTTTGCCTCTCTGAATCTCTGTCTGTCAGTGTCTCTGTCTGTCTGTCTATCTATCTTCTGTGTGTCTGTCTGTCTTCTGTCCCTCTCTCTCTTTCTCTCTTTCTCTCTTTCTCTGTACATCCGCCCATTTATCCTATGCCTCTCTGTTCCTTTGTCCATCTATCACTCTGTCTCTCTGTCACTATGTTCCTCATATGAATTACGTCAATCACATATCAAAGAGGTAATTCCAGATCCTTTCATTGTGGCATATTTGAAAGGTGTATCAAGCAGACAGAAACATTGTAAGTTCTGAGGTTACATTGCTCATGTCTTGACTGACCAGACATGATTCTGACATAATATAAATAATATATCAAGCCGACTTACAAAAATAATTATTATATGATGATGTCCGGTGTGAACTGAAGATTGGAAGGTAAGAAAAACATGACCACAATAAAAAAAATTATAATTATCGGAGTGTGGTGGAGCAGCAATGCGAACTTTGTCGGGGAACGCTGGCAGAGCGAAAAGCAAAAATTTCCTCGGGCTGCGTCGGTTAGCACAGTTAGTAAGTTAGAAACCTTAAAATGCAAAAAAATCTTGAAAAACAGTCACCTGTAAATATCATTTTATTTTACAACACGTAAAAAGACATTCAAATGGCCATTACCGTAACTTCCAATGTCCTGACAATTGTGCTCTCAACCAAGCTCCTGGTATTGTTCCCTGCAAACAACATCGTCACCATAAGTTTATCACAGGAACTACATTAGTCTACAGTACTTTCTCACAATCTGATGACTGATCCAATTTAATTCATTTATCTATTGCATGTACCAAGCAAGTACAAGCAGTTGATTAATAGTCTAATAATCATTGTGTTGTACTGTTGCTAAAAAGCTTAAGAATGCAGAAAGTTGAAGAAAGCTGTGGAAAGAAATGAGCAACATGACATTTATGGTATGGACACTGTAGTGGGTATGTTCGTCGCCTTGCAGCGGAAGGGTTGCAGGTTCAAATCCACCTCAAGCCACTTCGTAGGGACCTTGGGCAAGTCCTTAACTCGCAATTGCTCAGTGCTTCGGCATGAAACTCCGATGCAGTGTCCGCGCTGTAGTCGGGAGCGCCTCTCAGTAGAGAGCTTGAAGGAGTGCTATAACAAGTGCACATATAAAGAAATGGAAAGAAGTGCTTCATGATCAGAGACCTGTAATGGAACTGATCGACTGTCGCCGTAGTCTCCGCCTCTCCAGATATTCCGGAGGCACGTGGCGCTTTGGAATCTCAAAATGACGATCTAAAACATGACATACCGTTGCATGTTAATTAGTTAAGCTCTTACCCCTAGCAGGACCTGTACATGTCTTAATGGTGCATATGATGATACTGGTGTGTAAATGATAAATCATAAGGTTTCAAACAGCAAATGGCACTGCTTTCAACTTAATTCAACACCAACATAAAAGCATTAAGGATATCCAAAGTTGTCTGCGGAAATGATAGCATCACTCAATTCATTCATTCATTCAAGTATTTATATAGCGCCTCTTCAAGGAAATTACTCAGAGGCGCTCCCGACTCCAGCACGGACAAACAGAACAGTTTTTAATTGTTTATAGAATGTGTCGGAGAGTGATCTAGGGAACAGGTGCAGCTCAAGTGGGAGGGCATTCCATACCAATGTCAACTTCTATCTGGAAAGGTCAAGAGTCTGTGGATTGGTGCCAACCTTTCTAACGAACTGACACTTCACAAACTATGCTGGCCATAAACAATGTCCCCCACATGCTTGGTGACAAGAAAAAAACATGCTCACTTCCATCTTATGAGGAGCTGTTAGTTTTAAGCTTTGTGTACTCCAAGCCTCTTCAGACGCCATTCCCTCTCTTCCTCCACACTACGCAATTCATGGATCCCAAACATCATGTTCCTAATCAGCACTCGATGGAATCCATTGACTTGACTCGGTGTGTCATTAAGAACTAATTAGTATATTACTATATGCATCATTGAGCATGGTTAACATACTATGATCTTTGTTCTTGGTTAGTTACTGTGTGATGACAATGCGTTATAAGAAAACGATAGGCATCACCCCTCTTTGCTAGTGACTGGCACTGCCTTAGTTTGAGCAGTGACTAAGCAGTATGGTCAGTGATCATTCATTTTAAGTTGCCATAGACCAGTGGTTCCCAACCCGTGGCCCAAAAGTGGCCCACCAGGCCCAAAAAAATGGTCCTCATCTCTCAAAGAGTTTTTTAAAATATACAAAGAAATTGACAATTTGGACAGGATAGAACACATAATTATTTTCTACTACAATTTATTTTATTTTGATGTCTATACATAACATCAAACATCTCATTTTGATTCAATAATAACAATTTTTATATGCTTTTAGCTAATTAAATTTTAGCCCTGTGGCCCCTAATGCCCTTCAACTAAGAAAAAAATGGCCCTCGTGACCTCCAACTTAGAAAAAGTGGCCCTATGGTCAAAAAAGGATGGGAACCACAGCCATAGACAGTGATTCTGTTAGCTGTTAAAAAGGTGCTATAAATATCAAGAGTTCACACGAAGACACACATGTGTAAATATTTGTGAATGAGCGTTACCCTGTTCCTTAGGGCCATTTCCTGTTCTCATGAGCAGCTGGCGAGCCTTCTCTGGAATGGCAACATTGTAGCTGTCGAGCATAAGGGTCTTGATCTCACGACACCAACGCTGCTTCTGGTCAAGGTTTCTCGCCTACAGAAAGAATATAGAAAAAAATCCATAAAATTTATATCGTCTTTATTAATAGCTACATTTATATAGCACAGCTATTCCACAATCTACTGCAGAAAGTAAAACAAGGTATGCTGGTGGCACAGCGGCTGAGCAGCTGACTATTCAATTCTGTTACCTGGGTTCAAATCCTAGGCCCATGTCATGTCATTCAATGTGTGATTCCATTTAACCTCAGAGGACATCTTCGATACAAGTTTTTCCTTTAGCCTTTGGGCAGATAAGGTAAGGCGATTGATCCTTTACAATCAGCTGCTTCCAACATAAGCTAGAGATACCACGATGTGATTCGTTGATTGGAGAGGGATTTATCAGCAGAATGTTATATAGTTAACTTGTTTGACGATAATAGTTTAGCAATTATATTATATTTAACTTGCAATTTTAATTTGCACGTTTTTATTACCCATTATTACTTTGATGTATTATAATGATGTTCTATGTCCCATTGTGCTTTTGCAAGTGGAGTAATAAAGAAAATACTTACTTACTTACTTATAATATTCAAAAGCTGAATCTTCTTTTGCAAATATCTACCACATATATGCACATATGCTTGACTTACAACTGTACTGTAGGCAGGTAAATTATCAAGCTCTGCTGATAGAAAGACAAAGTAGGAAGATACTGGCTAATAATAATTAGCTAGGAAGTATAGCCTGGTAGTGAAAGAAGTTAACAGTGTGAGCTCATCATTATTTCAATTTGTAATCTGAGGCACGGATGGATATTCAGTCTACGAACGAAGACTCATTAAGATATTCAAGTACTCGAAAGTCATGAAGAAAATTTATACAGCTCAAATCTTCACAAAGATTTCTGAGTGCTCAGGTTTCTTGAAGGAGCAATATAAAATCTTGCACAAATGAAATAGTTTGTTTTGAGTTGCTCTTTTAAGGAGTGGAGTGAATTTGAGCTATGATTAAAGAGTGGCAGTCAATTCCTTTCCTTGAGGGCAGAGGCATGGAATGCACACGATTCCATAACTGCTTTGAAAAGTGACTAAGCTAAAAGACTCGTCATTCACGCTTGATGATCATATGACCGAATACAGTCCAGAGTTGATAGTCTAATGGGGAAGGACTTTTTGGTCAGAGTGTTGTATCTGTATTAACGGCTACCTTACATGTATGGCGTGTTTGTGGGGCACGGAGGTGTAGTGGTGGCGTCGTTGACTTGAAGCCGGAATGTTCGAGGTTTGAATCCACCTCAAATCGCTGTGTAGGGACCTTGAGCCAGTCCTTCACTCGCAATTGCTCAGCGCTTCGGCGTGAAACTCTGATGCAGTGTCCGCTCTGCAGTCGGGAGTGCCTCTGAGTGCTTGAAGGGGCAACATAGCAAGTGCACATACAAACAAACAAACAAAATGTATATGAATCATAGTGCAGTTTTGTCAGCTGGTTAAATAACGGACATACTTACTTACTTGTCAGCGTGGGAGTAAGTAAGTAAGTAAGTATGTACTTGAGAGTTTGATTCACTCACCTGCAGAGTGAACTGTGTTTTTGGAGAGTCAAAGGGAAGAACGTGGAACGCAAGAGGTTCCCTTGGAATGCTTTCCACCAACATCAGATTAGAACACTGAAAAACAGATCCACACAATATTCTTAAATGAAAACTAAACAAACATGATGAATTTTATACAGGTCAAGTGTCACGTCATTGGAATACATACGCCTGAAAACTTATTTCTGCAGTATATTTATAACATCAAGTGCATAATTTCAATCAAAAATTCTTTACAAAGTGCACTTTATAATAATAGAAATATAATGCAGAAATAAGCAGTGTCAGGTCTTTCCAAAGTCTCATTTTCATTTTGGATAGAACTTTTAAATCATTGGACAGCTCTGGAAACTAGATTAATCCAAACCAGATAGCAGATGAGCGTGATTCAATGCCGTAACTTAAGCCAAACAGAACTACCCCATAAAAGGAAACCATAAGGGATAACATCCAACTAACAAGAACACATAGTCCTGATGGTAACAAGGAAGGCCCTAAGGGATAAACATCCCACTAACAGGAACACCTATTTCCTAGTGCTACATTAATAGTAATAAAACAGATGCTCTCCACGACCGCACAGCCACACTTTGAGCCGTGGATAATGATATACTGACCATGATTGTTGTCTTCATCTGCAGTTGGTTGTCCCTGCGTTTCTTTGCGATCAGCAATCCCTTGCGGAAGAGAAACGCCCAGTGAACATCTCTCAGTCCACTGTTAAACTTGTCCTACAGAACACAATCAAGTATGACACATTCAGATATATGAAACCCTGGGTGAGAAAGAAATGCCATGGGGGCTAAGAGTCTTAGTCTTTCACAGGACCCCACATGAATGGTCACGTGGATGGTTGGCCCCCCAGAGGGTGAGAATTGTCATGGGGGCTGTGGGGCTCAAGTCTTCATCTGCAGTTGTGAATAATAATAAATAATAATAATAAATAATAACAATAATAAATAATTTAAATAATCAATAACTTAAATAATCACAATTGTTCAGCTTCATCAACTGAGGCCTGGTAATCAGACAGTCACTTAAAAATGAACAATAACAATACGACGAACATTTTCCAGTTTAAGAGTTCAACAGTCTATTATAGAAACGGGGTGAATTATCATTTCCTTAGCTCTGTTTTAAGATAAAATAAAGTATGCGCTATTTTAATGCGGCCACAAAACGTCGAACCTCAAGAATTAAATCTCCGAAGCTGCTGAGATCCATCATATAGGAACCGAGCAGCAGCTTCTGTATCTCGGTCCGTCGTTCCTGGTTGCGTTTCACGTCGTTCAGGTGGTTGGCGACGTCCATCATTGACGCGTGCGCTTGCACAAGAATCTCGTGGCCTGGTAGTGACTCATTGTGGTGTGAAACAATGTTCTAGAATGTTCAAACAGAAGTGACAGGATTTAAATTAATTTCTTAGTTAACGTAGAAATGTATGCATTCATGTATGTATGTATGCGTACTTGTTATAGTGCCCCTTCAAGCTCTCTCACTACTCAGAGGCGCTCCTGACTGCAGAGCGGACACTGCAGCGGAGTTTCACGCCGAAGCGCTGAGCAATTGCGAGCGAAGGACTTGCTCAAAGTCCCTACGCGGCGACGTGAGGTGGATTCAAACCTCGAACCTTCCAGCTTCAAGGCAACAACGCCACCACTACACCACCGCGCCCCACATAGCTTGTCCGCAAAATTCACAAATTTAGCACCTTTCGACAAACTCTCAAAGCTCTTTCCTCACCTGCATGCCCACACACACAATGCAACCAGTTTATCATCAATATATTCATAAGTGTTAAAAGGTCATTTCTCACATACATTCATTCAACAGTAATTAAGCACAGTGCAGTGGTTTCACTGGAAATCTACTTGGTGAACAATCCACTGAGAGTTTACTACACTCCACTGTAATCTAACTTGCTTAAAACACCTGAATAAACAGAATATAAAGTCAAATCATTCACCTACAACATACTTAAATCCTCCCCCAACCCTCCCTATGTCCATCAGTAGTTCACGGTTCAACCACTCCACTTAACCCATTCCTCTTCCGTTCCCAACAATTTTCCACCTTCCATCACTCCATAAGTAAAGTTAAAAAATTTCTACATAGTCATAGCTGCTCCACCTCTTTGCAACAACTGCCACTGGTCAGACAAATATCCAAATGCATCGTACACACTCACCAAAACCTTATCTCTTGTCATCTCTCCACAGGTTTTACTGCACCAGAAGAGGAATAGACTGGACTTTGCAAGATATTTTAGGTAATTGTAATTGTAATCGTACATTTATATTGCGCCCCTTCAAGAGAACTCCTCAGAGGCGCTCCCGACCTGACACCAAACCACAATCAAAGAGAATGGTCTTCAAATGCTTGCGGAAAAGGGGCAAAGAAAGACAAAGAAGTTCATTACAGAGACTAATAGGTAACTTATCCCAGAAAGACGGACCGACCATAGCAAAGCTTCTGTGCAGCACTGTGGAAGACCGAGCCATAGGGACAACCAGGTCACCATGCGTAGCAGAGCGAAGGTATAGGTATAATCTGATCTCGCTCCAACAGCACAAATTGGAGCATAAGCAATTTCCCTCATAGAAGAATAGCAGAACCAGCTGCATTACGACAGCCAACACTAATCAATAAATGGACAATACTCTAAAGCAGGGGTTCTCAAACTGTGGTACGCGTACCCCTGGGGGTACGCCAGGCGCCGGTAAGGGTACGCGAAAAATTCCATAAATATACATTTTCTTTTAGTTTATGGACTTTGTGTCCATCTTTCTTTGTTTACTTAGGCCTATCAATGAGTTTTAACGTTGCAACATTATCATAACATCATCATCATATTTTATCTCTTTTACAAATTTTATAATTAGACTCACAAATTATACAGCAAACAGTGCATGCAACATATTTATGCTTAGGCCTATAATAATTGCTATAAATTTGAAAAAAATAATGTATAAATGATTGAAAGAACCAAAGCCAGAAAATATCAGCGTATAATTACAGAGTTCAAATAGGAGAGCTGAATTGGCCTATGGATTAGCCTAATTTCGGGTCGAGCTTTAAAATTCGTGATTCCTTTCAGCACATCACATTTAAGCCTATACGATATATTTGTGTAAAACTACTTTTCAAACTATTCTTGTTATCAAGATATAAATTGCCTCAATTTGTGTTTGAAATTGACAAATATTGAACCAGATAACAAAAATTTTAATCTGTGCTAGACAAAACTATATAGCATACGTAGGGCCTACAGCACTATAACACTAAACGTTAGCTCTTTCTTATAAGGGGTTATAGACCAATTTTCCACATTGGTTGATATTATTACATGATTAAACTGTACATATTTTAAATTTTGCTCCCTATATAGGCTACGACTCTAATACGCCAATGATTAAAAGAACATATTTAGTTGTCACTGCAAGGGGGCTTCGCACTGGCATTTTGTTTATGATCTGACTTTACTGGGGGTACGCCATCATTCGATTTTATTACATGGGGGTACAATGAAAATAAAGTTTGAGAACCCCTGCTCTAAAGTCTAAACACTACCTTTTCACAAATTATCCTATTACCCGGGCAATCTACTAGTGTTTTACTGCTCAACTCCTTTGGATCATGACCTGGAACTGATATCATCCCACCCCCAGACGGGGGAGGGGATTTGTGAAATAGATGCTTTTACTAAGTGGCTGTGAATAAGTTGGTTTCCAGAACTTCAATTTTTTGGGTGCTGTGAAATTTCGAGATTATGATCACGATTACGAATGCAAGTCTCATGACCCGGATTTGTGTATTTGAAATTCTAATTTCTGCATGTGTTGCTCACATACAATTGCCATAACAAATTGCCTCAGATGCTGAGTCAATGACCCTGCAACTGCAACTCATAAGTGCAACAGATAAATTTACACACAAAAATTAAACAAGTTATGGATATATTTTAAAAGCGAGGTCACACAATAAGTGGCTTTTCACATACACCACATCGCAACAAACTGATGAAATATTCGACTGGACTACCTTCAGAAGAAGGTGGTACTTGAGGATTCTTTGGATGGGTTTGAAGAGGTACGTTTGAAGTGGTAGAGGATGCTTGAGGAATTCCTGAAGGCGCTTCAGAATATGGGCAAAGCGCGGATCAAGGCAGTACCTTGAGAGTGTCTCCAGTGACCTGAGCAACACAGTTAAACACAATGGTAGAACAACATTTGAAAAAACTCTGCTTTGAAAAATTACGGTATAATCACCATATTCCAGAAGAAAGTAGCGCAGCAGCTACAAATATTCACGATCTTAACAAAAACACAAGAACAAGAGCAGCTACAGTTACATTAACAGGTTGGCTTAACACGTTGACCGCCAAGTATGAGTTAACTCGTACTTCAGCCAGTCATTTAACATGGCGTGTAGGCGGTCAATGTATTTAGGAGCAGGTCTGAGTTAGATGTGCAAACGATTCAATATTTGGCTGCATGGCAAGTCATCTCCATTACCATCTGATCTTTACACCAACAGTGCATTTATGGTCAGTGTTCTCTTTCTGCCTGTGAGCTAACTGGCTCAAAGCCGTTAAGTTTTTGTAATTTTCAAATGGGACGACGTTTCTAAGAATTATTCAGTTAAAGTAAATTCTGCTGCCAGGGCCACCTCTAAAGAGAGCTCTGAAAAGGGCCACAGTAACCTCTAATTGTAAATTTACACTGAACAATAACTAAGTGCTCTAAGACACCTTTAAAACACATTTATTTTGGTATCACTGTGATTGGACTGGGAGCACCTCTGAGCGGGTAACTTAAAGGGACGCAAAATAAATAACGAAAATGAATTATTTTTACAATTAATAGAATTACAAATTAATTATTATTAATTTGTCTAGTTAATCATCAGATTTGGTAATAAAATGGCAGCGTGAGTCAGTGAAGTAATAGCAGTTGAGTTAAATGCATGTATACGGCTGATGTCAGTTCAGCTGGGACAAGAGAATTGGCAGCGAAATAGGATGACCAGTTGGACGACATTCTGTCACCAGCTGCAGAATCCGTTAGTCACAGATGTGTCACTGGGTCTTGTCATCGAATTCTTACACGCCGTAATGTAAATGTAAATCTATCCGATTTTGTAATACTGCACTGATCTTGGGAGATCGGTTTCATCAAAAAAGACCCAAAAGCTGGGATGTTTTGTAATAAAACTGATGATGAACTAAAACAATGTGGTGATGACTAGATAAGATAGATAAGCCTTTGGACTTCACCTCCTCATGAGCCGATCTACATCAACCGTAGCTGTTATATAATTCTCAAGCTGTTTACTACTTTATATATACACTTTCATTCATTCATTGAATTTATATAGCGCCTCTCAAAGAGACATATTCAGATGCACAATGTAATAGTTGAATTGTACACTGTTCATTGTGATATCACCACCTAAACGATTTACACAAATTTGGTTTGATGGATTTGTAAATCTAAGGCACAGTGTAGTCTGTTGCACCACATGTTGAAGCCGGACATTTATTTTCAGCATGGGTGAGAACTTGCTCTTGTATGCTAAGACTAAGAAAAATTAAGGTGCTTATACTTCATATCCTCCTTGCTATTATATACTCAGGACTGGGAATGGACTCCTTGTTGTGCCCTGCCTGGCGCCTAGAGGTCATACCACTAAGTTCTGCACGAACTTTCCTGCCTGTTTAGACATGATTAGACTGGGAGAGCTTTCAAGTGTCTCCCCTTGAAAGGCGCTTTTTAAAACTCCTCAATGATAATACCCATGGCTGTCTTCAGGAGTTAGCTTAAGCATGGACTGCTCTTCGCTCATATCTCTTCCCCCATCTCGTGCACTATGAACACCTGTCTGTAGGATGGCTCAGACATGCGCAAGTCCATGCAATAAGAAAAACCCTAATCAATACGCAACTGTGATTAAGCACTTAAGTGTATGTTTCAGTTACACCAAACAACTCTGCAAATAATTTTTCAAAAGACATGCGAACTTTATTTCTGCGATTGCTTACTACAAGCCTTAGAGAAGCACTTCACAAACGAATAACAAACTGGTCTAAACTAGAACCTCTAAGGCAGTTTGAAAATGTTTGCACAACGAAAACAAATATGCAACTAGAACACATATACAAGATATACATTTATTTTATATACACACTCACATATATTATATAAATAAGATCACATACACATATATATAGAATTATATATATAATTATATATATAAATATATAATTTCTATATACATATGTTTCATATGCACAATCATACATTACATTAATAAAATCATACATAAGTATAAATTTATATATTTATGATCTCATTGATATATGTACTGTATTATACACAATAACACATACAAGCACACTCACCTAAAGGCATATTTACACACACACACACCAGCAGTACAGAAAATTATGTGGTGAGTTCAACTGATGAGTGTAGCAAAGAGCATAACTTAGCATCACCAAGTAGATCATGGGCATTGTAGTGAGAGGTTTAATGTCACAAGAGGATAGGATCGACTACAATGGAGATCTGATAAAGGTGGGAGACAACAGTCATGGCAGCAGGAAGCATTTGGCAGCACATCATTGTCTTCATAGGAATATGAGTAGGGATATTGGCAGTCCTGACATACATATGGCTAAATTAGCCACAACTTTTATATGATGACAGGAATCATTCCATGAAGACAGACAACATCCATTATGAAGCCACTGTATTATGAGTTTATTGCCAAACAAAGACAAGAATCCTAAGCATACAGTTGGGCAGAGAAACATGCACAGTTTACACAAGGTCCACACACACATACAGCCACAAAGACATACAGAAACATACAACATGTAGACACACACATAAAGACACAAAATGATACAGGAACATACAACATGTAGAATTGTAGATGTAGACACACACATAAAGACACAAAAACATACAGACACATACAACATGTAGACACACACATATAGCCACGCCACAAAGACATACAGAAACATACAACATGTAGACACACACATAAAGACACAAAATGATACAGGAACATACAACATGTAGAATTGTAGATGTAGACACATGCATAAAGACACAAAAAGATACAGAAACATACAACATGTAGACACACACATACAGTAACAAAGACATAAAGACACATAAACATACAGACACATACAACATGTAGACACAAATACAAACACAAGGACATATAGAAATATACACAGAATGCTGACAAACACACACACACACATATACCATGGAAGAACAGCAGATACACATGCATACATACATGTTCAATGTGTCAGCACAAGTCATGAAGAACTGGAGACCAAACAGCCATCAGATAACAGATTAAAATCACCCAATGACTCAGTTCACGCTTCATCCCTCCTAATTGCATAACTGGTCAAAGGTACCCTTAATGAGCGGTGGTGGAGAGGGTGATTAGCCTGAAGACAAAGGAACCAAGGAAGGAAACAGGAAGGTGGATGACAGGGGGAAGGAAATTGGATGAGGTTTCCATGGATTAGGATGACATGGAGGTCACCATCACCATTCATCATCTCCAAACTGTCATCCACCATCTCAATCATTTGCAAGACAATAGCCAGCATGATGAATTGCTCGTCCAAGGGATAGACAATATTAGACATGGTGAAATGTGTGCATGCATTAGTGTCTGATTAATGTGCACTAGGGTGGCCCTTAGCATACAGCCAAAAAATAAAAATCGTAAAATTTTGTGCGGCATCCTTTCAATCCATGCCAATTATAAAAATAACATTATGTTGAAAAGGATTTTGGAATTGCAAAACATTTAGGGGTGCCCCTCGAACGCCGAAATTTATTCTTTAATACAAATTTGATCAATTGAATCATACAATTTCAACCAAACGATATTCAACACACTGTCACTCAGAATTTTACAGAGATGACTAAAATACACTCTAGTGATGCAACAATGCCAATGAAACAAGTTTTTACTGTTCAATTATAATTCAGTTGTTGTTCACTGTTCAACTGGTCACAGAAGTAAATGATCAGTACAGGACAATAAAATGCAGGAATCACTGCTTTCTACTAATTTGACACGAGATTTCTTTCCGTACAGTCAGGGAGCTGTCGTCGATGTTCACTGACAACCTGCAGGAGAAATCGAAGCTGATCCTCATCTTTTGTTAGCTTTTTATTGAAGTCCCGGATGAGTGCCACACCTCGTTCAGCTCTATCATTGACGACAGCCAACGTTTGTGTACTGCTTGTGCTTCTCAAAATGCTTCATCCTCTTCCCAAAGAGCAGGATCTTTGGAAAGCATCATCTCAGATAGTCCATGCAGACCAAGCACCTGGAACAGTTTCTTGGAGTTGATTGTACAGAATTGTTCCAGACCGCTGGTGCCAAGAAATGCATCTGACTTCACACTGCGTCGTTTAGGCGGATGATCTGGGGCTACTTCCTCCATGGCAGCAATCATTAGCTTCTTGGAGTCATTGGATACCCTTGAATCAAAAAGAGCAAGCCCAATAAGCTCTTCAGACAAATACCAGATATGAAGCCCTAGATTCTTGCTTGTAGCAGAAGAAATTGTAGTATGTGGATATGTGAGAAGGTTTGCCATGAGAGTGAAGTCATTCAGAGGAGCCTCCACAGCAATTGGCGCAGTTATCCAGGCTTTCAGGTGGACCACAACTGAAAAGATGGCCCTATCACGAATGCTGCGTTCTTCTGCAGCAGTCTTCTTGAACTGAGCACGAAAGAGCCACATCTTTATGGTATAGATGACTTTTGCCATCCATCGTGTCCGGTGCATAGCGCCAGGTATTCGAAACCGAAGTCCACGAGAAGAAACACCTTCAAAAAAGACAGCTGAGCGCTCGAGAAATTCCTGTAATCGTCTCGTGGCTGTGCAGTTGCTAAATGTCTATGAGCAAACTCCAAGATATCAGAACGGTGTGGGCCACCAATGATTTCACCAAAGGATCTGACGAGGCTACCTGAAATTTGTTGCTTTCAATGAATTTCCAGTGGTCTCGAAACCTCTTGAAAAGAAGAACATCAGATCCAGTAGAAGTTCCAATGGAAGTTTTTTCGAATGCAGCCCCAACAATTAGTTCCATAACATGGTGTCGACATGCCAGGAAAAGGAGATCTTTATTCAATTCTTGCTCTATTATTAAACATGCACCTGAGCGATGACCTGTGTTGCTGGCTGTGGTGTCAAAGCACAAAGCAACAAGCTGATCTTGAACATTCCCCTCTCTCAAACACTGGACGACTGCAGATGCTTGAGCTGAGCCTGTTCCTGAGGATAGTTTTGGAATGTCCAGTAACTGTTCAATTCCTACAGCTGAGATCAGAACTGGAAGACGGTCAACATGTTCGCGTGATGTCAAATCTTCCAGAAACTTGCCGTCCCAATGAACGGTTAAAGGAACTAAGGCGGAAAATTCGGATTGAAGGCTGTTTGATTTGGTGGTTCTGTTTCTCACCCCGGCTCGTTGAATGGAATTTCGGTTGATATTCAAAGTCTTGACGTCACAGCCAAGGCTGGAGGCTACTTCGCTAAGAACGAATGTAGCATTTCTTGACGAAATTTTTGTTCTGTCCAAAGCCGATGTCAGACCAGGAGACAGAATATTGATTCTGGCTCGTTTGGGCGCAGTTGCTTAATTTTTACTAGTGTTAGTGCCGCAGGTTTTGTTTCCTTTAGGTTACATCCAACATCAGGCTCCACCACTTTCATCACTTGATTCTTCATCACTTGAAAAGGATTCGGTATCCAGTACTAACTGGCTTGTACACACCGCGAGCTCTTCCTGTGCTCTTTTTTTGCGCCACTGTTTTACTTCCTTCCGTTCCTGTGCACGCTGTCTTCGACGCATATCCACCATGTCTGCTGCACCAACTGAACCTGGACGTTCCTTCTGCCTTAAAGAGAGTAGAAAGTCTCTGTCTTCAGAAATGGAGATCATGGGCAATATCAAACAGGTCACCTAGTCTCTCAATAAATTTCTTTTCCTTAATCTTGTGAGCTGTAGGTGCTCGGTGTCTATGCTTTTGAAGTCCTTTCCATTCCACGAACACCGACTCCAACTTGTCAATACAATGCTTTTTACCTCTTACAGGTATACCAGCTCGGTTCCAAAATAGAGTGGCTTTTTCTATAGCCTGTTGACTGGAATAACGGACTGTCTGCTTGCCAACTTTGAGTAGATGCATGAAGTATCCAAAAGTTTGACGATACGATGGCAACTTTGCTCCAAAGAATTTCAGGCTCATAGCCAAGTAGATAGACAATTGTTTTCCCTCGCGTTTGCATAATTAATTATGAATAATTATTTGTAATATTTCGTATTTGCTATGTCTGACAATGTAGGCCTATGTTTCCAATAGTAGACTAAAATTAAATGTCTTTCCTTGTATTAAACAACTCTTCATAAAATATTGCCACCTTTTTTCAACCAGACAACAAACGTTAATCAAACATATGTTTGAAATTGTACAGTGACTAAAATTTTAAAGCTCACGTAATTTTAATAAGTAAGCAAGTACTAAATATTAAATGTTGATGCATTGCAAACATTAGTAGGCCAACAGAATGTATTAAAGCACTGAAAATTTCAGTTTGCCATTCCAATTATAATTTGGAAGTTCACTCGTACATTATTGAAACTTGAGAGCTCGGGGGGCACCCCTAAATATTGCCCTATTGCAAAGAATTTTTGCACAAATTATTTTCTTCATAATTGAAATAGATTGGAGGGGTGCCAGAAGATTATTTTTAACTTTCATTTTTAAGGGCCACCCTAATGTGCACTGTACAGTGTACATGTATTAGTGTCTGATAGTGTGCACAGGTACAATTTATAGGTACAATACACGTGTACAATACATTTCGGGCTCAGTATATAGGGCCCATGATTATTAATTAGGACCCCCAGAAATTTGCGCCAAAAAATTGAAAAAATTGCGCACCAAAAACGATAAATTTGCGCGATTTTTGCGAAAGTTAAAAAATCAAAATGTTCGTTATTTTTTCATTGAATCAGTGTACCAAAGTATCTAACAGTGTTTTTGTCATTTAATGTAAAGCTTTGGCGTTCTAGAAATTAGACAATCAAGCCAAAAATGCAGTTATAAAGTCCCTATAACCATAAGATTAATGCAGTGGCGTAGGCAAGGGGGGGTTTCGGGGGTTAAAACCCCCCCATTGGCTCCGAAAAAAAGGTTTTTTAAGGTTATTTTTTCGTTTAAGTAAGAAAAAATAGCAAAAAACAGGATTTCCGGCCATAAAACCCCCCCATGAAAAATTCCTGGCTACGCCACTGGATTAATGTATTCAGACGATCGCAAATAATTTGAATTTTGCTAAATTTACGCCCACTGAAATCTACGCTCATTACAAATGTAACTTCAAAATAGTATTATATATGCCTATATTATAATGAATCACCATGTTACACAACGTGCTGAGTACAAGCTTTCCGTCTTTGTGTGCACGCCTGACGCCTATAGATTAAATGCGTTCGTTCTGTCATAAGCGGAGACAGCAAGCGACGCTGCTGTGTGACCGCTTTGAGAAACTTCGTCTAACACATTTTATTGTGTGGCCGTGAAGTTCTGGAATTTTTTATACTATAAGTTTGTGCGTTACTACCAAAAATATCGATCTTTAACTAAAAATTCATCTATGATTTCATCCCATTCGGCGGACGCCATTTTGATTATCGCACATCGGTCGTCGTGGTTATGTTGAACTGTCATGGGCCGTGGTGATTTTAAGTCAATCAAAGCCCAAATTAGATAAATTAGCAAGATTTCATCAAAATTTGCGCTAAAATCGTGCGGATTGACAATTTTTGCGCTGTTGCGCTAAACCTGGAAATTTGCGCAAAAATTGCGCTGCGCAAGATCGCGAATTTCTGGGGGCCCTAATTAATCTCCCTCACAAGGAGGCAGGGTCATAATCGGTACTGACTTACTTTATGAGATTACAGTACATTACTCATATTGTAAATACATTACACCGCAGAAATTAATAAATCACCCATCAATTAATTTTACTCCTATTGTAAATACATTATGAAACTTACATGAATAAATCACTCAGCAATCAATCAATTAATTAATTAATTTGGCTATTTGACGTGACTGAACTTATTTCAAACATTGTGTATAAAATTGTGAGGTTATCACATTGCAATACATTCTTCACCTACGTATATTATGCAAAATATCTTAATTCATTCAGTAAGTCATTCCATACATATATGCATATTTGCTCTCAGTTATGTAAATAAAACCTAAATGTGTATACCGGGACTAGATACATAAATTATACATTATATATATTTATTTATATATATATATATATATATATATATATATATATATATATATATATATATATATATCCAAGGGATCCCATATAACAGCTGGTGGGTGCCCAGCGAAAAAATCATACAGCTGATTCACATGATTTTCAAGCAGAGATGGCATAACAGTGACAGCCAAAAATGCAATCATCACATATCTGTTGCGAATGATTATACATGAAGCTGTCTTTACATATCCATTGACAAAAACGATTTCCCATGGTTATCTTTCCATATTCCCAGGGACTTTGGCACATCCGGATGCAAATCAACCAGCAAAACATTGGAAGGTTGGAATGGAGTCAGGGATGAAGGAAGGAGTACACACAAAAATAACTGTTCACAGGCACAGTGGGGTGACGACAGGAATAGCTTGCATCAAAAGTAAAAGTTTCCATAGATCTTTAAAAAGATTCTTTTAAACACAGATAGTGTTTCCTGCATGCATGAATGTATATAGATATGTCAATGCAATTCTGACGATCTGGATATCTATAGAAATTAATCATTCCAGTGTGCTGGCCTTTCTGCACAGGATCCTAACAGGGCTTAAAGTGGGTGGGAACGCGTGGGAACGGCGTTCCCATTGCTCTCGAATTTCTTGCCTTCCGTTCCCACTGCCCACCATGCATGAAACCCTGGAAACAATAAAACTTCACAAGCGTTCCCAATGCTCACAGTTGGCGTTCCAACTGCTCACCCAAACCACGTTAACCACTGAATCCCAATCAAGATAATCTTAAATCCTTAACAGAGGAAGTGCTTCTATACTTTCTGAGGTCCCTAATACATCAGACCACTCTAGATTTCTGTTCCTATACACCCTCTTCCTTACACCCTCTCCTAGACAGAGTATTCATTGGCCCATGGAGACCTGTTGGTCCCACACTTCCTTTTCCTTGCTTAGTACTAGACAATCAATCATTCCGTTCATTACTGGACATAAAGTACCACATTGGAAAAGGTTACTTTTAGTTGAAACCAAACAATGCAACTCACAGGTACAAATTGTTTAAGAAGCCGAAAGGAATACTACCTAGGAAGGAAATTCTTCAGTGCAAGAGTTGCACAGACTTGTGAAACAGTTTTGATGACAGCACTGCCTCGGTGGACATGGTTACAGGGTTCAAGAGGAAGCTAGGAAAATTGGGCTGTTAAGTGTTCCAGGTTAATATGCAGTGGCTCTAACACAGCCCCAACCCGCAGTTTCTGAACCACTTAGAACTCATGTTACGCTATGTTTTAATGGCCTTCCAGGGCACATCATAAGCAGGCTTACACCCTCTCCAAGACATTATTATTTCCTCACAGACTGATCAAGTGACACCCTCAACTAAAGTCCCACCTTTCTAGATCAGTGTTAGTCACGCTAGCGCTCCAGCAAAAATGTGCTATACAAATAGCCAAGATCTATGCGCATACAACAGACTCACAGAAGACTTGTAATTTTAGATCCTTTCCATAGGAAATAGCTGCATCTAAGTACGGAGTACAGCTTAATTGCAATCCGGAAATCGTGAAGGTTTTCAGTAAGTGCATGAATGCTGACCTGCACGTGTTCGTCCCTCTGCGCATCTGTGTGTTTGTCCCACTGTGTATCTGTGTGTTTGTGCCTCTGTGTATCTGCGTGTTCGTCCAACTGCCTGCATTTGTATGGCTTAACGTCCGTGTGTGGTAATACTTTGTCAACAAATTCCACTTATCCTCTGAAGATGTCACCACCCTCTTTCTCCCCACCCCCACCCCATTCACTGGGTGCATACAGTGGGTGGCCACTTGTGATAATTCCCTCTGCTCTGTTAAGGCATTAAATCCTACAAGAAGATGGAGACTAGGGCCACACCGGATGCTAGCAAATCGAAAAGTAGTATGATAAACTTATATACTTGTAACTTTCGACAATGCAATCTTAAGACTTACAACCTAACCTCAATTTCAGGCCCCCCCTCATTGTACCCCTACCCTCACACAGGGTCACATTTCAGGAACAAATACAGGACCCCGAGAATCTTGACTCACCCTATGAGAACATAAAACTGGAAATGGTGGCACTTCACTGGCCTATCCAGAAATTCATAATAGAGATCAAATTTATTATAATATATCCCGTCCAAGATCCTCAGACGTCATAAGTGGTGACTACCTATTTGAGAGACGTCATCAGCAGTGACTACCTATTTGAGCTTCTCTGTGCTTCACATCACATTTCCTTTCCTTAATTTCACATCACATTTCCTTTCCTTAATTTCACATCACATTCACATGTTTCATAACCTGGTTAATGTAGTTTTTCAATATTTCTAACTGTAATATAATATTAGCATGACTACTTTATTGCAATAATGCAATAGCATAATAGGCCACCCTATTGAATCTTTTGGTCAACTGAGCATCAATCACATTAACAAATTGTTGTTTTCTTTTTCTTCCTGTGACAATATGAAAAGTACTGATTAACCAGATACTCTCAACAACAACCTTACGTAATTTTTACTCACCTTGGGTACATAATAATAATAATAATAATAAAATAATAATACAAGGTATATAATGAATAAAGCATAAATTTTCAAATTCTTTAAAAAAATTGCTTGATATAGATCAAAGCATAGAAAAATAAAAGTCAAAATAATAATAATATAAATAATAAAAAAATTGTAAAATATCTAACACATCAACTATTCACACTTTATCATAGCAGTGCTTAGACATCACGAGGCAAATGTTTGGTCAAGTCAGTACTTCTGAAGTAACTTGACAAAACTGTGCATGGTGGAAGACACAGTAAATGCACCTTCAATATCAGACATTTTTTGGAAGCAAGCATTCTGTCAAGTGCTAATAGGTGCTAATAAATTATTCTAAATTTGTGAGAGCTATATTTACTCTTATAGGAACTTTGCTCTGTTTACAATACCATAACAACACAGCAGTAAAAGTGATATATTGCAAGAATGAATACAACAGATATACTGTCAATTAAGCTCACTGCTAGCTCTAATTGCCATACCCATAAAGAGGACACAGCAATTACTGCCAATAAACAATTAACCCATAAACAGTGCAAAGTGTTTTCTAGAGGTTTCAATTAGAACTACAGTGTCAATGTACGCAGCACAGTGGGAGCCTGGGTGGTTTTCTAAGTTCTTGGTGACCAATCTGCAATTTATACTCTAAATATAACTGTCATTCATGACAATCATGTGTTGGACAGTAGCTGCATGCACATGAATGCAAAACATAGATGAATGCAAAACATAGATGAATGCAAAACATGGATGAATGCAAAACATAGATGAATGCTAAACATAGACGAATGCAAAACATAGATGAGTGCAAAACATAGATGAATGCAAAACATAGATGAATGCAAAACATAGATGAATGCAAAACATAGATACAACTCCTTCCTCCGTCTCACTCTCAGTATATATCTTCCTCATCTAACAATAATGTCTCTCATTCTTTCATTCCACGAATTCACATCATAGCACCTCTTCTGGAGACCTAATCAGAGGTGCTCCCAGCCTAATCTGGGCGTAGACTTTGAATCCAACCATGGCCAAAAAGTGAGATTTGAGACCTGTGGGTTCAGTTCCACACTGTTTCATTCTTTGACCAACTCTGTTTGCATGAATGAACCAATATGGAAATTTAAATAGTGCCTTTTTGTGACTACTTTGCATCTCAGAGGCCCTTCCTATACAAATACCACCCCATCTCTGTCTATATCCTGCCTAAAACACACACACACCATATTCATTAGGTGTGACTACAGTGTATAATCATGCATAACTAGTTAGACCACATTTTGTGATCATTGACTGATCCCTTCTCTCTACATGAAGCAGTCAACTTCAAAGATATTCAAGTCAGGTGGACAGGATTCAACCGGAACCTGGTCTGAGTCGCTTATACCTGCAGAGCATAATCAAGCAACAGTGGAACATTGCGTGATTGCATTCAGGTCAAGGAGAAAGCAAATAATGCCACAGGAGTTCAGATACAGTTGGCATACTGCACTGCTGGCAACTATATAGTGTGATACACCAGAAATGCACCACATTATTGTATTGTGTGGCAAATCACCATTCCAAGCGAGCAGGTATCATTAAAATACAACTAAATAATTTCTCAAGCAACCACCAGCACAACACCACCTACATGTATACCTGAAGATAGCCATCTTGTTTCATACTCTCCAGTCATTTGCAAAATCGCCGTAATACTTGTTACAGTGGTTCGTCTCTTTTACCCGTAATCACTTCGTATGCTGACCTAATTATGACTTCCCAGATACCGTAAGTAAGTAAAGTAAGAATATTGTTTATTATACAACCAGCAATTGCATAGTAGTTTACAGACAAAATAAATAGAAATATTTACGTAGAGTTACACAACATTCTCATAATAAAATTTCTTTTGGCAAAAAATCAACTCCACGGAAGGGTAAAATCATGTGCCCTGGGTCAAGCATTGTCTGGAGTGACCTTAGGGAGAGGGAGATGATCGTGAAGAACGTGACAAGGGTTTAAGAGGATAGAGTGGAAAAGAGCGGAGTCAGCTCTAGAACAGAGTGTGTCAAACTAGGAATAATGGTAGAGAGGAAGATTGATGTAATGATGTTGCCTGAGCTAAGGGCCAACCATCGTAAGCCAAAGTAGACCAGGCTTGGAATCTCAAAATGGCACTGCTAGAAGCAAATCATGTAACAATTTGCTAACCGGTGTTTCTAGACTAATTTGACCCTGCTGAAAACGAAAATCGCTGTTAGCAAGCTGGATTTTTGGCCGTTCAATGGGAAAACAAGATGGCGGACAAAATGGCGGTCAGTTGCTTCAAATGGCTATAAGTAAAGTATTGTATGTGACAGGAACACGATCTTAGACATATGTAGCACTGCAAGAAAATCAAAATGGCGGACAAAATGGCGGCTAGAATCTTAAAATGGCTGTAAGTAAAGTTATGTATGCAGTATAATCATGATTTCAGGGTCTAAATCAACATTTTAGGGGTCAAGGAATGCAATGGAAGCAAGGTAACATATGTGGCATTGCACGGAAACCAAGATGGCGGACAAAATGGCGGACAAAATCTTAAAATGGCTATAAGTGAAGTTATGTATGCAATGGAATCATGATTTCAGGGTCTAAATCAACATTTTCGGGGTCAAGGAATGCAATGGAAGCAAGGTAACATATGTGGCATTGCACGGAAACCAAGATGGCGGACAAAATGGCGGACAAAATCTTAAAATGGCTATAAGTGAAGTTATGTATGCAATGAAATTATGATTTCAGGGTCTAAATCAACATTTTCAAGTCAAGGCATGTGATGAAACCAAAGTCACATATATAGCACTGCCTGGACACCAAAATGTCGGCCAAAATGGCGGCCAGATTATCGAATTGGCTGTTAGTGAATTTCTGTATCTAATGAATAAATCAATTCAGAATGTAAATGAGAATTTTCGGAATTAAGGAAAGTGATGAAATTAAAAGCACGGAATATATTATGTGACACTGCCAGAAAACCAAAAACCAAAATGGTGGACAAAAACTTCAACTGGCTATGAGTGATGTCTTGAACATATGCGATGGAGACTTGATTTCAGTCTGGACTAGTAATTTCCAGGTCATATGCTTCCAACAAAATCACATGCAGTGTTATGCAGTGAAATTGTCATACCTATAGTGAAATTTTTTAGTAGCCTATGACTGCACTGCAGTTTAACTATTGCTGGCTTTATGTATTTACAGGATGCATGCTTCAATGTTTCATAACTTGATCTATCAATAGTTTCAACTTTTCATGACTTGACTGATATAGGGTAGGCCTACCGTAGAGTCAATTCAGGCCTTGCTACTGTCAATGCAATAGCACCTGAGTGCACATGACAAGATCGCACTTCGATAGCAGCAGAGCCTGATGCTACGTTTGTCAACTTCACATGATTTGCTGTAGACAAACTCTATAATGTGGCTTTGGCGCACACTGGTAAAGATTACTTTCTTCCACCACACTCCATCCGATGAAGATGAGGATGATATCTGAAGATCAATATCTAGAAAATGGGCCTTTCCAAACTTACAGAGCTCTTGGTAATGAGCTCATAATGGAATGTTCCAAATGTAGAAAGTAAGTGGGAACTTTCAAATAGTTTATTCATGCATTGTTTCAGCTGATTCCTGCTAAATATGTCAAATCACATCCAGTTGTAGCATGAAGGACACTCTATTCTTCATCTTCATAGTTACGTGATTTGGATGAGCTTCCGTTCCGCTGATGTTCCTGACATCACCAAAACACCGTTAAATATAAAGCAAACACATGACCCGGCAGTGGACAGCACCTTATCTTTTTTCACGTAACCACCAGCAACCGCTCTAGTCCATATCTCCAAATGTGGCTGTTGAGAGCTGAATAGACAGAAATGTTCAAAGCTAGATCAATCTTTCTTTCAAGCATACCAAGAACATACAGCCAATTTTCTGACAACGAAGTATTTCAGGACTCCACACAGTGACAGAGTTGTGGTGGTAATTTTCTGTACGATTTCACTTTTTAAAAGCAATGTCCACTATATCTTTCGAAGGCAATAATTATTAACCCTCTTGTAGCCAATCGAAAGTAGGCTACCTGTACACAGGTATCCACTGTATCTGTCAGGTCACCAAATGTCTTCGCGTTTGGAGGTTCCCTATTGCTCGAACCATTGCTTGTCCATCAATATTTTGTCTGCAACAGGTTGGATGAACTGCGTCGCGACTTATGGGCATATCACAATATTTGGTCATGTCTCATACAATATGCGGGATGTCTTGCATTGGCCCCCTTTCCCGCAGCGGATTGCCTGCAGGGTCTGTGTGTTGCTTAGGTAGTGCCTTGATGGACTAGCCACATTATGTCTGAAAGAACTCTTGTTTTTCAACATCGGATGTCCAGCGTCGATCTACTCTTCGGTTGGCGGACCAAGCTGAGCTGGTTCACTCGCGGTCTGCTATTCGACATCACCTTTCATTCTCTGTAGCTGGTACTAAAATCTGGAATGGGAATGGCCAACCCCTTTTCACAGCGCTTATTGCATGCCCATGGGTCACTCCACTCTGTTCCGTAAGAATCTAAAAACTGTCCTATTTAGTTGTAGTTAAGTCGGGTGCGATTCCGGACAGCCCACCTTGAAGAGGCACTACGTAAAATATTGTAAATAAACAAATGCTCTGACTCTGCTATAGAAATGCGGACTGGACAAGTTACTTTTGCAGAGAGAATGCAATCCAATTGGTTTTGAGAAAAGTCCATGGCACAATCGTTTTTCCAGATCCATGGACAGTCAGCTTGATACGATCGAATAAGGCACTGCATTATATACCAATCTTCCTTTATAATTTTTTCAGTGTTCTTTTGAACAACACTCCTTGGTTTAAGACTTGCTGAAGGCATTGCGATAATTTGAATGATCATATCTGGTCAAATAAGGGAACATTGTAGATAAATTCAACTGCGCAGGTTTCAGATACCATCTTGCAAAGACCTGGCAAAAATTTGAATCAAGTTCCCATTGCATGCATGACTTCACTAACATCCATTTTGAAATTCTTGCCGCCATTTTGTTCGCCATTTTGGTTTCCAGGCAGTGCTATATATGTCACATTCGTTTCATCACATGCCTTGACCACGAAATGTTGATTTAGACCCTGAAATCATGATTTCATTGCATACATAACTTCACTTATAGCCATTTTAAGATTTTGTCCGCCATTTTGTCCGCCATCTTGGTTTCCGTGCAATGCCACATATGTTACCTTGCTTCCATTGCATTCCTTGACCCCGAAAATGTTGATTTAGACCCTGAAATCATGATTCCATTGCATACATAACTTCACTTATAGCCATTTTAAGATTTTGTCCGCCATCTTGGTTTCCGTGCAATGCCACATATGTTACCTTGCTTTCATTGCATTCCTTGACCCCTAAAATGTTGATTTAGACCCTGAAATCATGATTCCACTGCATACATAACTTCACTTACAGCCATTTTAAGATTCTAGCCGCCATTTTGTCCGCCATTTTGATTTTCTTGCAGTGCTACATATGTGTATTTGGTTCCATTGTATTCCTTGCACCCTATAATCTTAATTTAGAGTCTAAGATCGTGTTTCTGTCACATACAATACTTTACTTATAGCCATTTGAAGCAACTGACCGCCGTTTTGTCCGCCATCTTGTTTTCCCATTGAACGGCCAAAAATCCAGCTTGCTAACAGCGATTTTCGTTTTCAGCAGGGTCAAATTAGTCTAGAAACACCGGTTAGCAAATTGTCACATGATTTGCTTCTAGCAGTGATTTCTAGAGCCCTTTTAGAATTCCAAGCCTTGTCTAAAGTCCTTTTCGCACACAACCACAACCTTCCTATGGATTGGAAATTCAATATCCAACAGATGCCCTAAGTTTGCACAGTTTGACCCAGACAATGACAATCGAAGACAATAGGAGACAGAGGAAGAATGATGCACAAAGTCAGGCACAGCACTGGCAAATATCAGGCATCTATATGTTGATGCAGCTGGCATTGGCTGCACATGTGCCATTCGGTGTCTTTCAGGGCTACCCTATCAAGTTTCTATATACATACATTTAATCATAAGGACCTCCACAGTGTCATTGTCATCTTAGGTAAGCTATAACTTCATTCCCACACACACCCTGCACAAATTACCACCACAAACCATACCCACCCGCTATATACTTATTAACTATACACTACAAGTCCAATATCATGCCACATACCCTAATAATAATAATAATAATAATAATAATAATAATAACAACAATAATTTCTATGGTTCTGTAACACAGCCATAGTGACTAGTGAGCCATACCGTTACAAGGATGTCTCACATACATAATGTCTTCTACAGCACCATAATCACCTAGCATAAACTTAAACTATAGTGCCATTATATTAATTATCATATAACATATACCCTAATGTTTTACTGGTCATTTACATCCGACATAACCTAATGTTATTACAGTGCCATTACCAGCACACATAAACCTAATGCTTTCTACAATTCCATTATCATCTAACATGATATGTATGTCTATGAGCATTTATATAGCGCCTTACAATAACCTCACGAAGGGGCTTAACGTAGCTACCGGACAGATTTCAGCAAGTGCAATTTAATTGACTTAGAGAATGTTTCATGAGATACATGCAATGCAGTATCACGAATTATTATTAATGAAAGACTGTTCCAGTGTGAAGGTCCTATGCATTATAGAAGGCACGGTGGGATATGATACATGTTCTATTCTGATATGTTCTATTCTGATATGTTCTATTCTGATATGCTCTATTCTGATATGTTCTACTTTGATATGTTCTATTCTGATACGTTCTGTTATGTTCTATTCTGATATGTTCTGTTATGTTCTATTCTGATATGTTCTGTTATGTTCTATTCTGATATGTTCTGTTATGTTCTATTCTGATATGTTCTGTTATGTTCTATTCTGATATGTTCTACTCTGATATGTTCTATTCTGATATGTTCCATTCTGAGATTAATCATCATCTAACACAGGGGCTCTCAAACTGTGGTACGCGTACCCCCAGGGGTACGCCAGGCACCGGTAAGGGGTACGCGAAAAATTCCAGAAATATAAATTTTCTTTGAGTTTATGGACTTTGTGTCCATCTTTCTTTGATTATATACCAATGATTTTAAAACGTTGCAACATATAACAGCATCGATCGTCATGTCTTTCTTTCACATCATATAAATAGACTCACATAGGCTACAATGCAGTGCATGCAGCATATTTATATATATATATATATATATACTAGCATTTATACCCGGCTTCGCCCGGGTTCCGTCAATTTTCCCCTCAAATTCCCCCCACCGCCACCACCTCCACAACACGCCACCACTTACTCCGACCTCCGCCGGTACGCCACCCGTGAAATTTTTTTTTTCGGGGAAAAAATGTTCCTCCCAAAATCCCCCCCATCCCTCCCCACTCCCTCCACAACACCCCACCACAAACTCCAACCTTCACCGGTACGCCACCCGTGAAATTTAGGTTTTCGGGGAAAAAATTTCCCCAAATTTACTCCCACCCTCCCTCCACCAACCCCTCGACAACACGCCACCACTAAATCGAACCTCCACCGGTACGCCACCCGTGAAATTTTGGTTTCCGGGGGGGGGGGAAATTCGCCCCCCCAAATTTCCCCCACACCCCCTCTCCACCCCCTCCACAACCCGCCACCACTAACTCCGACCTCCACCGGTACGCCACACGTGAAATTTTGGTTTTCGGGGGAAAATCCCCCCCCAAATTTCCACCCACCCTCTACCCCACCCCTCCACAACACGCCACCACTAACTCTGACCTCCACCGGTACGCCACCCGTGAAATTTTGGTTTTGGGAAAAAAATTTCCCCCCCAAATTTTCAACCACCCCCTACCCCACCCCACACCTCCCTCCACAGCACGCCACCACTAACTCCGACCTTCACCGGTACGCCACCCGTGAAATTTAGGTTTTCTGGGAAAAAATTTCCCCCGAATTTTTCCCCCCACCATCCACCACCACCACCCCTACACCCCCCACTCCAGTTCCCCCCCCCCACCAACCCCCACCCCCATAAAACGCCACCACTAACTCTGACCTCCACCGGTACGCCACCCGTGAAATTTTGGTTTTCGGGGAAAAATATTTCCCCCCCAAATTTCCACTCACCTCGTACCCCACCCCCCTCCACAACACGCCACCACTAACTCTGACCTCCACCGATACGCCACCCGTGAAATTTTAGTTTTCGGGGAAAACATTTCCACCCAAATTTCTTCCCCCCCACTATCCACCCCCCCCCCACTCTTACACCCCCACTCCACTCCTCCCCCACCCCACTCCTCACCACCCACAACACGCAACCACTAACTCTGACCTCCACCGGTACGCCACCCGTGAAATTTTGATTTTCTGGGACGAAGTGTCAAAATACATCCTGACATCCGGACATCCATACATACAAACGGAAGGACAAACTTTGAGAAATATATTATAGATATATGTTTAAGTCTATTACTATAATTCTGAAACAAATAGGCCTAATGTATAAATGGTTGAAAGTATCAAAGCAGACTTACAGGGATGTAACTAGGATTTTTTTGGGGGGGGCTTAAGCCTTGAACATGACGAGTGCAGTAGCATATTTAGCCGTAAGCATACAGCGGCTTGATTTATTTGGGGGGGCTTCAGCTTCGTTTGGGGGGTTTAAGCCCCCCAAGCCCAACGCTAGTTACGTCGCTGAGACTATATAATTATAAAGCTAAAATAGCAGAGAGTTGAATTGACCAAATGATTAATTTCTGGTCGAGCTTTAAATTTTGTGATTCCTCTCAGTACGTCATTATCTGGGTGAAACTGTTAACTATTCTTGCTATCAAAAACAAACATGGGGCAAATTTGCGTTTGAAATTGATAAATATTAAACCAGATATTGTAAATCTGTGCTAGTCTGAACAAGCCTGTGCACAGCATTATAGGTTGGCTCTTTCCTCTTTTTTGCAGGGGTTATAGAACAATTTTTCATTTTAAAATTGTTCATAAGATTATATGATTCAAAACTAGATTTTGCTACCTTTATTGGGAACTCTATATAGACTCTAATTAAACGATGTCACCAATGATTAAATGGACTTTTAGTTGTCACTGCCAGAGGACATCGCAATGGCATTTTCTTCTTATCTGACTTTGCTGGGGGTACGCCATCATTCGATATTTTTGCTTGGGGGTACAATAAAAATAAAGTTTGAGAACCCCTGATCTAACATATACCAATGCCTCTTAAAGTGCCATTACCATCAAAAATTGTAATTGTAATCGTACATTTATATAGCGACATTTCAAGAGAACTCCTCACTCATCCACAATTGCCATCATTATATCATTATTCAAATGCTATTTGAGCAACATGACTCACTATATGACCTGCATCCTCGACATAATGCACCATTCTAATCAATTGGCCTCATGTGTTCTCTGTTTTATCATTTTTTTAATCTCTGGAATTGGCAGACAGTCATTCTCAATCACCAATCTGTTTGTCCAACGTGTAAACTAGAGTAGCCTGGCTAATGGAACAGTAGCAGCTGACACATACCCAACTGTTTCTAAGTGGCATCAATTGGCTAATCCTGGTTTTTTGGGGGTGGAGATAATGTTAGGTACAATATAGTCATGACTCAGGCATTAACAACACGAGGAAACAAAAATGAATGATAACAGCCACAAAAACATCATCAACCATGATGAACTATTTCCTCGAAATAATCTCAAAGGATATTGGCCAATTCCACTTGATTTGGATTCAAGAGTCCCTGGGAAGAGACCATAAATATATGTCTGAGCTATTCTCTATCTGTCAATGTCTGTATGTAAGTCAATCTGTCTGATCTGCCCAAATGCTAATTCTCTATCTGTCGTTCTCCCTCTATCCAAACATTTAACACCCGTCTTTTTAAGGATTCTCACAAAAACTTCTCTGTACATCCATCTGTCTATATATGTCTTTCTGTCTGCTTGGACACCAATCTACCACTAGCAAAAAGGTAAAGACATTGAGATGGTCACCGGATATACCCGGATGGCCTATACAAAGGCATACTAGAGATGCAGACACTGTCATGGAGTACATTTCGAAGTCCAGGACACAGTATACCTGACATAAACCATCTGACCCAGATAGACGGTTCTAACCACCTGCCTCTAATTTAAGAGCACCAGACCTTGACGATTTGACCCACGGCTCAAGGCAAAGAGTAACCATGTAATTAGCAAGGACAGTGTGTATCTCATTAGCATGCACTGAGGGTATCCAGTTGCCAGTAAACATATACCCACTGCATCATAGAAGCACCTATCAGTAATTCTAAGTAACTGATCAGGACATGATAAACATTGGCAGGGTCAAATTTTCTCACAAGATATGAATATTTGGAAAACAAATGCATGTACATGTATGTTACAGGAGAAGAGTCAACTTTAGCTTAACAATTAGGTTATATTACTACCTGAATTTTGAACTATTTATTTTTGTTACAAACAAAAATTAAATGGATTGACAATTGATGGTAAAAGATCAAGGTCAACGTGTCAATAATTGATAGGTACAGGTAACATGTGAAGGTAAAAAGACAACAGCAAAGGTAAAAATAAGGTAAATGTAATACCGTAAATTTATGCAAAGAGATAATTTAAAGTAAAATGAAACAGTAAAAAGGTAAGGTCAGTCAGATAAAAGCAATGCTTTTTATACAAGCAATGCTTTTTATACAAGCAAATAATGTCTTTGTACAAAAGGGAATGCGTTTTCACAAAAAGCATTTAATTATAATGCCTAGTACAACAGGCAATGCTTCATATACGAAAAGGCAATGCTTTCGAACAAACTTCTTAGCAGCGTCATTTTGAAGCTAGTATATAGTAGATTTGTCAGTTGATTTATACACATGACCACAAGATCTTTAACCTGATACTTTCTAACCACTTCACCTACGTTTGTTTGTTTGTATGCGCACTTGTTATAGCGCCCCTTCAAGCTCGCTACTCAGAGGCGCTCCCGACTACAAGGTGGACACTGCATCGGAGTTTCACACCGAAGCGCCCAAGCAATTGCGAGTGAAGGACATGCCCAAGGTCCCTACGCGGCGACTTGAGGTGGATTCGAACCTCGAACCTTCCTGCTTCAAGGCAACGATGCCACCACTACACCACCGTGCCCCACGTTTGTACCCCTCTCCCAACCCTGGAAGCACAATGCACTGATTGGCACAGCAGCAGTAACTATATATATCGAAAGATCTTAAAATTCACCACCATACCTGGGGTAGTTCGTACAGTAGTCAGCATAGACCTTGAATCCATCGCTCTCATCAACAAAGCACTTTCCGATTTGGACCGGATCGAGATTGCTCTTCTTAAGTCTATCCACAAACTTCCTAAAAACGTAGAGAAACACGAGCCATTACATTTTTCTCTCGACAATTTACATTTTTCTCTCGACAATTTCAACAAATTTCATCACTGTGGTCAATCTATTTTGATATAGCCCCAGCGAATTAGTTGGTATTCCTGACATGGCTTTTGTGAGCATCAGGGTTTAAAGTGGGTGGGAACAGCATTCCCACTGTTCTCGAAATTCTTGGCTTGTGTTCCCACTGCACATCATGAAGGAACTCTAAAACACATGCATTTCAATAAAATTCTTCATCAGCATTCCCACTGCTCATATTTAGCGTTCCCACTGCTCACCCAGACCACTTTAACCACTGGTGGGCATTGAGAAATTCTCAGATTTATATTACATTTACATTACTTTTTCCCTTACCTACACGCTACAGAAGTTAATTTAAGTCTCACCTAGTTCCCTTAAATATACCGGTACCTATGCAACTTAATGTTAAGACTCTTCTTTCACTTTTGGGTCTGAGTTAAACTGACATCTGACAGATAACTAACAAGCTAAAAATTTTAAACAAATGCGCATTCAAATTTTATAAAAATCTCATAAAAATAACAGTTTGACAAATGCAACAATTTACCCGTACGCAGTCATTTTGACCAGAACCAAAATTTACAAACACAAAACTGTTTGAATTCGTATTTTTACATGTAGTTTGTGGTTATATGCTGTATAATGCTAGTCACAAAATGATGGTTAGCGTGACTTTCCTCTTTTCTAAATGCCCGACAGGGTTTTTCTTAAGGAATTTTTACAGCTGCACAGCCCCCTTCTTTCCCTTCCCATTCTCCATGGTAAGTTACTCCCAATCGGATGAAAATGACCTTTTTACTAGTTTTAACTGCACATGCAGAAGTGCTTCTACAACTGCACAAATCCATTTGGAACTGCACATTTTGTGTACAACTGCATGCTATGAAAGTCCTGGTGCCTTGAGACTCATTCTGCCAGAAAACAAGCAGTGCGGAGTTTTTAACACGTGAATCAAATGGGGAAAGGACTTGAATTACCACACTCGCGCACCCAAGTACCTCCAAGCTCTACCAAGATGGGGTTTACATGTACTGACTGTCTCTGGAGACGTGCGTAGCACATAACATAAACCTGACCTTAAATCCAAGCAGGTTCAGACAGTACCATGGTTACTATTTCACCCACGAGTCAAGTGCAGACAGAAAACTAGCAACCCCTCCCCTGTCAAGATTACTCAACCCATGAACATCATCCCATTTAGAAATTCTTTTCAACAGACTGAGTGAGTAATGGAATGAATTTATCTGTCTGAACGGAATTTGGTCTGACCTGTTGAACTTGTAGATGGCCTTAATGTTGCCAAATAGAGCGTGCAGGTCTTCCCTAGGAATCTGCATATCCTTTGACTTTGCAATCGGAAGCAAGTATCCCTGTTACAATTTAACAAACACCACCAATCAGCATTTCATTTACAAGTAAAATTAATGGACAAACAAATAATATAGTCACAAAAATTAAACTTTGTAATGTGATCAAATTAAACCAATCTGACAAAATGACGTCAATTGCGGATCATTCATTCATTTATTTATTCATGCATTCATTCATTTATTCATGCATTCATTCGTTCATTCATTCGTTCAGTTAGTCACTCTCAGCCACTCACCGACTCAATAAAAAACTCACCCTTTCACTCACTCAGAGTCATTCACTTGCTCATTCCATTCATTCACTCCCTCGCTCATTCAAAGCATTAAAAGAGGGTCAAATCAAGATATTCACTTCAAGATTTCCCTGCCAAACCTAACTGAAACAATAGTCTTCAGTTGATGATGAAATGCAGCTGTACTGAGTATCACTATGTATGTATGTGTACTTGTTATAGCACCCCTTCAAAAGCTATCTACTCAGAGGTGCTGCAGACTGCAGTGCGGACACTGCATCAGGGTTTCACACCGAAGTGCTGAGCAATTGCGAGTAAAGGACTTGCCCAAGGCCAGACGCAGCAACTTGAGGTGGATTCAAACCTGCAACCCTTCAGCTGCAAGGCAACGAACATATCCACTACACCACCGCGCCCCACAAGACGAACACTCAGATCACTTGAGATAGAATCGACTCCATTACAGGACAATGACCTGGTCCACTGGAAAAGCAGGACATTACATTGTCAGTTCTCAACTGCAATATATAAGGATTCACCTTTTCCAGTTTTCCTTGTGTATGTGTGTGTGCACGCGTGTGCACACTGTGTACATGTGTGCACAAATCACATGAGAGTATGTGTTGTGGGTGTGTACGCATGTACATAAGCACATTATAAGTGAGCATGTGTCAAAAGCACTTTATATACATCGCTGTTAAATAGCTCTTGACAGAACTGCAGTACATCTCATAAGTGGTCCAACACATTGAAATTATAAATTTTTAACAACTTGTATAATCATAAATTTGTACGCTCTATGTACAGTGATTCCTCAACAGAAACTAATCACAGGCAACTAAGTAGAATGAAAGTCCACCAGGAGCATAGAGTTCAACAGCAAGCAAGCAGCACTCAGCCACGAAATCGTTTGCAGTGCACTGGTTTGACAGTGTCTCCTTGGCTCTGCTTTGGCCTATCATGTGAGCTCTGCTGTTCAGTACCTGGTGCCCTAGCTTGCAGAGTCCTTCGCTCTGCTTCTAGTGTTCGTGTTGGAACCCCAACCTGTAAGCATGATGCCATAGAACTCAGCTGTTAGTCCATCTGTCTGGAACAGTCTCCCGTTGGAGATAATCCTGTTACTTAGGGTTGACTTGTCAGTGTTTCACGTACGTAATATGTATGTATGTATGCATGCATGCATGTATGTATGAACATATGCATGTATGTATGTGCAATTGCTATAGCACCCCTTCAAGATATCCACTCAGAAAAGCTCCCAACTACAGCGCGGACACTGAATTGGATACATGATGCTTAAAAACCAAAGCGCTGAGCAATTGCAAGTGAAAATTTGCTCAAGGTCACCATGCGGCAACCATATGGCTTCAACCAAAGACGATCAGGAATTACTTCGTGAGAGTTCTCTTCAAACAGATTTTCTGATTCCTCAATGCTAACAATGTTAATGCAATCCATGGTTGCAGCGTGCCAACCGCTCTCGCATTTTTTACTTCATTTTTGCATGCAGAGAATTCCATCCAGCAGGACATGGAAGACGCTGGAGACAGAATAACATGGAGACAAAGGATCTGAGTGGCTGACCCCTCCACAGCGAGGGATTAATCCTAGCCAGAAAGGAAAAAATTCCATGCATAAAGTACTCATTTCTCAATCAACCTCATTAACCCAGCATCAGGCTTTTGGTATGTTGATCGCCCAATGTGGAATGACCGTCCCTCCCCCCACAATTCATAGCAGGATTCTGGTCAAAATTCACCTGCATCTTTTACCGCTTGAAGTCCTTACTCTTTTCATGGACCCGTCACGCTGAGAGTGGTTCTGAATACTGCTGTGAGAAGCGCTTTACACATAGAATTAGATTGCTATAATTGCATGTGTTCATTGTCTACCATAGCTAACCTCTATGGAGACATGCCACCATCAAGGCTAGTAAAGAGGATTCTCCTTAAAGACAACTGGGACATCTATGGTTACATCTGCATTCTGCAGTGAAGACAACCTGGTAAATTTATCCAGTTCAGTCAACATCAAATATTAAGGCCTATCAATAGATCCCATCTGCTCACTGAACCACGATTAAACCCAGGCCCAGTAACCTGACAACAACAACAAACAGCATGTCAACAGTATTCACATGCAACAAACACGACAACAACATTCTCACAACATGTACAGAATAAAGACGCACCTGACTCTGAAGGTGGGGCAAGGGGATTGGTTTAGAGCAATGGTAACACTATGACGTGAAGAGCAGAAGATAATCAGGGGGCCACAAGATCACTCCCCGCTAACTTTCCAAATTTCAACTCAGCCTTTCATTCGCCTGTCTGCCTGTCTGTCTCTCTTTCCACAATATCTCTAACTTGAGAAAAGCATACATGAAATTAGCTGCGCCCTGTAACTTAGCTTCAATTCTACAACACTTTTAAATTATATACCAAGTACAGGATTTTTAACAGATCTTTGCATTGAAATTTGAACAGAACAGTCACAGATTTCTGACACAGACAACAAACAGAATAGAACAATCAGACCATGCATGACATAGCTTGGCTAGGATACATCACTAAAGGGGCTTCATATGGCTCTCACTCGGTGCTCTTTCTGCCAGTGGGGGTGGGGGGTGTTATATCCCTCACATTAAGATGATTCTCTTTAGCTAGAGTCGACTCAGTCGAGTAGGGAGTGCTCATGGGCAGAAAACCTTGAAGAGATGTTATGTATTACTGGTAAGTCTCATAAATGAATAAATGATTCAGAATGAATGAATGAATGACTAAAGGCTTATAAAATGATCAACAATTAGAACGGAACAAAAAAATTTAACCTAAATACCCGAATGATGTCTTTGAGATCTTTCACGTAAAGCTTTTCCGTATCCACCGTTTCCTGTACGACCTTATCCAGGTACGACGTCGCAACGACAACAGGCGCAGCAGCAGTCGGAGAAGTAGAAGAAGAAGAAGCGACAAGAGGTAAAGATGGAAGACTTTGATTCGCCACGCCCGACGCTATCTTTTCCGCCCGAATCCTGGCTCGGTCTTCCTTCGTCCGCCGTCCGTAGTATCCGCTCCGTCTCTGGATCGCGGACACGGAAGGCGTCCCGGAACTGACGGAAGCATCTAAGGGCGCTGAATCCGAGAGTGAGGAGGACAAATTGGCCTCTTCCGCCGCCTGGATTTTCTGCGACCTTGGCGTGCTGTCCTTGAATTCCTCCGTGACGGGTGTGTCCGGATATTCCAGTGAGGTCTCGGACTCGCTGCTGACTCCGTAAGCGTTGTTCTGTTTCTTCGACCAGGACAATGAGGACGAGGATGAGGACGATGAGGATGGAGAGCCGATGCTCACTGGACGTGTCCTTTCCTCCACCTCCCCGGATGATGTTCCGTTCAGCTCGGCGCCAATTCCGGATCTGTAGAGGGATCGGTCCGTCATTGTGTTTACCAGATTATCGCCTGTTTGGAAAAAAAGGAGAAAACAAATTGTAATTCAGTGACTGAGTGGTTTGGTCTTGATTTGTGTGTGTATGTGAGTGTATGTGAGAGAGAGAGAGAGACAGGCAGACAGATAGACAGACAGTGAGAGCCAAGTGGTTAGCATGCTGACTATGAACCGAGAGGTTAAACCCCCCCCCCATTGGCTTAGGAATTTTAAAAAAAAGGTTATTTATCCACTTAACTATTAAGGACAAACAAAACAATTGTTTGCAGTAACAATTGCTTTTCTTACTTTATTCCCTTTGTTACTTTATTCCCTTTTTATTTGCTGTAATACTGTCCAGTTGGTGTCAGGAAGGGCATCCGGCCAGGCCATAAACCCCAAACCTCCCCTCCATCATAAATTCCTGGCTACGCTACTGCTGGTCATAAGCCTTTATATGCAGACACTACAAAAATTAAGTAGATAATCTTACAAAGCCAAGGCTGCCTCGGGGCTACTTTAAAGAACGTAACTTCTTCTATGCCCAATATCCTCTGTAAGTGAAGCAAAGACAGAGTCACTTTATAGCTCTTTCTACAGCAAAAATGGTCATACAAGGCATCCAAAACTACTCTTAGTGTAGCAAGTTTGCAAAAGTGTACATTGATCCTCAGCTTAAGCAGAATGTTGACCAAGTCACAACATTACATGCAGCCCATACACTTCAAAGGTAATTGCAGAGCAATGCTTATAACCCTGGATAGGAAGACTGCAATCTAAATAATTATCAAAATAGTTGATGGTGAATGCCAGATTAAAAACTAATGTTTGGTAATTTCTAATCAAAACATACGATATTTCTTTCTACAATGCACACGTGGCACAATAAGTTGCTATACGCTGTACTTTGGCGTATGTCGAATCAGTCCGTGACAAAAAAGGCACATATTAAAGAAAGCTATAGCCTACTGACATGCATATTGCAGTACTCGTGAATAAGAAATACTATCAGAAAACTGTAGCCTACACATAAAGCTCTAGTTGGAGCTACCAGCCTACCAGAGCAGGCGAATCATTGTCAGACAGCGACACAGTCAAGCAACAATGAATTTATTCACTCCAGACAGTGACATAGTCAAGCAACAAAGAATTTATTCACTCATGTGCATCAATCATCCATTGAGTATCTGATTCATCCGTCAATGCATTTTGTTCAATCTGTAGCAGTGCAACTGCAATACCGGTTTCAATGTATGCACCTGTAATTCTGTTTTATAATGTATGTATGGCATTCACACATTACTGCAGTGGGTAATGTATGGTCGCCATTTGGTATGAATTAAGGCATTGCAATCGAAATTATGCATAGATGATAAAACCGATAAAAGCAAAAGAGAAAATGAATAAACGTCAGGTGTTTTCCAGGAAAAAAATTGAAAAAATGAGAGAGAAAAAGGCAAACAACAATAATTCACTTTGATTGGCATCTTGTACTTATTTTAAAATCAAAAACCTCATTACAAAAAGGCAAAAAATTAATGGAAAATGTCAGTCAAGACTCAAACATTCAGTATGTTATGCAAACTGATTTTCTGGAAGTTGACCCAATTACAGTCTTGTTTTGGAGCGTCATCGGTTGATGCTTCTAGGATACAACACTGGTGCTTTAGAAGTTAAACAATAATTTACAGCAGCCTGGCAAATACTTCAAACATCTGTTGGCGTAAAACATTTATGCGTCCAACAATAAGAGCCTTACCGTAAAAAAAACATGCATATTTATATGTCTGACAGCATAAAAGCAGCACTCTTCAGCATGTTGGTAGTATGATGATGTAACCTCCGGTCTCTTTAGAACTTAACATGATGGACAGTGCATAACCTGAATACTACAAGTACTGGTCTCCACATGCATAACCTGAATACTACAGGTACTGTAAACCAACAGACTATTAAAGTACTCACCCCATAGGTCAGTATACAGAGAAATAGAGAAAAGTCAGTTGGGAGTCCAAAAACATCAGCATTTACATGCAAGCACTACGGTATTTATGTATGTACATATGCATATGTACATGTATGTATGTATATTGTATACATGTACATGTCTGTCTCTAGACAGTTAATGCTGAACCCTTAAAGAACTGCTGTGTTTGAGCAACCTGTTCATATGTGGCAATTGCTTTTAAAACATCAAAAACGCACTGAAGGGCCTTAAAATTACAGCACTCCTTGAGTTTTAATCTACGCTTTATCTGAACTGAGATTTGTTATTTGATTTCAAACTGATAGCTATCTCTGGACATCGTAAACGTCACATTCTACAAATCTCTCCAAGGCATTCCTCAACAGGTTCTATAAAACTGATACAATCAGCATTTCTTCAGCCCAAATATCAAGCCAAGATAAAGGGTCATCCGCCTTAAAAGGCCTGCCTGACTTACCATTGTGAGCTGCAACAACCAACACTTCATGCATTTCATCAGATAACGACTTAAAGGCATTCAAAACAATGCTTATCCATCTGTTGTTTCCACTGTAGATTGTCAGGTCAATAAGCCTTCAGTTAGTTAAACATTTTCCCATCTATAGACTACGATGACAGCAGATGAAGTTCACCAGTACGAACTGCTTATAAAATGCTATGTTATGTCTACAGATGTAGTAAATCTTCCGAAATTTCTAAGTGACATGCCACCATGAATCTCACTACATGATTACTGTCCAGAGCTCTAAACCTAATGCCATGAAGCCAAACTGAAATCGTTGTCATCAATAATATAATGGAAACAGAGGCTTCCCACAAAAAGTTATAATTGAATTAGACGCTTCCTATAACTCAATGACATTCAAAGCTGTTCACAGGAATCTCAACCCCATTCATGATACATGCAAAGTTATTAAGTTAATTGATGAACGAAGACAAAGGAAAGTGAGATTCTTCAACTATGAATATGTCCTAGGCTCTGAGCTGATATGGGGAAATTCCAGCACACTGTAAATTCAGTTCCTATGCCCTACTTTTCAGGTCCACTCAATCTTCAGACAGAGTCACCGAGGTTCAGACAGACTTGAACAAATCAAAATATTAGTGTCTCAAGATATTGTTGCCTTGATCGAGTCCAGACATCTGCTAAGACCTTTACAGTCACCATCAGGACATCAGTCAAACACATTTTTAGTCGGATGACTATGCAATGCATTCATTATGCACTTACATCCGCAATTCGGTTTTGCACTCAAGCAATGAAATTATACACCACTGCTTACTTTAACCCATACTTTTGCTTTAAATATACCAGACACAAAGTCCAAGCATATGACTTCATCAGTGCTCTTATGATGATACGTTGACATTCAGCTTGTAAAAAAGCAAGGCCTACCATAAGGCATACATATTATGTCAAGAATGGAAAAACCAAATTTAAAAGAAGAAAAAACAATAAAAAATTTCAAACAACAACAAAAAAACTTAAAAACCGAACACGAAAGTAATTGGACTTTTTCACATCCTATACTGCATTTCAAAATTGAAAACCTTGTTTATGAATTATTTTAATCACCAAATAACACAACTTTGTTAAAACACTATATAGGCAAACATTAATCCACAACAATTGTTTTATTATCCCATAACTTGGATTTTTTTTAAATTGAAAAATTAAAAATATTTAAATATATTTAAATTTAAAAAAATTTAAACATAAAACCTCCCACACTAACACAAACGTGTATCAACAATTAAAAAATTAACTTTGTAAAGTATAGCCTAAAAAGAGCACTTAATAAAAAAATTGTACTGAAAATTTTACTTATAATAAGAACTCAGGTTATAAATACATTTTATCAAATATAATTTCTTGTACTATACTATTCAGGTTAAATGGCTAAATAGTGACATAAATTAGCTGAATCTTTTAAAGTATGGAGACAATGCCAGGGAAATTCAGACTATAATAAATTAAAGAAAATCATCAAGTGCAGTAAACAAATAAAAAAGATCAATAAAAAAAGTTAAAAGGAAAAATGTGACAGGAAAAAAATATGGTACTACAATTAGTTATAAAATATGGGATTTTTCTAAAATAATTTTTTTTAACCAAGCCATTAAGAGCAGACAGATCAAAAGCAATAGATCTCATCTCAAATAAATAGGCAAACATTAATCCACAACAATTATTTTATTATCCCATAACTTGGATTTAATAAAAAAAAATGAGAAATTAAAAATATTTAAATATATTTAAATTTAAATTTTTTAAACATAAAACCTCTCACACTGACACAAACTTGTTTCAACAATTGAAAAATTAACTTTGTAAAGTATAGCCTATAAAGAGCACTTAATAAAAAAATTGTACTGAAAATTTTACTTAAAATAAGAACTCGGTTATAAATACATTTTATCAAATATAATTTCTTGTACTATACTATTCAGGTTAAATAGTGACATAAATTAGCTGAATCTTTTAAAGTATGGAGACAATGTCAGGGAAATTCAGGCTATAATAAATTAAAGAAAATCATCAAGTGCAGTAAACAAATTTATAAATAAGATCAATTAAAAAATTTAAAAGGAAAATGCAACAGGAAAAAATTACGGGGATTGTTCTAAAATAATTTTTTTTTAACCAAGCCATTAAGAGCAGACAGATCAAAAGCAATAGATCTCATCTCATTGCCTTTAAATCAGCATGCGATAAAAAAAGTGGTGTCACACTGGAATGACACTCCTCCAGCTCCCCCCTTCCACCTTCAATGCCTTACTCCTTATTAACTGGTGGGCCAAGTGATTCTTTTCATTGTCTCAGGACCATGATTTTCTCTATAATGTCTCCTGCACTGGAAGCACCTCTCATTGGCGAGCACTGTGACAGGCAAAATATAATGTCATAGATACAGTTGAATACAATAGCCATTAGCAATTTACAATTTAATGCAAGGGCTTCTGCAAGACTTTGTTAACTTTGTTATCGTGACTGCGCTGAGTAGATTTCTCTGTGATATATGATACACAAATGAGCCGCATTGCAATGCAATATTTAAAGAAATAACATTAAACACCAAAGAAGGTTTCAAGCAGTGTTTGCTAAAATTAAGGTAATGCCAGAAATGAGAAAATGTTGAGTGAGTCTACAAGGAACAGAAATAGTGCTTAAAGGAGAGTAACAAACCAGGGATGACATCAATAATCCATGGCATCCTTAAAAAAATTCACGAGAACATCAATTATAATCTTAGTTATCCCAACAGAACATAAACAGTCGTAAATCAATGACTATTGCACCAGAAGAGCGGTCTCCTTTAGAGCTAGTCCTGGGGCAGATATGGGTATGAAGCAGGGATTTTTTAAATGCGATTGTGCAGTTGTATATAAAAAATGCGCTGTTGTAAATAAATTTTGCAGTTGAAAAAGCAATTTTATGAAATACAGTAAAAAAAGGTCGCTATCATGTGATTGGCGGAAATTGGCCATGCAGGATCAGAATGGAAAGGGTTGTGTAGTAAAAAATATGCTAAAAGGCTACACGTTGTGTGTGCTTGGGGTAAGGTCGAAGAGAAATACTAAGAAAGGTTTACAATCAGATTTTAAAGCAGAGAAGTTGATACCGTATTGTGGAATTTTTTTGCCAATGACCAAAAATGATCCTCGGAAATTTTCGGCCAAAGGGCACTAGATTAAGTATTGCTGGTTGTTTGATTAATAAAAATTCCTTTTAAAAAGTCCTAGTATGAAGCGCTAGCAGTAGCCAGGGATGCCACTCATAGCTTTTTCCACCTAGATCTAGGTATTTTTTGTCTAGTCTAGGTTGCTATGTTTTTTCTGTCAGAATGTAGTTTTTTTCTCGTGGCGGTTTTCCGACTTTTTCATATAAAAATGGATTTTTTTGTGAAAATGCACAAAAGTCGTGAGAAAAGTCAAAAAATTTGTGAATTTGTACCTATAATTGTAAATTATGGAGCAAAAGACTTAAAAAAAGGTCAACATAAATTTTATCAGGAAGGAAAGAGAGCAAATTTTAATCATCGGATGACTAAAAAAATATCGTCAGACATTTTAAGCCGGAAAATGGATTTTCCAGAGAAAGTGTCAATATAGCCTTTTCTAGCCCTTTTTCGACCGGATCTCACCTCTTTTCAAAATCGAGAGTGGCATCCCAGGCAGTAGCATTTCTTAACCTTGGCATAGCAGGCCAGGTGGCCAATTCTCTCCATGGCCATCTTTTCTTCCACCGTGTATGGTCAGCATACTCATCATAGCAGGGTTGGCTAGATTTGTAGGGAAATGTCCGTTTGCATCCATTTAAAAACCATAGTGAATAAATTTGTGATATCAGCTTGCAATGTGGAATGCAATGTGAAATGGACACCGGCAAGAACAGCTAATCAATGCCACAAAGAGATTCGCAAATGGACTGGTGACTGTCTATACAGACCAGACGAGCCAACTCAGTCTGCCATCCTCTGGGGTCAGTATATCACTTAACAACTTAAGGCGGGGGGGGGGGAGGAGGGGGAAGGAACATCTGCCAGCTGTTTTGCTGATTTGTCATTGACACCTTATGCTAAAATTATGCTCTGTGTCTTGTTGTAGGCTACCTAAAATCAAAGACAGAGAATGAGCCTCTTTTAAATTGACATGCAAGCCAGTGTGTGGCAGCCCTGACCTATTACAAATCAAACACTACCAATTGATAGTCCATCATGCCTGCAATGTCTTTGTGAGGTACTTAAAATGTGCCCTATTAAGTTTTAAACACATACATACATGCCATAAACATTCAGGCACACAAGGTGCACACATACAGCATAAGCCACCTGTCGGTCAGTCAGTTCACTCATGCAAGTCAACTCAATAAATTCTGTCGTCTACCCTCTGCCCACTCAATGTTCAAGACACGAAGCACCATATCATGGAATTTACAATATGTCTGGCAATAAAGTATTGTGATTTACATAATTAATAACAAAGTTACCATTGTGTACTGTTACTATCATGAATTCTGTTATTAGAGGATAGTAATTCAAGTCATTTCTCACTTTCTCTCGAACTGATGCCAAGCAGAAAGAACAGACAGCAAGAGTTGTTAGAAGAAGAAATGCAGTCCCTGGAGTAAACCTGAATGACAGAAATGTGTACTAAGCTTGTTTGTTTGTATGTGCACTTGTTAATATAGCGCCCCTTCAAGCACTCTACTCAGAGGCGTTCCCGACTTCAGAGCGGACACTGCATCAGAGTTTCACGCCGAAGCGCTGAGCAATTGCGAGTGAAGGACTTGCCCAAGGTCCCTACACGGTGACTTGAGGTGGATTCGAACCTCAAACCTTATGGCTTCAAGGCAATGATGCCACCACTACACCACTGCGCCCGGGCGCCCCACAGTGTTAGCGACTTAATTTTCTCAGCCTCGGCATATGAGGGCCATGAGTGGACAGTCCTCTCCCTCGATGTCTCCATCGCAATAATTATATCGGCATGGTCAGTGTACTCGGGGACACTTTGAGGCTGTTGTAATCCAAGGGACTTGCGCATTCACACACCCAAACTCCCAGCTCTGCATGAAAACTAAACGCATGATTACCCGTTCACGTTATTTATTTATATATTGGAATCGTCGTGTTTACTGTTTAACCACGATTCATGATTCAGATGAGTTGGAGCAGAGGAGCATGGTGGGAAAGTGCAATGGGCTGGATTGGAGGGCAGTGTGCGGGGCGCAGAAGTGGGGTAGGGCCGGGTTGGAGTCGCGATGGAAGAGGCCGGGGTGAGAAGGCCGGAGTTGGAGTGGGGTGAGGCTTGGCAGGGAAGAAAAACGACATTTCACGGAAAACGCCAGGCCTTTTCAACTAGCTATATATATTTTAAATGTTTAATTTTCTGATCTGCATAGGTCGCTGAAAGGTTTGTAGTTCCTAGGCACAGTATTCTTTTAAGAAATTTCATTACAGATATTTATATAGCGCCCCTTCATGACAATCTACTCAGATGTGCTCCCGACCAAACCCTAGCAAGAGAGAGTAGAGTGCGACCTCAATGGTCTAGGCGTTACATGTAGTTTCACAGGGAATCCATTCCAGATTATATGGCCAGCAACAGAAAAGGCACAGCTCCGCATAATAAAAGAGTTTGACCGTGGGGTACAAGAAGCTCAGCCTGCTTAGAAGAGTGGAGAGCGACATGGCGCAGGATGCTTAGCGTGGAGCAGCAGAGCTTCTGTAAATATTTATATATACAGGCCACACCTGCAAGACAGAGTTCCTTAAATTGGCACACTGGCAAGCATGATATCTTGATTCCCCAGTTTTTCGGATCTCATACTGCTTTGACCTCAGTTTTCAACCATGATCAGCCTCTGCCCGCTATTCCAATTATGACGGAAAATGATGCTATATTTAGACATCGTTTCAATAACAACGAATAAAATCACAGGGATGACTTGAAGGCTATCATCCAGCGCTATCTGCTTAATTTATGCGGATAAACAATAGGTAAACTACCGAATGTGTGTCAACAGTTCAAACTAATGTATAATGTATGACCAAATTTGTGGGTATGTTCGTCGCCTTGCAGCCGAAGGGTTGTAGGTTCGAATCCACCTCTAGTCGCCGCGTAGGGACCTTGGGCAAGTCCTTCACTCGCAATTGATCAGCGCTTCGGCGTGAAACTCCGATGCAGTGTCCGCTCTGCATTCGGGAGCGCCTCTGAGTAGCGATAGTTTTAAGGGGCGCTATAACAAGTGCACATACAAAGGTGAGAATAGAGTGGTATGCAACAACACCATAGACCTACTAGGCTAACATTTTCAAGCAGAATGTCGTTCAAACGTACAATCCGTAATAATCACAAAACAGCGAGTGTCAATAACGGCTTAAACGCACTGAATAAAATTTTATTAAAACTTCCGATAGCTCCATAGATGTCGTAAACCGTGCTAATCAACGAAAATAGTAAGTTTATTCCTCTGTTGGTTGACGATAAAACCCATCTTACTGCAGCATTTTCTACCTTTACAGGTGATGCATTAGTACGTCACTTGGTCACGTGGGCATTCAGTAAGTAAGTATGTCAGTAGTCGCAATTCTTCAGATTTCAGTAATAAACGCTAAACATGAATTTTAGGTCGCTGGTGGTAAACACAGACTACACAGTGTCATTGTGAATTCCAGATTTTCAGACGTTGGCTTTGATCCGTCACTCGGGCATTCAGTTCAGCGAAGCTGATTTCGATTCCCGAAGCCCCCGTAGGATGGACGTGCTCTGTGGTCTGCTATGAGCATGTAAGATCATAGCTATAGGCCTGTAGCCTGATAACTTGCGTAAGGTAGGCCTACCAGCAGCTCGTCCACGAGCGACGAGTCGGGTCAGAATGGTTGTTCAAAAGAGTAGGCCTAAGCTTAATCCGAAGGAAGTCGATAGCAGAGTCCGTTACCCAAT
>OX457042.1:31441615-31464393 GCA_949752735.1 Lumbricus terrestris
GACCGATCTATTCAAAGACCGATCTAATCACCTACGGAACTAATCACCGACCGATCTATTCAAAGACCGATCTACTCACCTACAGAACTACTCACCGACCGATCTATTCAAAGACCGATCTAATCACCTACGGAACTAATCACCGACCGATCTATTCAAAGACCGATCTACTCACCTACGGAACTAATCACCGACCGATCTATTCAAAGACCGATCTAATCACCTACGGAACTAATCACCGACCGATCTATTCAAAGACCGATCTAATCACCTACGGAACTAATCACCGACCGATCTATTCAAAGACCGATCTAATCACCTACAGAACTAATCACCGACCGATCTATTCAAAGACCGATCTACTCACCTACGGAACTAATCACCGACCGATCTATTCAAAGACCGATCTACTCACCTACGGAACTAATCACCGACCGATCTATTCAAAGACCGATCTACTCACCTACGGAACTAATCACCGACCGATCTATTCAAAGACCGATCTAATCACCTACGGAACTAATCACCGACCGATCTATTCAAAGACCGATCTAATCACCTACAGAACTACTCACCGACCGATCTATTCAAAGACCGATCTACTCACCTACGGAACTAATCACCGACCGATCTATTCAAAGACCGATCTACTCACCTACGGAACTAATCACCGACCGATCTATTCAAAGACCGATCTACTCACCTACGGAACTAATCACCGACCGATCTATTCAAAGACTGATCTAATCACCTACGGAACTACTCACCGACCGATCTATTCAAAGACCGATCTAATCACCTACGGAACTAATCACCGACCGATCTATTCAAAGACCGATCTAATCACCTACGGAACTAATCACCGACCGATCTATTCAAAGACCGATCTACTCACCTAAGGAACTAATCACCGACCGATCTATTCAAAGACCGATCTACTCACCTACGGAACTAATCACCGACCGATCTATTCAAAGACCGATCTAATCACCTACGGAACTACTCACCGACCGATCTATTCAAAGACCGATCTAATCACCTACGGAACTACTCACCGACCGATCTATTCAAAGACCGATCTAATCACCTACGGAACTAATCACCGACCGATCTATTCAAAGACCGCTCTAATCACCTACGGAACTAATCACCGACCGATCTATTCAAAGACCGATCTACTCACCTACGGAACTACTCACCGACCGATCTATTCAAAGACCGATCTAATCACCTACGGAACTAATCACCGACCGATCTATTCAAAGACCGATCTACTCACCTACGGAACTAATCACCGACTGATCTATTCAAAGACCGATCTACTCACCTACGGAACTAATCACCGACCGATCTATTCAAAGACCGATCTAATCACCTACGGAACTACTCACCGACCGATCTACTCAAAGACCGATCTACTCACCTACGGAACAAATCACCGACCGATCTATTCAAAGACCGATCTAATCACCTACGGAACTAATCACCGACCGATCTATTCAAAGACCGATCTAATCACCTACGGAACTAATCACCGACCGATCTATTCAAAGACCGATCTACTCACCTACAGAACTTCTCACCGACCGATCTATTCAAAGACCGATCTAATCACCTACGGAACTAATCACCGACCGATCTATTCAAAGACCGATCTACTCACCTACGGAACTAATCACCGACCGATCTATTCAAAGACCGATCTAATCACCTACGGAACTAATCACCGACCGATCTATTCAAAGACCGATCTAATCACCTACGGAACTAATCACCGACCGATCTATTCAAAGACCGATCTAATCACCTACAGAACTAATCACCGACCGATCTATTCAAAGACCGATCTACTCACCTACGGAACTAATCACCGACCGATCTATTCAAAGACCGATCTACTCACCTACGGAACTAATCACCGACCGATCTATTCAAAGACCGATCTACTCACCTACGGAACTAATCACCGACCGATCTATTCAAAGACCGATCTAATCACCTACGGAACTAATCACCGACCGATCTATTCAAAGACCGATCTAATCACCTACAGAACTACTCACCGACCGATCTATTCAAAGACCGATCTACTCACCTACGGAACTAATCACCGACCGATCTATTCAAAGACCGATCTACCCACCTACGGAACTAATCACCGACCGATCCATTCAAAGACTGATCTAATCACCTACAGAACTAATCACCGACCGATCTATTCAAAGACCGATCTACTCACCTACGGAACTAATCACCGACCGATCTATTCAAAGACCGATCTAATCACCTACGGAACTAATCACCGACCGATCTATTCAAAGACCGATCTAATCACCTACGGAACTAATCACCGACCGATCTATTCAAAGACCGATCTAATCACCTACGGAACTAATCACCGACCGATCTGTTCAAAGACCGATCTAATCACCTACGGAACTAATCACCGACCGATCTATTCAAAGACCGATCTAATCACCTACGGAACTAATCACCGACCGATTTATTCAAAGACCGATCTACTCACCTACGGAACTAATCACCGACCGATCTATTCAAAGACCGATCTACCCACCTACGGAACTACTCAACGACCGATCTATTCAAAGACCGATCTAATCACCTACGGAACTAATCACCGACCGATCTATTCAAAGACCGCTCTAATCACCTACGGAACTAATCACCGACCGATCTATTCAAAGACCGATCTACTCACCTACGGAACTAATCACCGACCGATCTATTCAAAGACCGATCTAATCACCTACGGAACTAATCACCGACCGATCTATTCAAAGACCGATCTAATCACCTACGGAACTAATCACCGACCGATCTATTCAAAGACCGATCTAATCACCTACGGAACTAATCACCGACCGATCTATTCAAAGACCGATCTAATCACCTACGGAACTAATCACCGACCGATCTATTCAAAGACCGATCTACTCACCTACGGAACTAATCACCGACCGATCTATTCAAAGACCGATCTACCCACCTACGGAACTACTCAACGACCGATCTATTCAAAGACCGATCTAATCACTTACGGAACTACTCACCAACCGATTTATTCAAAGACCGATAATATCACCTACGGACCTAATCACCGACCGATCTATTCAAAGACCGATCTAATCACCTACGGAACTACTCACCGACCGATCTATTCAAAGACCGATCTAATCACCTACGGAACTAATCACCGACCGATCTATTCAAAGACCGATCTACTCACCTACGGAACTAATCACCGACCGATCTATTCAAAGACCGATCTAATCACCTACGGAACTAATCACAGACCGATCTATTCAAAGACCGATCTAATCACCTACGGAACTACTCACCGACCGATCTATTCAAAGACCGATCTAATCACCTACGGAACTAATCACCGACCGATCTATTCAAAGACCGATCTAATCACCTACGGAACTAATCACCGACCGATCTATTCAAAGACCGATCTAATCACCTACGGAACTAATCACCGACCGATCTATTCAAAGACCGATCTAATCACCTACGGAACTAATCACCGACCGATCTATTCAAAGACCGTTCTAATCACCTAAGGAACTAATCACCGACCGATCTATTCAAAGACCGATCTAATCACCTACGGAAGTAATCACCGACCGATCTATTCAAAGACCGATCTACTCACCTACGGAGCTAATCACCGACCGATCTATTCAAAGACCGATCTAATCACCTACGGAACTAATCACCGACCGATCTATTCAAAGACCGATCTAATCACCTACGGAACTAATCACCGACCGATCTATTCAAAGACCGATCTAATCACCTACGGAACTAATCACCGACCGATCTATTCAAAGACCGATCTAATCACCTACGGAACTAATCACCGACCGATCTATTCAAAGACCGATCTAATCACCTACGGAACTAATCACCGACCGATCTATTCAAAGACCGATCTACTCACCTACGGAACTAATCACCGACCGATCTATTCAAAGACCGATCTACCCACCTACGGAACTACTCAACGACCGATCTATTCAAAGACCGATCTAATCACTTACGGAACTACTCACCAACCGATTTATTCAAAGACCGATAATATCACCTACGGACCTAATCACCGACCGATCTATTCAAAGACCGATCTAATCACCTACGGAACTACTCACCGACCGATCTATTCAAAGACCGATCTAATCACCTACGGAACTAATCACCGACCGATCTATTCAAAGACCGATCTACTCACCTACGGAACTAATCACCGACCGATCTATTCAAAGACCGATCTAATCACCTACGGAACTAATCACAGACCGATCTATTCAAAGACCGATCTAATCACCTACGGAACTACTCACCGACCGATCTATTCAAAGACCGATCTAATCACCTACGGAACTAATCACCGACCGATCTATTCAAAGACCGATCTAATCACCTACGGAACTAATCACCGACCGATCTATTCAAAGACCGATCTAATCACCTACGGAACTAATCACCGACCGATCTATTCAAAGACCGATCTAATCACCTACGGAACTAATCACCGACCGATCTATTCAAAGACCGTTCTAATCACCTAAGGAACTAATCACCGACCGATCTATTCAAAGACCGATCTAATCACCTACGGAAGTAATCACCGACCGATCTATTCAAAGACCGATCTACTCACCTACGGAGCTAATCACCGACCGATCTATTCAAAGACCGATCTAATCACCTACGGAACTAATCACCGACCGATCTATTCAAAGACCGATCTAATCACCTACGGAACTAATCACCGACCGATCTATTCAAAGACCGATCTACTCACCTACGAAACTAGTCACCGACCGATCTATTCAAAGACCGATCTAATCACCTACGGAACTAATCACCGACCGATCTATTCAAAGACCGATCTAATCACCTACGGAACTACTCACCGACCGATCTATTCAAAGACCGATCTAATCACCTACGGAACTAATCACCGACCGATCTATTCAAAGACCGATCTAATCACCTACGGAACTAATCACCGACCGATCTATTCAAAGACCGATCTACTCACCTACGGAACTAATCACCGACCGATCTATTCAAAGACCGATCTAATCACCTACGGAACTACTCACCGACCGATCTATTCAAAGACCGATCTACTCACCTACGGAACTAATCACCGACCGATCTATTCAAAGACCGATCTACTCACCTACGGAACTAATCACCGACCGATCTATTCAAAGACCGATCTACTCACCTACGGTACTAATCACCGACCGATCTATTCAAAGACCGACCTAATCACCTACAGAACTACTCACCGACCGATCTATTCAAAGACCGATCTAATCATCTACGGAACTAATCACCGACCGATCTATTCAAAGACCGATCTACTCACCTACGGAACTAATCACCGACCGATCTATTCAAAGACCGATCTAATCACCTACGGAACTAATCACCGACCGATCTATTCAAAGACCGATCTACTCACCTACGGAACTAATCACCGACCGATCTATTCAAAGACCGATCTAATCACCTACGGAACTAATCACCGACCGATCTATTCAAAGACCGCTCTAATCACCTACGGAACTAATCACCGACCGATCTATTCAAAGACCGATCTACTCACCTACGGAACTAATCACCGACCGATCTATTCAAAGACCGATCTAATCACCTACGGAACTACTCACCGACCGATCTATTCAAAGACCGATCTAATCACCTACGGAAGTAATCACCGACCGATCTATTCAAAGACCGATCTACTCACCTACGGAGCTAATCACCGACCGATCTATTCAAAGACCGATCTAATCACCTACGGAACTAATCACCGACCGATCTATTCAAAGACCGATCTAATCACCTACGGAACTAATCACCGACCGATCTATTCAAAGACCGATCTAATCACCTACGGAACTAATCACCGCCCGATCTATTCAAAGACCGATCTAATCACCTACGGAACTAATCACCGACCGATCTATTCAAAGACCGATCTACTCACCTACGGAACTAATCACCGACCGATCTATTCAAAGACCGATCTAATCACCTACGGAACTACTCACCGACCGATCTATTCAAAGACCGATCTACTCACCTACGGAACTAATCACCGACCGATCTATTCAAAGACCGATCTACTCACCTACGGAACTAATCACCGACCGATCTATTCAAAGACCGATCTACTCACCTACGGTACTAATCACCGACCGATCTATTCAAAGACCGACCTAATCACCTACGGAACTACTCACCGACCGATCTATTCAAAGACCGATCTAATCATCTACGGAACTAATCACCGACCGATCTGTTCAAAGACCGATCTACTCACCTACGGAACTAATCACCGACCGATCTATTCAAAGACCGATCTAATCACCTACGGAACTAATCACCGACCGATCTATTCAAAGACCGCTCTAATCACCTACGGAACTAATCACCGACCGATCTATTCAAAGACCGATCTACTCACCTACGGAACTAATCACCGACCGATCTATTCAAAGACCGATCAAATCACCTACGGAACTAATCACCGACCGATCTATTCAAAGACCGATCTAATCACCTACGGAGCTAATCACCGACCGATCTATTCAAAGACCGATCTACTCACCTACGAAACTAATCACCGACCGATCTATTCAAAGACCGATCTACTCACCTACGGTACTAATCACCGACCGATCTATTCAAAGACCGATCTACTCACCTACGGAACTAATCACCGACCGATCTATTCAAAGACCGATCTAATCACCTTCGGAACTAATCACCGACCGATCTATTCAAAGACCGATCTAATCACCTCCGGAACTAATCACCGACCGATCTATTCAAAGACCGATCTAATCACCTACGGAACTAATCACCGACCGATCTATTCAAAGACCGATCTACTCACCTACGGAACTAATCACCGACCGATCTATTCAAAGACCGATCTAATCACCTACGGAACTACTCACCGACCGATCTATTCAAAGACCGATCTAATCACCTACGGAACTACTCACCGACCGATCTATTCAAAGACCGATCTAATCACCTACGGAACTAATCACCGACCGATCTATTCAAAGACCGATCTAATCACCTACGGAACTAATCACCGACCGATCTATTCAAAGACCGATCTAATCACCTACGGAACTAATCACCGACCGATCTATTCAAAGACCGATCTAATCACCTACGGAACTAATCACCGACCGATCTATTCAAAGACCGATCTACTCACCTACGGAACTAATCACCGACCGATCTATTCAAAGACCGATCTACCCACCTACGGAACTACTCAACGACCGATCTATTCAAAGACCGATCTAATCACCTACGGAACTAATCACCGACCGATCTATTCAAAGACCGATCTAATCACCTACGGAACTACTCACCGACCGATCTATTCAAAGACCGATCTAATCACCTACGGAACTAATCACCGACCGATCTATTCAAAGACCGATCTAATCACCTACGGAACTAATCACCGACCGATCTATTCAAAGACCGATCTAATCACCTACGGAACTAATCACCGACCGATCTATTCAAAGACCGATCTACTCACCTACGGAACTAATCACCGACCGATCTATTCAAAGACCGATCTAATCACCTACGGAACTACTCACCGACCGATCTATTCAAAGACCGATCTTCTCACCTACGGAACTAATCACCGACCGATCTATTCAAAGACCGATCTACTCACCTACGGAACTAATCACCGACCGATCTATTCAAAGACCGATCTAATCACCTACGGAACTAATCACCGACCGATCTATTCAAAGACCGATCTAATCACCTACGGAACTACTCACCGACCGATCTATTCAAAGACCGATCTACTCACCTACGGAACTAATCACCGACCGATCTATTCAAAGACCGATCTAATCACCTACGGAACTAATCACCGACCGATCTATTCAAAGACCGATCTACTCACCTACGGAACTAATCAATGACCGATCTATTCAAAGACCGATCTACTCACCTACGGAACTAATCACCGACCGATCTATTCAAAGACCGATCTAATCACCTACGGAACTAATCACCGACCGATCTATTCAAAGACCGATCTAATCACCTACGGAACTACTCACCGACCGATCTATTCAAAGACCGATCTAATCACCTACGGAACTAATCACCGACCGATCTATTCAAAGACCGATCTACTCACCTACGGAACTAATACCCGACCGATCAATTCAAAGACCGCTCTAATCACCTACGGAACTAATCACCGACCGATCTATTCAAAGACCGATCTACTCACCTACGGAACTAATCACCGACCGATCTATTCAAAGACCGATCTAATCACCTACGGAACTACTCACCGACCGATCTATTCAAAGACCGATCTACTCACCTACGGAACTAATCACCGACCGATCTATTCAAAGACCGATCTACTCACCTACGGAACTAATCACCGACCGATCTATTCAAAGACCGATCTAATCACCTACGGAACTAATCACCGACCGATCTATTCAAAGACCGCTCTAATCACCTACGGAACTAATCACCGACCGATCTATTCAAAGACCGATCTACTCACCTACGGAACTAATCACCGACCGATCTATTCAAAGACCGATCTAATCACCTACGGAACTACTCACCGACCGATCTATTCAAAGACCGATCTAATCACCTACGGAACTACTCACCGACCGATCTATTCAAAGACCGATCTAATCACCTACGGAACTAATCACCGACCGATCTATTCAAAGACCGATCTATTCAAAGACCGATCTACTCACCTACGGAACTAATCACCGACCGATCTATTCAAAGACCGATCTAATCACCTACGGAACTACTCACCGACCGATCTATTCAAAGACCGATCTAATCACCTACGGAACTAATCACCGACCGATCTATTCAAAGACCGATCTAATCACCTACGGAACTAATCACCGACCGATCTATTCAAAGACCGATCTAATCACCTACGGAACTAATCACCGACCGATCTATTCAAAGACCGATCTAATCACCTACGGAACTAATCACCGACCGATCTATTCAAAGACCGATCTAATCACCTACGGAACTAATCGCCGACCGATCTATTCAAAGACCGATCTAATCACCTACGGAACTACTCACCGACCGATCTATTCAAAGACCGATCTAATCACCTACGGAACTAATCACCGACCGATCTATTCAAAGACCGATCTAATCACCTACGGAACTAATCACCGACCGATCTATTCAAAGACCGATCTAATCACCTACGGAACTAATCACCGACCGATCTATTCAAAGACCGATCTAATCACCTACGGAACTAATCACCGACCGATCTATTCAAAGACCGATCTAATCACCTACGGAACTAATCACCGACCGATCTATTCAAAGACCGATCTACTCACCTACGGAACTAATCACCGACCGATCTATTCAAAGACCGATCTAATCACCTACGGAACTAATCACCGACCGATCTATTTAAAGACCGATCAAATCACCTACGGAACTAATCACCGACCGATCTATTCAAAGACCGATCTAATCACCTACGGAACTAATCACCGACCGATCTATTCAAAGACCGATCAAATCACCTACGGAACTAATCACCGACCGATCTATTCAAAGACCGATCTACTCACCTACGAAACTAATCACCGACCGATCTATTCAAAGACCGATCTACTCACCTACGGTACTAATCACCGACCGATCTATTCAAAGACCGATCTACTCACCTACGGAACTAATCACCGACCGATCTATTCAAAGACCGATCTAATCACCTACGGAACTAATCACCGACCGATCTATTCAAAGACCGATCTAATCACCTACGGAACTAATCACCGACCGATCTATTCAAAGACCGATCTACTCACCTACGGAACTAATCACCGACCGATCTATTCAAAGACCGATCTAATCACCTACGGAACTACTCACCGACCGATCTATTCAAAGACCGATCTAATCACCTACGGAACTACTCACCGACCGATCTATTCAAAGACCGATCTAATCACCTACGGAACTAATCACCGACCGATCTATTCAAAGACCGATCTACTCACCTACGGAACTAATCACCGACCGATCTATTCAAAGACCGATCTAATCACCTACGGAACTAATCACCGACCGATCTATTCAAAGACCGATCTAATCACCTACGGAACTAATCACCGACCGATCTATTCAAAGACCGATCTAATCACCTACGGAAATAATCACCGACCGATCTATTCAAAGACCGATCTAATCACCTACGGAACTAATCACCGACCGATCTATTCAAAGACCGATCTACTCACCTACGGAACTAATCACCGACCGATCTATTCAAAGACCGATCTAATCACCTACGGAACTACTCACCGACCGATCTATTCAAAGACCGATCTACTCACCTACGGAACTAATCACCGACCGATCTATTCAAAGACCGATCTACTCACCTACGGAACTAATCACCGACCGATCTATTCAAAGACCGATCTAATCACCTACGGAACTAATCACCGACCGATCTATTCAAAGACCGATCTAATCACCTACGGAACTACTCACCGACCGATCTATTCAAAGACCGATCTACTCACCTACGGAACTACTCACCGACCGATCTATTCAAAGACCGATCTAATCACCTACGGAACTAATCACCGACCGATCTATTCAAAGACCGATCTACTCACCTACGGTACTAATCACCGACCGATCTATTCAAAGACCGATCTAATCACCTACGGAACTAATCACCGACCGATCTATTCAAAGACCGATCTAATCACCTACGGAACTAATCACCGACCGATCTATTCAAAGACCGATCTAATCACCTACGGAACTAATCACCGACCGATCTATTCAAAGACCGATCTACTCACCTACGAAACTAATCACCGACCGATCTATTCAAAGACCGATCTACTCACCTACGGTACTAATCACCGACCGATCTATTCAAAGACCGATCTACTCACCTACGGAACTAATCACCGACCGATCTATTCAAAGACCGATCTAATCACCTACGGAACTAATCACCGACCGATCTATTCAAAGACCGATCTACTCACCTACGGAACTAATCACCGACCGATCTATTCAAAGACCGATCTAATCACCTACGGAACTAATCACCGACCGATCTATTCCAAGACCGATCTAATCACCTACGGAACTAATCACCGACCGATCTATTCAAAGACCGATCTAATCACCTACGGAACTACTCACCGACCGATCTATTCAAAGACCGATCTAATCACCTACGGAACTAATCACCGACCGATCTATTCAAAGACCGATCTACCCACCTACGGAACTACTCAACGACCAATCTATTCAAAGACCGATCTAATCACCTACGGAACTACTCACCAACCGATCTATTCAAAGACCGATCTAATCACCTACGGAACTAATCACCGACCGATCTATTCAAAGACCGATCTAATCACCTACGGAACTACTCACCGACCAATCTATTCAAAGACCGATCTAATCACCTACGGAACTAATCACCGACCGATCTATTCAAAGACCGATCTACTCACCTACGGAACTAATCACCGACCGATCTATTCAAAGACCGATCTAATCACCTACGAAACTAATCACCGACCGATCTATTCAAAGACCGATCAAATCACCTACGGAACTACTCACCGACCGATCTATTCAAAGACCGATCTAGTCACCTACGGAACTAATCACCGACCGATCTATTCAAAGACCGATCTAATCACCTACGGAACTAATCACCGACCGATCTATTCAAAGACCGATCTAATCACCTACGGAACTAATCACCGACCGATCTATTCAAAGACCGATCTAATCACCTACGGAACTAATCACCGACCGATCTATTCAAAGACCGATCTAATCACCTACGGAACTACTCACCGACCGATCTATTCAAAGACCGATCTAATCACCTACGGAACTAATCACCGACCGATCTATTCAAAGACCGATCTACTCACCTACGGAACTAATCACCGACCGATCTATTCAAAGACCGATCTAATCACCTACGGAACTAATCACCGACCGATCTATTCAAAGACCGATCTAATCACCTACGGAACTAATCACCGACCGATCTATTCAAAGACCGATCTACTCACCTACGAAACTAGTCACCGACCGATCTATTCAAAAACCGATCTAATCACCTACGGAACTAATCACCGACCGATCTATTCAAAGACCGATCTAATCACCTACGGAACTACTCACCGACCGATCTATTCAAAGACCGATCTATTCACCTACGGAACTAATCACCGACCGATCTATTCAAAGACCGATCTAATCACCTACGGAACTACTCACCGACCGATCTATTCAAAGACCGATCTATTCACCTACGGAACTAATCACCGACCGATCTATTCAAAGACCGATCTAATCACCTACGGCACTACTCACCGACCGATCTATTCAAAGACCGATCTACTCACCTACGGAACTAATCACCGACCGATCTATTCAAAGACCGATCTACTCACCTACGGAACTACTCACCGACCGATCTATTCAAAGACCGATCTAATCACCTACGGAACTAATCACCGACCGATCTATTCAAAGACCGATCTAATCACCTACGGAACTAATCACCGACCGATCTATTCAAAGACCGATCTACTCACCTACGAAACTAGTCACCGACCGATCTATTCAAAAACCGATCTAATCACCTACGGAACTAATCACCGACCGATCTATTCAAAGACCGATCTAATCACCTACGGAACTACTCACCGACCGATCTATTCAAAGACCGATCTAATCACCTACGAAACTAATCACCGACCGATCTATTCAAAGACCGATCTACTCACCTACGGTACTAATCACCGACCGATCTATTCAAAGACCGATCTACTCACCTACGGAACTAATCACCGACCGATCTATTCAAAGACCGATCTAATCACCTACGGAACTAATCACCGACCGATCTATTCAAAGACCGATCTAATCACCTACGGAACTAATCACCGACCGATCTATTCAAAGACCGATCTAATCACCTACGGAACTACTCACCGACCGATCTATTCAAAGACCGATCTACTCACCTACGGAACTAATCACCGACCGATCTATTCAAAGACCGATCTAATCACCTACGGAACTAATCACCGACCGATCTATTCAAAGACCGATCTAATCACCTACGGAACTAATCACCGACCGATCTATTCAAAGACCGATCTAATCACCTACGGAACTACTCACCGACCGATCTATTCAAAGACCGATCTAATCACCTACGGAACTAATCACCGACCGATCTATTCAAAGACCGATCTACCCACCTACGGAACTACTCAACGACCAATCTATTCAAAGACCGATCTAATCACCTACGGAACTAATCACCGACCGATCTATTCAAAGACCGATCTAATCACCTACGGAACTACTCACCGACCGACCTATTCAAAGACCGATCTACTCACCTACGAAACTAGTCACCGACCGATCTATTCAAAGACCGATCTACCCACCTACGGAACTACTCAACGACCGATCTATTCAAAGACCGATCTACCCACCTATGGAACTACTCAACGACCGATCTATTCAAAGACCGATCTAATCACCTACGGAACTAATCACCGACCGATCTATTCAAAGACCGATCTACTCACCTACGGAACTAATCACCGACCGATCTATTCAAAGACCGATCTACTCACCTACGAAACTAATCACCGACCGATCTATTCAAAGACCGATCTACTCACCTACGGTACTAATCACCGACCGATCTATTCAAAGACCGATCTAATCACCTACGGAACTAATCACCGACCGATCTATTCAAAGACCGATCTAATCACCTACGGAACTAATCACCGACCGATCTATTCAAAGACCGATCTAATCACCTACGGAACTAATCACCGACCGATCTATTCAAAGACCGATCTACTCACCTACGAAACTAATCACCGACCGATCTATTCAAAGACCGATCTACTCACCTACGGTACTAATCACCGACCGATCTATTCAAAGACCGATCTACTCACCTACGGAACTAATCACCGACCGATCTATTCAAAGACCGATCTAATCACCTACGGAACTAATCACCGACCGATCTATTCAAAGACCGATCTAATCACCTACGGAACTAATCACCGACCGATCTATTCAAAGACCGATCTACTCACCTACGGAACTAATCACCGACCGATCTATTCAAAGACCGATCTAATCACCTACGGAACTAATCACCGACCGATCTATTCAAAGACCGATCTAATCACCTACGGAACTAATCACCGACCGATCTATTCAAAGACCGATCTAATCACCTACGGAACTACTCACCGACCGATCTATTCAAAGACCGATCTAATCCCCTTACGGAACTAATCACCGACCGATCTATTCAAAGACCGATCTACCCACCTACGGAACTACTCAACGACCAATCTATTCAAAGACCGATCTAATCACCTACGGAACTACTCACCAACCGATCTATTCAAAGACCGATCTAATCACCTACGGAACTAATCACCGACCGATCTATTCAAAGACCGATCTAATCACCTACGGAACTACTCACCGACCGATCTATTCAAAGACCGATCTAATCACCTACGGAACTAATCACCGACCGATCTATTCAAAGACCGATCTACTCACCTACGGAACTAATCACCGACCGATCTATTCAAAGACCGATCTAATCACCTACGGAACTAATCACCGACCGATCTATTCAAAGACCGATCTAATCACCTACGGAACTACTCACCGACCGATCTATTCAAAGACCGATCTAGTCACCTACGGAACTAATCACCGACCGAGCTATTCAAAGACCGATCTAATCACCTACGGAACTAATCACCGACCGATCTATTCAAAGACCGATCTAATCACCTACGGAACTAATCACCGACCGATCTATTCAAAGACCGATCTAATCACCTACGGAACTAATCACCGACCGATCTATTCAAAGACCGATCTAATCACCTACGGAACTACTCACCGACCGATCTATTCAAAGACCGATCTAATCACCTACGGAGCTAATCACCGACCGATCTATTCAAAGACCGATCTACTCACCTACGGAACTAATCACCGACCGATCTATTCAAAGACCGATCTAATCACCTACGGAACTAATCACCGACCGATCTATTCAAAGACCGATCTAATCACCTACGGAACTAATCACCGACCGATCTATTCAAAGACCGATCTACTCACCTACGAAACTAATCACCGACCGATCTATTCAAAGACCGATCTAATCACCTACGGAACTAATCACCGACCGATCTATTCAAAGACCGATCTAATCACCTACGGAACTACTCACCGACCGATCTATTCAAAGACCGATCTATTCACCTACGGAACTAATCACCGACCGATCTATTCAAAGACCGATCTAATCACCTACGGAACTACTCACCGACCGATCTATTCAAAGACCGATCTATTCACCTACGGAACTAATCACCGACCGATCTATTCAAAGACCGATCTAATCACCTACGGAACTACTCACCGACCGATCTATTCAAAGACCGATCTACTCACCTACGGAACTAATCACCGACCGATCTATTCAAAGACCGATCTACTCACCTACGGAACTAATCACCGACCGATCTATTCAAAGACCGATCTAATCACCTACGGAACTAATCACCGACCGATCTATTCAAAGACCGATCTACTCACCTACGGAACTAATCACCGACCGATCTATTCAAAGACCGATCTACTCACCTACGAAACTAGTCACCGACCGATCTATTCAAAGACCGATCTAATCACCTACGGAACTAATCACCGACCGATCTATTCAAAGACCGATCTAATCACCTACGGAACTACTCACCGACCGATCTATTCAAAGACCGATCTAATCACCTACGGAACTAATCACCGACCGATCTATTCAAAGACCGATCTACTCACCAACGGAACAAATCACCGACCGATCTATTCAAAGACCGATCTAATCACCTACGAAACTAATCACCGACCGATCTATTCAAAGACCGATCTACTCACCTACGGTACTAATCACCGACCGATCTATTCAAAGACCGATCTACTCACCTACGGAACTAATCACCGACCGATCTATTCAAAGACCGATCTAATCACCTACGGAACTAATCACCGACCGATCTATTCAAAGACCGATCTAATCACCTACGGAACTAATCACCGACCGATCTATTCAAAGACCGATCTAATCACCTACGGAACTAATCACCGACCGATCTATTCAAAGACCGATCTACTCACCTACGGAACTAATCACCGACCGATCTATTCAAAGACCGATCTAATCACCTACGGAACTAATCACCGACCGATCTATTCAAAGACCGATCTAATCACCTACGGAACTAATCACCGACCGATCTATTCAAAGACCGATCTAATCACCTACGGAACTACTCACCGACCGATCTATTCAAAGACCGATCTAATCACCTACGGAACTAATCACCGACCGATCTATTCAAAGACCGATCTACCCACCTACGGAACTACTCAACGACCAATCTAGTCAAAGACCGATCTAATCACCTACGGAACTACTCACCAACCGATCTATTCAAAGACCGATCTAATCACCTACGGAACTGATCACCGACCGATCTATTCAAAGACCGATCTAATCACCTACGGAACTACTCACCGACCGATCTATTCAAAGACCGATCTAATCACCTACGGAACTACTCACCGACCGATCTATTCAAAGACCGATCTAATCACCTACGGAACTAATCACCGACCGATCTATTCAAAGACCGATCTACTCACCTACGGAACTAATCACCGACCGATCTATTCAAAGACCGATCTAATCACCTACGGAACTAATCACCGACCGATCTATTCAAAGACCGATCTAATCACCTACGGAACTAATCACCGACCGATCTATTCAAAGACCGATCTAATCACCTACGGAACTACTCACCGACCGATCTATTCAAAGACCGATCTAATCACCTACGGAACTAATCACCGACCGATCTATTCAAAGACCGATCTACTCACCTACGGAACTAATCACCGACCGATCTATTCAAAGACCGATCTAATCACCTACGGAACTAATCACCGACCGATCTATTCAAAGACCGATCTAATCACCTACGGAACTAATCACCGACCGATCTATTCAAAGACCGATCTACTCACCTACGAAACTAGTCACCGACCGATCTATTCAAAAACCGATCTAATCACCTACGGAACTAATCACCGACCGATCTATTCAAAGACCGATCTAATCACCTACGGAACTACTCACCGACCGATCTATTCAAAGACCGATCTATTCACCTACGGAACTAATCACCGACCGATCTATTCAAAGACCGATCTAATCACCTACGGAACTACTCACCGACCGCTCTATTCAAAGACCGATCTATTCACCTACGGAACTAATCACCGACCGATCTATTCAAAGACCGATCTAATCACCTACGGAACTACTCACCGACCGATCTATTCAAAGACCGATCTACTCACCTACGGAACTAATCACCGACCGATCTATTCAAAGACCGATCTACTCACCTACGGAACTAATCACCGACCGATCTATTCAAAGACCGATCTACTCACCTACGAAACTAGTCACCGACCGATCTATTCAAAAACCGATCTACTCACCTACGGAACTAATCACCGACCGATCTATTCAAAGACCGATCTAATCACCTACGGAACTACTCACCGACCGATCTATTCAAAGACCGATCTAATCACCTACGGAACTAATCACCGACCGATCTATTCAAAGACCGATCTACTCACCAACGGAACTAATCACCGACCGATCTATTCAAAGACCGATCTAATCACCTACGAAACTAATCACCGACCGATCTATTCAAAGACCGATCTACTCACCTACGGTACTAATCACCGACCGATCTATTCAAAGACCGATCTACTCACCTACGGAACTAATCACCGACCGATCTATTCAAAGACCGATCTAATCACCTACGGAACTAATCACCGACCGATCTATTCAAAGACCGATCTAATCACCTACGGAACTAATCACCGACCGATCTATTCAAAGACCGATCTAATCACCTACGGAACTAATCACCGACCGATCTATTCAAAGACCGATCTACTCACCTACGGAACTAATCACCGACCGATCTATTCAAAGACCGATCTAATCACCTACGGAACTAATCACCGACCGATCTATTCAAAGACCGATCTAATCACCTACGGAACTACTCACCGACCGATCTATTCAAAGACCGATCTAATCACCTACGGAACTAATCACCGACCGATCTATTCAAAGACCGATCTACCCAACTACGGAACTACTCAACGACCAATCTATTCAAAGACCGATCTAATCACCTACGGAACTACTCACCAACCGATCTATTCAAAGACCGATCTAATCACCTACGGAACTAATCACCGACCGATCTATTCAAAGACCGATCTAATCACCTACGGAACTACTCACCGACCGATCTATTCAAAGACCGATCTAATCACCTACGGAACTAATCACCGACCGATCTATTCAAAGACCGATCTACTCACCTACGGAACTAATCACCGACCGATCTATTCAAAGACCGATCTAATCACCTACGGAACTAATCACCGACCGATCTATTCAAAGACCGATCTAATCACCTACGGAACTACTCACCGACCGATCTATTCAAAGACCGATCTACTCACCTACGAAACTAGTCACCGACCGATCTATTCAAAAACCGATCTAATCACCTACGGAACTAATCACCGACCGATCTATTCAAAGACCGATCTAATCACCTACGGAACTACTCACCGACCGATCTATTCAAAGACCGATCTAATCACCTACGGAACTACTCACCGACCGATCTATTCAAAGACCGATCTAATCACCTACGGAACTAATCACCGACCGATCTATTCAAAGACCGATCTAATCACCTACGGAACTACTCACCGACCGATCTATTCAAAGACCGATCTACTCACCTACGGAACTAATCACCGACCGATCTATTCAAAGACCGATCTAATCACCTACGGAACTAATCACCGACCGATCTATTCAAAGACCGATCTACTCACCTACGAAACTAGTCACCGACCGATCTATTCAAAAACCGATCTAATCACCTACGGAACTAATCACCGACCGATCTATTCAAAGACCGATCTAATCACCTACGGAACTACTCACCGACCGATCTATTCAAAGACCGATCTATTCACCTACGAAACTAATCACCGACCGATCTATTCAAAGACCGATCTAATCACCTACGGAACTAATCACCGACCGATCTATTCAAAGACCGATCTAATCACCTACGGAACTAGTCACCGACCGATCTATTCAAAAACCGATCTAATCACCTACGGAACTAATCACCGACCGATCTATTCAAAGACCGATCTAATCACCTACGGAACTACTCACCGACCGATCTATTCAAAGACCGATCTAATCACCTACGGAACTACTCACCGACCGATCTATTCAAAGACCGATCAACTCACCAACGGAACTAATCACCGACCGATCTATTCAAAGACCGATCTACTCACCTACGGAACTAATCACCGACCGATCTATTTAAAGACCGATCTAATCACCTACGGAACTAATCACCGACCGATCTATTCAAAGACCGATCTAATCACCTACGAAACTACTCACCGACCGATCTATTCAAAGACCGATCTTATCACCTACGGAACTAATCACCGACCGATCTATTCAAAGACCGATCTACCCACCTACGGAACTACTCAACGACCAATCTATTCAAAGACCGATCTAATCACCTACGGAACTACTCACCAACCGATCTATTCAAAGACCGATCTAATCACCTACGGAACTAATCACCGACCGATCTATTCAAAGACCGATCTAATCACCTACGGAACTACTCACCGACCGATCTATTCAAAGACCGATCTAATCACCTACGGAACTACTCACCGACCGATCTATTCAAAGACCGATCTAATCACCTACGGAACTAATCACCGACCGATCTATTCAAAGACCGATCTACTCACCTACGGAACTAATCACCGACCGATCTATTCAAAGACCGATCTACTCACCTACGGTACTAATCACCGACCGATCTATTCAAAGACCGATCTACTCACCTACGAAACTAATCACCGACCGATCTATTCAAAGACCGATCTAATCACCTACGGAACTAATCACCGACCGATCTATTCAAAGACCGATCTTATCACCTACGGAACTAATCACCGACCGATCTATTCAAAGACCGATCTAATCACCTACGGAACTAATCACCGACCGATCTATTCAAAGACCGATCTACTCACCTACGGAACTAATCACCGACCGATCTATTCAAAGACCGATCTAATCACCTACGGAACTACTCACCGACCGATCTATTCAAAGACCGATCTAATCACCTACGGAACTACTCACCGACCGATCTATTCAAAGACCGATCTAATCACCTACGGAATTAATCACCGACCGATCTATTCAAAGACCGATCTAATCACCTACGGAACTAATCACCGACCGATCTATTCAAAGACCGATCTACTCACCTACGGAACTAATCACCGACCGATCTATTCAAAGACCGATCTAATCACCTACGGAACTAATCACCGACCGATCTATTCAAAGACCGATCTAATCACCTACGGAACTAATCACCGACCGATCTATTCAAAGACCGATCTACTCACCTACGAAACTAGTCACCGACCGATCTATTCAAAGACCGATCTAATCACCTACGGAACTAATCACCGACCGATCTATTCAAAGACCGATCTAATCACCTACGGAACTACTCACCGACCGATCTATTCAAAGACCGATCTAATCACCTACGGAACTAATCACCGACCGATCTATTCAAAGACCGATCTAATCACCTACGGAACTAATCACCGACCGATCTATTCAAAGACCGATCTAATCACCTACGGAACTAATCACCGACCGATCTATTCAAAGACCGATCTAATCACCTACGGAACTAATCACCGACCGATCTATTCAAAGACCGATCTAATCACCTACGGAACTAATCACCGACCGATCTATTCAAAGACCGATCTAATCACCTACGGAACTAATCACCGACCGATCTATTCAAAGACCGATCTACTCACCTACGGAACTAATCACCGACCGATCTATTCAAAGACCGATCTACTCACCTACGGTACTAATCACCGACCGATCTATTCAAAGACCGATCTACTCACCTACGGAACTAATCACCGACCGATCTATTCAAAGACCGATCTAATCACCTACGGAACTAATCACCGACCGATCTATTCAAAGACCAATCTACTCACCTACGGAACTACTCACCGACCGATCTATTCAAAGACCGATCTACTCACCTACGGAACTAATCACCGACCGATCTATTCAAAGACCGATCTACTCACCTACGGAACTAATCACCGACCGATCTATTCAAAGACCGATCTAATCACCTACGGAACTACTCACCGACCGATCTATTCAAAGACCGATCTAATCACCTACGGAACTAATCACCGACCGATCTATTCAAAGACCGATCTAATCACCTACGGAACTACTCACCGACCGATCTATTCAAAGACCGATCTAATCACCTACGGAACTAATCACCGACCGATCTATTCAAAGACCGATCTACTCACCTACGGAACTAATCACCGACCGATCTATTCAAAGACCGATCTAATCACCTACGGAACTACTCACCGACCGATCTATTCAAAGACCGATCTAATCACCTACGGAACTACTCACCGACCGATCTATTCAAAGACCGATCTAATCACCTACGGAACTAATCACCGACCGATCTATTCAAAGACCGATCTACTCACCTACGGAACTAATCACCGACCGATCTATTCAAAGACCGATCTAATCACCTACGGAACTAATCACCGACCGATCTATTCAAAGACCGATCTAATCACCTACGGAACTAATCACCGACCGATCTATTCAAAGACCGATCTAATCACCTACGGAACTAATCACCGACCGATCTATTCAAAGACCGATCTAATCACCTACGGACTAATCACCGACCGATCTATTCAAAGACCGATCTACTCACCTACGGAACTACTCACCGACCGATCTATTCAAAGACCGATCTAATCACCTACGGAACTACTCACCGACCGATCTATTCAAAGACCGATCTACTCACCTACGGAACTAATCACCGACCGATCTATTCAAAGACCGATCTACTCACCTACGGAACTACTCACCGACCGATCTATTCAAAGACCGATCTACTCACCTACGGAACTAATCACCGACCGATCTATTCAAAGACCGATCTAATCACCTACGGAACTACTCACCGACCGATCTATTCAAAGACCGATCTAATCACCTACGGAACTAATCACCGACCGATCTATTCAAAGACCGATCTACTCACCTACGGAACTAATCACCGACCGATCTATTCAAAGACCGATCTAATCACCTACGGAACTACTCACCGACCGATCTATTCAAAGACCGATCTAATCACCTACGGAACTACTCACCGACCGATCTATTCAAAGACCGATCTAATCACCTACGGAACTAATCACCGACCGATCTATTCAAAGACCGATCTACTCACCTACGGAACTACTCACCGACCGATCTA